>VZSF01002916.1:295527-471927 GCA_013398295.1 Chionis minor | reverse complement strand
AAACCCCCCCCCCCCCCCCCCACCCCCGCCATAATTTCATATGCCATAGAAGACTATACATCTGGAAAGGTCTAAACTGTCAAATGGCTTTTATTTTAATAGGAATCGGCAAATAAAGTTCTCCAAATATTCTGTCTTGCTGACCCTGTGCAGCTGCCTCATATCCTCTGCAGCCCTTGCATGACGAATGTATGTCCTTTGACAGCTGTGAGGTATCTTCAGAAAGTAGAAAAGATGATGCCATCAGTGGTCCTGACACTTACTAAGGCTTTCATGGCTCTGAAGATGGGAGACCTGATGATGTATGAACGTGAGATGGGCTCCTGTAAAGAGGTAAAGTATGCTGAAAGCGTGAGCTATCCATGCTTTGCAAAACCCAAGTCAGTAGGTTTTGCTTGTGGTTGTATTTTACAGTAAAACAAACTTTCAGTCGCTGCCCTTCCTCCTGGTGTGCCGTGTAGGCTCCACTGAACGTCAGCAATGACAGCAGGACCAGGGGCTGGCATTCGCTGGGACTGTGCTGCTTACCCTGCAGGCAGGGTAGGCTTACCTTGGCAAAACCATGCCACTAAGTAGAAGTTTTGAAGCTGTTAATTCTTGGTAAATAAAATGCTGTTTACGGGACTGTAACAAGCTCTGCAGAGCCAGTGCTCTTCAGCAGTATGGCAGGGTTGTACAGTAGCATTTTGACACCCTCCGCCTGCAATTGATATGTGATATGCCCATGAAAACACTATCTGTATGCAAACAGACCTTATAAAATTGCTCTTGGAGCAGAATGTCCATGGTGTACACAAATGAAATTTTCTGTATACAATTTCCCATCTTATGTGGAATCAAAGCGCTTAATCCTTATTAAGATCAGATCAGAACCTACTTTAGTGCTATCAAAGCAAGAATTCCGTATCAATGGGGGAAAAATGTTAGTAAAGCAGACTCTGCCATAGATGTTCATGTGTGGTTTTAGACTGAGACCAGTCTGTAAATTACTTCTTATTAAGGTTGATCGGGACTGTTAAATATTCAAAGCTGGCAGAGCTTGGAAGTACAGACCCTTTCTAAGTGAGATACTGGAGGTTCTAAAAACTTCTAAGATAAACTGATAGCTGTTCCTAAGTGAGGTATCGTGCG
This sequence comes from Chionis minor, assembly GCA_013398295.1. Taxonomy (NCBI): domain Eukaryota; kingdom Metazoa; phylum Chordata; class Aves; order Charadriiformes; family Chionidae; genus Chionis; species Chionis minor. The sequence continues at coordinate 470,796 of VZSF01002916.1, read as the reverse complement.
TTGGTTGGAGAAGTCCTGGAGAGCTTTCAAAGTTAGCAGTTTTTGAATTGCAAGGTGAGTGCTGTGGGCAGCTGTTTCAGCAATGATATTCAGCACCACCTGCTTTCTAACCATTTGCAGCACAAACAAGGGAAATTGCCATGTTGTGAGCAAACATACACATTCCACTGCATGGATGTTTAAAGAGAATAGGGTAGCCGCGGTTTGGCTGTTGTTTCTTCTCTCCTTTTTGTTTCTTTTTAACCAATTAAGAAAATGCTCTATTGCTCCTCACCTTTAAAATGCATTTTGTTGCAAAGTAGAAACAGTAACAGTTTCAGAAAGATAAAGAAAGGAAGGACAGTTTGTGTGCATAGCGGGGTGAAATCTGAACTCTCCTACTAGGTCTGCCTGATATTTCCTGTGCAATTAATTTAATCTGCCTAGACATCATTTCCCCACTGTCTTTAAAGTGGAAGTAGTATCTTGTCATGCTTCCCTTCAAAAGCACTCAGATATCCAGAAACAACTTACAGTTGCACATAGTTCGGAACATTTTGATCATTGTTTCAGGGGTATTTGCAAAATAAAAATTATATTTTATCAAAGTAGTCTGCTGAAATTTAGCGAAGTAGTCTGTTGGAATTTCAGCCAGTGATTTTTCAAAACACCACGTGTATTGAATGTCTTGGGTTTCACAGTGAAATCTGTCTTTCTTATATGCACAGTAACTCCAGATTTCAACAGCATGTTCCTTGTAGTGTTCAAGCAAGCGGCCTATTGCTGCTCTGGCACGCGGCTGGGAGCTCAGTCTCTGGAGAGCTAGTCTGTAAATTGTACAAGAGATTTATTTCCTTGCCCTGGCTTTCCTTCATTTCCTCTGTCTAAACTTCACTGCCTGAAGAAATACTGAGTTTTCTGTGTTGAATCATGTGTGGGTTGGATTTTTTTATCTGATTTATATCTGACTGTTTCTAGACAGTACTGGCTTGCGGCTTCATTGAGCAACCAAAACTCTTGAGACAGCGTAAGGAAGGAGTTGTTATTCCAACGGAGTTTGCTGTTCACCTGAAGGAGATGCAGCCAGGTTTACTGGTGGCTGCCACTGTAGCTTTGCATGAGAACAATAAAATTGAACTGGAAGAAGCAGATGCGTTTTTCAAGGTTGGCCTGTGATCATTTTTTCTTCTGTTTTTCTCATAGTGATGTTATGGGTAAGGAAAGCAGCCTTGGTAACTCCTTCACTCACATTTCAGTATTTCTTCAGAAAGAGGGAGATGAGGGTTGGATATATTTCAGGCATGATAGATGACTACAGAATCTGGACCTTCTGGAAAGAAACACTGGTTAAATCAAGAAAAAAAAAATTTGCATTAAGTTGTTTGTTTTGACTCTGTCATGTGAATGGAGAATACCCTGATCTTTCAATGGTTCCTAGTAACCGAGCTTCCTAAGGTTACTGAAATTTAGTAGAATTTAGATAAATCACTTCCTTAAGCACCTTTTGAAGAATTCGTTAGGATTGAAACATAATTCTAAAGAATCAGACCTAAATGTGAAGGTATATAACATTCTGATGTTCTGTATAAATTTCTGAATGATGACTGGGTCGCTGTGGTTCATGAGAAGAAAGATTTCTTTATTTAGATTGGGATAGACAAAACTTTTTTCTTTTCTCTACAATGAATAACGTTGTTTGGATTAAAGCCATGTATTCTTCAACGTAGGTGTGTTGCAGTCTTCTCTATGTTACTGTGAAAGACCTATATCAGAAACACCAAGTCACGAAACTCAAATTAGAACAAGTGTTGTTGTTTAAAGGCAGTCGGAAACCAAGTAAAAGTCCTTTTCAGTGGCACAGCAGACCTCGCAGCATCTCCCTTGTGGGTCCTACCATCGTACCCAACTGAGCTACACAGCATCTCTTGCCATGGCCTTTATATTCTTCTTTCAAAGACATCTGCTTGGCTATTGGCATATGTAACATCCTCCAGATTAGCAGTCTGTAAATGCTGACATTGTAAATGCTGAGCACTGTAAATGCTCAATGCTGACATTGAGCTGATTTTTCCGGCAGAGGAGTAAATAGTGAAGAAGAAATCAAATCTATCATTTAGAATTCATTACCTTAAAATCATTCCGTGAACTTTTTACTTTGCCTACCACTGTATTACGTAGTATCCCATCTATTAGAAATACATCAAGACAAAAAAGGAACCAAAATTCTGCTTCTAGTAAAAGTGAAAAACTGTTCCTCCCGTTTCTTCTGAATTCTGCTGCTAACAAGTACCATCGTCTCTGCTAACTTGCTGTCGTCTAATGTTTTTGTCCTTAGATATTGTGTAGTAACAGTGAAAACACCGTTCCTCAGCTCTTGGTGGATTTCTGGGAAGCTCTTCTTGTAGTGTGCTCTCAGGAAATAATACTTCAGGAGCTTTTATTGAGGGTTACTTCTCAGTACGTCTGGAGAATATCAAAGCAGCGACTTCCTGAGACGAAGCCATTGAAAACAGCAGAGGATCTGGTAAGTAAACCACCCAGAGGCAGTTTTGTGACTGCATTGTCCCTCCAAACTCTGTCCGAATACTAGCCTTAGTATTTTAATTCTGGACAGCTTATCTCTTGAAATAAGCAAGACTGAAAGCAAATAGGGTAGTGTGCTGTTACCAGATAGGATAGTCCTACTCTCTGGGGACATCTGCAAATATGTTTCCAACAGGAGTCTTGGCTCTGGACAGCAGTAAGGGCTAAAATGAAACAACGAGTTTGTCAGGTGGACTGTTTGCAGTTTTACAAAGCTGACTAAATGACAAAAATGTGTGAATGATGAATTTTAAAGGATTCTGAATGGGAAATCTGAAACACAGAGTTAAATAGAAGTTTGCAGTTTATTTGTTATTTAATTGTATAAACCAGAAGAGTAGCTGCTATTGTAAGTTACGCTATTTGAGAGGAAAATTTTCTTCTCTTATGATGGGTTTCCCCTGGAACTGTCACTAACAGAAATATTTCTTTTATTGCAACTTGATTATTTCCTGTATAGATAAACTCCTGTAATCATTTTGGGTTGATTTTCCCGTGGGTAACTTCCATAATGTCAGTGGGCTCACCATTTCATAAAGATTACTATGAAGATATCTCAAAACTACAGGTACGAAACCCTTACATCTTACTGTTTACACCCTAGGTCCGTTCTGCAAGTGTTCATGTACGTATGAACAACTTTGTCTAGCAGATTCCTCTCCTCCTTCCCCTCCAGGTTATCCAAGTTGAACTAGAAGGCCTACTGAAATGATAGAAGGAAAAAATACTGACAAGATATGTCGATAACAATGATATTTACATTTGCAGTTCACTCTGAACTTGCTTTCTCAGTTTTCAGTAGCATTTAGCAAAATAAATACTATTTCAAAATTATTCTGATAATTAAGGGCATCTGTTCTAAGGTGATGGCTAGCATTTTTTTGCAAAGTTTGTCCCCAACAATACCTTTTCTTCTTGTCTTCAGTCTCTTTTATGTAGTCAGTCAATCAATGTAGCTTCAGCTCTGCCTGTCTTGGAGCCCCTGACGGAGGCTGGCGACGTCGGCCTCGCCATCCGTGTTCTCTGCAATACCCGTCTTGGCAAGTACGAGGAAGCCATTGAGCAGCTTCTGGAAAGGTGCCCCGATGCAGCCGTATTGTACGCTCAGTACGAGCTGAAAGGTGACAATCGGGTGAGCTACTTTCCTTGAAATTGTTCAATATTTTTTGGTTTGTGGGCTTTTTGTGTTTGGTGGTTTGGTTTTTTTTTTCCTAACTGAAATGCTGTTGTGTACAGATTGACTCTGGATGGATCAAACAGCCCAGCTTTCAGATAAAGTAAATTTCTAAGCTTGCTTTAAACTTCTTCCTTGGCATTTAAATTCTGTAACTCGGTCCCCACTCATTTTAATGGATTTCGACGCCCCGCCCCCAGTTTCTTCTGTGACTCCTTGTATTCACACTCATAAATTTAAACCATAGGCTTCTCAGATGGCACAGTGCCTCAGAAAATGGAGAGCAATATGTTCTTTTTCCACTGCAAATGAAAAACTAGCTGGTTTCGCACTAATCAGTGTTCTAAATTGCTTGACAGTGTGGTATAATGTGAAATTTTAGTGATAAGCTAACTGATAAGAGAACATGGTCCATCAAAAAACACTTAAATGTGTTCTTCCTGTGTTCTACTGACATCTTCTGACGTTACAATATCAGAATGGTACTGGTGCATTAGTGGAAAGATCATGTTCTTTATGTCCCATTTTCCCTTTAGGCCTTTATACAGTTTAAATTGGGGAACTGATTCTATTCCAATGTTCCAGGAGTAACGGAGTTTACTTCCATTGCCCATCACCAATACTCAATTAATTGTACACAGTTTTGCTGCCCAGAGTCAGCAAAGGTGATTCTGTACCAGGTGGACTAGAACTCTGTTCAAGAACCGATTTGTGCTTTTTATTCAGATCTGAAAATAGTTTCTTTGATCGTTTCCACCTTAGTTATAGAGTTAAATGTGAGGTTGCAGTACTGAGCCTGCACACAAAGGTGGAAGAAAAGAGTTAGCATGTTTAAAAAAGAAAGAAAGAAATCCCTTCCTCTCTCTTCATTCTTACCAACAAAATTATACACAAAACATAATTCACGACTACAGGTGTTGGAAGTAGACAGATTAGGTCAGAAGATAGAGCGGTGTTCTTGTAGTACTGCTATTCACCACTTTGCTTGGAGCTGTTTGAGGGAAAAGCCTTAATCTTCTCACTGCGTTAGTCTTGCTAATTATGTGACTTTTTTCTCTTATAAACTTTTATCTATAGAAGCACTAGGGGGCACTGTGTAAAAGTTTTCGAGTATAAAAAGATTGCACTGAGAATTGAAAATACATGTGCAAAAAATCCTGCATTTCAAAGCATTATATAAATTATTTATTGAGTTCTTCGTAACCTACCTGTATTTGTACACATCTGAGCTTAGTTCAGTGCATTTTTAGCAGGTCTTTCATACCATTAATTGCAGTCTTTGTTAATTTACGCTTTTGTTGTGGATTTTTTGTGCATTAGGCTCTGTGGTGGAACAAACTGCTTCCTGAACTTTGCAAGAGAGCCAGACTTACTGGAAATGACAGTCCTGTTCTTATTTCGTCACTGAAAGGTAAATCAATTGATTGCAACTCAACTCCAGAAGCCTTTGTACGTCATCTGACATTCTAAATACTGTTCAGGAAAAGGACTACTGGTATGAAAATTTGGTAGAAAAAGGGGATCTTTTTCTACCGTTAAAGCTAATACAACTCAGCAGGCTTTCTGGTGTTTAGCACAGCATTCTGCAATGTATTATGTTGCCTCATATAAAAATCATGGCATTCATTTTGTATTGCAAACAGTTAAGTTGTGGGAATCATATTGTTTCTATATAGGTCAGGAATAGACACCATTGGAAAAAAACCTTACTCAGTGGAACTAATAGATAGTAACTGGGGTTTTTTTTCTAGGCTAAGTGACTGTGTGGTTCTAAGCAATGACAGCTAACAGGCTACTATTGGTAATCCAGTGGGTGTTTAAGTGTGTGGTGATGATTAGAGAAAAACACAATGTATTGCTACTAAAAGTAGAGAAACCAGGCCTGCTCATTGATGTAGTCCTGTTACGTGTTTGTAGGAAGTCCGTAATATTGCGTATAGCTGAGAGGCCAGTGTGTTTGTTTTGACAGAATAAGAAGATTGAATAAAGCACATGAATTTTTAAAAATACTGCCAGTGTAACACCCGAGGGTAGAAAAACTGCATCATGGTGTTGCATTGTGCAGCACAGTTGCCATGCTCTGTCATGAAGTTCAAGTTTCCAGTGCTAGCCGTTTTGCTTTTGAAACATTGCTTTGGTGCAGGAACTGTGCTGTAATTGCTGTAAGAACATAATGTCAAGCAGCTTGGTCTGAGCTGCTGCTTGCAGAACATCCCATTTTACACAAGTGCCGAGTTAGGGTACTAGTACAGATTTCTAGGGCGTCCTTTGTATTTGGCACAAAACATGCGAAGGACTAGGTCAGACTTCCATAAGCATTAGTGCCACATGTAGACCTGAGTCAAGACAGAGGTATGGTTTTAATTAAGAAATAATTTCAGTTTACTTTTGAGATTTCCTATAGTTGTATTTGCTCCCAAATGGCTGCGTCTCAAATTTCATTCCAGTTGCACTATTTAGATAATTTGATGACTTCAATTAGTAATACATTGTTAATGTTTTTTCATTTCTCTGTTCTAAAACCAAAATACCTAAACAACATTTTTCCCCCCTGCTCTGAGCAGAAACTCTATCAGTTGTTGCAATGGAACTGGAACTACGGGATTTCCTCACTCTTCTACCAGAGGATGGAACTGTAGCATTTTTCCTGCCACATCTCCTTCACTGCAGCCAGAGGAAGCTGCTGACCTAAACCACGGGAAGTCTGCTACGCACTCAAATACAAGTAACGTGCTGGAACAAAAAGTAAGTGAAGCAAACAGTAGAACTACATCTGAGGTACCGTGGGACTCCCCTCGTGTTGCAACCTTACGGCAACTATTGAATGGCAGCTGTTGTCTGTTTTGAAGCTAATGGCATTACGCTCTGACAGAGTCAGCAGACCAGAATTCCTGCCCGGCAGAACTGAGGGGTGGTTGGACTGGTAAAGCGCAGCTACTCAGCTCTTGGGCAGGATCACTCCTCTTCTCGGTGGCGGTGAACCTACGGCGAAGGCAGCTAAAAACGCAGACTGCACAGCGCAACGGGGCACGCAGCATTGACGGGGAGTCGGCCTCTGTCCGGTGTTAGTTGGCCGGAGCACCGACCTGGGGGGAGCTTCAGCACTGGCCTGTGTCCGGTGGTAGGAGGAAGAGACTCTTACTCGTCCAGGGTGATCTGGGCCCTTCCATTCCAGCTGGTAAAACCAGTCAGTTGCTCTGTCGTCTTAATTACATACCCATGCAAGTGTTACCCTGAAATTCACAGAACTCACTGCAATTCACAAAAAAAGGCCATAAAGCAAAGAGAAATGAAAAGTGTTCCCAAGGGGATTGGAAGATACAGAGTACCGCTTGCTTGCTGGTTTTTGTTTTCTTTCTTCTCCTCTTCTGCTCAATCATTAGATGAGTATTTGAGGTATCACTAGGTCAAAAATCCATCTGAAAACTCTTAAGTGTCTCAGGTATGTACTGATGTTTGTCTGTCTTTTGGGCAGAAAACATCCTTCTGTTCCTTCAGCTGGAATTCAGTCATAATAAACTGTCACAGTGTTTATGACCTTCTTATGAATGCAGTTTGGTTTTTTAAGAATTCACCACAAATATAAAACAATGACTCCATGATCCCTTAACCATCTAAAGGCCTAATTAGCTGACATTGACTCTATCAAATCCATTTGCACTGAAGCTGTAGTGTTACTTAAACCTGTAGAAATCAGTCAGAAGAGCTCATTTACGTTGCCAATACATATTTTTTTTAAAAGAGAAAGGAAAAAATAGTTTAATTTATCTATGTAGGATTCCTGCTACACCCAGAAAACAATAATCTAATTTACTGGTAGAGATTATGCTGGTTTCGGTAGAATCTTTCTACCTTAAAAAGGGCCAAAGCGATTTAGACTTGTTAGAGAGAAGCAGCTTCCTTTGTCTGGTAGCTGCAAAGCGCATGCTCTGCTGTGCCTGCCTGTCCCGTACATCCTCCCCTCGTTTGACACGGGTCTCACCTGTCTGGAGTTGGGCATGGGTGGCGTGACAATACCTGCTCTTACTGCTTTTGGTTTTGACCACTCTCAGTCAGCACAGTACTGCTGCGTCCATCTGTCAAGAAATGCTTAATTTGGTAGCTCTGCACTACATAACTAAGAGCAAAAGCAGATTCATCAGAGCAAAGCGTGTGGATATAGTAGTCACCAAATTTTGCCCTTTACTGTCTAAATTTCATCAGGCTTACTTACTTCAGCATAACTTTGTCTGTCTTGTAATTATTTTCATAACAGAAAAACAAAAACATCTTGTGCAACCACGATCCCTCAGTCTTTTCCTCTTTTAAATTCCCTATCTTGAAAGATGTCACTGGATAAAATTATAATTCAACAGAAATACTAGAACTATATTTTAAGTGTGTATATATATTTTAAGTGTAAACCTACGGATAAAGTCATAACTGAATTCCTATTTCCCAAGCAGTAACTACTAACACATCTGACTAGTAAAATGTGACAGCAGATAATGTAAAACAAATTTTGCTGTTACACAGGGTTATTTACAAACTTAAAAAAAACCCCAACACTGAAAGTACCTTTCATTTGGCTGTGTTCCTCAGCAGTTAAATAACATGCGTTAGGCATCACCTAGAATATGTTTAGCTTGCAAGATACTATTTTTATTTAGAGAAAAAGATACTTAAAAGCTGTTACATCCATTCANAGGTACCGTGGGACTCCCCTCGTGTTGCAACCTTACGGCAACTATTGAATGGCAGCTGTTGTCTGTTTTGAAGCTAATGGCATTACGCTCTGACAGAGTCAGCAGACCAGAATTCCTGCCCGGCAGAACTGAGGGGTGGTTGGACTGGTAAAGCGCAGCTACTCAGCTCTTGGGCAGGATCACTCCTCTTCTCGGTGGCGGTGAACCTACGGCGAAGGCAGCTAAAAACGCAGACTGCACAGCGCAACGGGGCACGCAGCATTGACGGGGAGTCGGCCTCTGTCCGGTGTTAGTTGGCCGGAGCACCGACCTGGGGGGAGCTTCAGCACTGGCCTGTGTCCGGTGGTAGGAGGAAGAGACTCTTACTCGTCCAGGGTGATCTGGGCCCTTCCATTCCAGCTGGTAAAACCAGTCAGTTGCTCTGTCGTCTTAATTACATACCCATGCAAGTGTTACCCTGAAATTCACAGAACTCACTGCAATTCACAAAAAAAGGCCATAAAGCAAAGAGAAATGAAAAGTGTTCCCAAGGGGATTGGAAGATACAGAGTACCGCTTGCTTGCTGGTTTTTGTTTTCTTTCTTCTCCTCTTCTGCTCAATCATTAGATGAGTATTTGAGGTATCACTAGGTCAAAAATCCATCTGAAAACTCTTAAGTGTCTCAGGTATGTACTGATGTTTGTCTGTCTTTTGGGCAGAAAACATCCTTCTGTTCCTTCAGCTGGAATTCAGTCATAATAAACTGTCACAGTGTTTATGACCTTCTTATGAATGCAGTTTGGTTTTTTAAGAATTCACCACAAATATAAAACAATGACTCCATGATCCCTTAACCATCTAAAGGCCTAATTAGCTGACATTGACTCTATCAAATCCATTTGCACTGAAGCTGTAGTGTTACTTAAACCTGTAGAAATCAGTCAGAAGAGCTCATTTACGTTGCCAATACATATTTTTTTTAAAAGAGAAAGGAAAAAATAGTTTAATTTATCTATGTAGGATTCCTGCTACACCCAGAAAACAATAATCTAATTTACTGGTAGAGATTATGCTGGTTTCGGTAGAATCTTTCTACCTTAAAAAGGGCCAAAGCGATTTAGACTTGTTAGAGAGAAGCAGCTTCCTTTGTCTGGTAGCTGCAAAGCGCATGCTCTGCTGTGCCTGCCTGTCCCGTACATCCTCCCCTCGTTTGACACGGGTCTCACCTGTCTGGAGTTGGGCATGGGTGGCGTGACAATACCTGCTCTTACTGCTTTTGGTTTTGACCACTCTCAGTCAGCACAGTACTGCTGCGTCCATCTGTCAAGAAATGCTTAATTTGGTAGCTCTGCACTACATAACTAAGAGCAAAAGCAGATTCATCAGAGCAAAGCGTGTGGATATAGTAGTCACCAAATTTTGCCCTTTACTGTCTAAATTTCATCAGGCTTACTTACTTCAGCATAACTTTGTCTGTCTTGTAATTATTTTCATAACAGAAAAACAAAAACATCTTGTGCAACCACGATCCCTCAGTCTTTTCCTCTTTTAAATTCCCTATCTTGAAAGATGTCACTGGATAAAATTATAATTCAACAGAAATACTAGAACTATATTTTAAGTGTGTATATATATTTTAAGTGTAAACCTACGGATAAAGTCATAACTGAATTCCTATTTCCCAAGCAGTAACTACTAACACATCTGACTAGTAAAATGTGACAGCAGATAATGTAAAACAAATTTTGCTGTTACACAGGGTTATTTACAAACTTAAAAAAAACCCCAACACTGAAAGTACCTTTCATTTGGCTGTGTTCCTCAGCAGTTAAATAACATGCGTTAGGCATCACCTAGAATATGTTTAGCTTGCAAGATACTATTTTTATTTAGAGAAAAAGATACTTAAAAGCTGTTACATCCATTCAGCTGTCTTAGTCTGCAGCCCTTTTGTTAGCCACGGGTCACCAAAGGAAATCTTCCAAAACACACGTGGAGATGAATTGTCCAGGAGATAGTATTTCTCAAAAAAAGCTTCACTGAAGGTCGTCCTTGGAGAATCTCTGTGGTAAGATGTTTTCATCATTCTAGCGTGCCTGCCGTACTGTTACACTTGAACCGATTGAATAATCTTAGGAACAAAGAGTGTTTGTCTGTAAAGGGGAAAAATAGCTTTTGTTACACGCATTTCATCAAAAGAATACTCTATGCCTATGGACAACAGAGTCCAAAATGAGAGCAATGGATCTCGGTACCTTCTAGACATTGAGAGTTAGATTTAAAAACAGCTTTAAAATGCGCGGAAGGGTACATTTGAATGCACTTCAGATGGCTGACTGTGAGAAATCCACACTGCTTCTGCAAGTTAAAGTCTGTTTCTGCATTCGCGTACTTTTAAGACAACTTTTTATTATCTGTGCAAGTTTGGCACAATGTATTCTATAAATCAGAATGGCTTATAAAATAGAACTAGATTGTGTTTAACACGCCAGTCTGTGTTTTTAGTATAGATACACATGTACATTATACAGCTACGTATCTATACATACACACACACATTTTGGAGTGTTCCTGCTGTTGTCGTTCTGTTACTTAGCTGCAATGCATACCTATTATGCTCTGTCTTTTGAGTACAGGAAAGCATTGCTTTTAAAATTACCTTCGTAGAGACAAGAACTTCCAAAATTATTTAAGATTCAATTTTTTTCACAGGTAATATTGCTAAAGCAAACTAATAGTTTCTGTGAAGATAAAACACGTCCTTTAGAAAGAACGAACTATTTTAGTTTTTTAGTACTTTACTGTTATGGGTGATGACTTCAGCTTTATTTACCAACTGTTCTTTTTGTTTTAAATGAAGATTGAGAGGGAGTCTGACACTACCGGCACTTCGTGGGTACAGAAATACGCTGTGTCATGAAGAATTATTTTTAAATAAAAATCTGTCATACTAATTTCACTGATGGGAAGCTGAAGCAACAGTCAGTTCACACCCAGTCCTTTAGCTCCTTCTGTTTTCTGAGCAGCCACGCTGAGGGAAGAATGATGAAGTAACTTGCAAGATTCCAGTCTCCAGACATCAATATTAAGACATGAAATATTGCTGGATGCCTGAACTGGTTCCGAGTATGCTGGCCTGTCTGTGAGCCCCATTCTGCATCTTTAAACATCATGGATGTCGTCGGGATAGATAAGCTCCTACCTTCCTTTGGGAGCACAGTGTAGGTTGTTTCCATGCCTGCGTGGATGTGGTCAGTGACATGGCAGTGTAACAGCCAGGTTCCAGGGTTCCGCGGGGTCATTTCCACAGTCTGAAACGTCCCAGGGAACAGATCAAAGACATCTGCCCGGTAAACCCCTGTTTGCTTCAGGACAAAAAAAAAAGAAACAATGGTTACAGTGCGGCATTACCAGACAGCAGCAATTTCAGCTGCTGTACATTTTATGCATACTCCCACCAAACTTTTCAATCACAGCTAAGTGAAAAGATGGCTACTGTATGTTATTTCCACAGAAGCATCACTTTGTACATCTACCTCATGCTTAAAAACAAATCAATGAACTAGCAACTAAGTGGAAATGAAAGAAGCCTACAGCTGTTCTCTTACCACAGCCATGAGAGTTCACAGCTGCTGCTCAGCAAGCCCTACCGGCAGATACTCTCCCTCTCTTGCATGTCCATCAAATACTGGTGTGGGTCAGAAAACCTCTACGGTCAAATTACAAGTGCTGCTTAATATTGTAACATCTGACTTCTCACCAGAGATTACAGTCCTTGGTATTCGAGTTACCTCTCATTCTTAACACAGCAAGAAATGAGTGGAAAGGACCTGTTACCTTATAGTCAAAGCTGTGGCCGTGGAAGTGTGCTGTGTGAATGTCTACTTCGTTGCCCATTCCCACCAAATACCAGCTCACTTTGTCTCCAACGTGCATAGTCAGACCACGTAAATTTCCAAACACCTTTCCATTAATGGCTAAAAAGAGGGAAAGAGCAAGACAGACAAAACAAATAAGACTTTGTTTACTGTTATTCTCAAAACTTTAATTGAATACAAGAGTTGAAGGCCAATGCCAGGCAAAAGTAACATCTCTGAATGGTATATAAAACCAAAAACAATTGGCCAGCATACTAAGAATGGGTCTGACTATATTCCATATTTAACTAGAGAGTAAGATGTAGTTAAAGAAAACTTCTTTACTGTACACCATTGCTAATATTGCAGTTTGTAAAGATCTGCATTTCCTGCAGCTCTTAGTAAAGGGTAAGCTCTACTAGGACATGCTTTCAGGATGCATATTGCCTTTCCAACTTATCCAGAACAGTTGTTTGCTGACATCATGTCAAAATTTCAAATTTGATTGTTAGTCTTTCTCTTGGGCCATTTTTTCATCAGTTTAGGGGGGGGAAAAAGTAATTCAGTGGCATTAACAGTGTTTTCAAATGGTTTGAGTGAAATTTTTCACGCCTTCTACCCTGGAACTGGAAATTCAGAGGGGATGAGAAAGTCAAATTTATATGCAGCACTTTCAAATACATAATTTTATAGTTTCCAGAGTTACGTTGACTGAGTTGGGAAACGTACCATGCATTTTATTACTTTCAAGGAATTCCTCATCCTCTTTGTCAACAAGGTGCGGGTTGGTAGAATAGGTTTTAATGTTTTCATCCAAGTACCATGACTCATTTTCATCAAAAACCATAAAAAGCAGAGCAAATTGAACTTTCTTTTTAGTATGAAATGATGGAAGATAATGTCTATGACACACAACAAGTGTGCCTATTAATCCACTGTAAGTGTCCTGAAATTACAAATGAAAAATCATATAATTACAAGATGTGACTAAGCAGAAGCACTTTTAATCCCAGATGTGAATCCTCTTACTATTTTTACAGCCATCAGTATCGGGCAATAAAGGTAGTCAGTATCAAAGTTATTTCTTTCCTGTTTTCTGCTACTCATAGATCAAGTTCAATGGGCTGCAAAGAGTAACTGCTTCTTTTTCATCTCTTGCTAGCAATAAACATTTATTTCATTTTAATTTCTTGCTTATCTTTTTTCTCCAAATTCTTGTTAGGTGTTAGTATTTTGAGCTTCGTTTCCATTCAAAATATAGTTCTTGACACTTTTTTATTTGTGTTTGCTGAGACATGAAGAAAAGAATACATTAATTTCCATTAAAAATTATGGATCATCTTAAGTTAAATGGGTGCTTGTAAAAAAATGGCAGATTTCTGTTCCACAGGTGAATGTTAGCTTTCCCATACGTGACTGTACTATAAAGCATTAGCTCGAAGAATGAAATGTGAGGTGATCGATACCAACAGCAGAAACAGGGAGCAAGAACATGAAGGGCCGCGACTCTCAAATTCTGCCCTGACTTTCTTGCATTATTCAAGAGACATTCAATTTCAAAGGTATGGTAATGGAGGGAATGACTTGACAGAGAAAGCAGAAAGAGTTTCACGCTCATCTCCCTTCTGCTGTAAGTATATCTGTGTTGAATTCATGAATAAAACTCTTTAGACTGCTATTAACAATATACCTTAATGATGTCCACTGTGGAATGGTACGCCCATGCAATACAATGTGGATCTCCTCTCTCAGAACTAGATCTCTCTGGGATTTTCCAGACATATGTTTTTGTTTCACCTGAATTAAATAAATATTGATTAATTTTCTCTGTGCTGACCTGTAAGAAGTCACCTTGAAATAGATGTTAGCTCCATTTACAGCTTATATTTGTCTCAAACTCCCTTTTCCCAATTACTGCCCTGGCTAGCTTACTGTTATTTCCCTTCTGCATGGCCCCGACTCTTCTTGCCAGCATCTTTTTTGTGTGCCTGCACTGTCCAGTTTACCATACTTAATTAAAACAACAAGAACAAAAAAGTATCTTTTTTAAAGATCAGAGAAGACCTTCTAAAATAATAGTTAGCATAAGCTATGCTCTCCCTACATTGTCAAATCTGTTTGCTTTCATGAAAGGTGAAAGCACACTGTGCCAAAAATTTACTGATCTGTCAAGGGCTAGGATACATAGCAATAGGAATCAGGGCCATTTTAGTTGTAGAATTATTTGTCATAATCAGCATAAAAAAATCTAAGAACTCGAAGTAGAAAGAAACAAACAAAAATGAAGTGTTTCCTGCTATGCTAACCTGAAAGCTTGCTAAACTTTACTAGAAGGCTTTGTGTTACCTGCTAGAAATAATCAAGGATGCTTAGATACCTGGGTTAGTTACAGCCACAACAGAACTGTCTGTTTTCACTCCATGGGCGTGTATAGAATAAGGTCTTGATGCCAAGTTCTTAAAAACTATTTTAATTTTATCTCCAATGTTTGACATAAGCAGTGGCCCTGTTGGATTGAAAAGAAGGATTAATTTGGTTTTACAAAAGATCAGAGTACAGCAAGAGACAGATCGTTGTGTGCAAACACACAACATTGGCTTATAATTCAACTAAAAACTGTATACGGGTAATGCCATTCACGATGATATGCCAACTTGAGAAGCTGAATCTAAGTAGAGGCCTAAGTTCAAAAGCTCCAAGCACATACTGTGTATTTGAAGTCAATTTGGATGTTGCTGCCCAGCTTTATGCTGACTTTGAAAATACTGACCTGTGATCAGGCAGCAAACCAGGAGGGGTTTATTTCTTGTAAAA
The DNA here is from genome assembly GCA_013398295.1 of Chionis minor. Lineage (NCBI taxonomy): Eukaryota > Metazoa > Chordata > Aves > Charadriiformes > Chionidae > Chionis > Chionis minor. Next base: position 455,724 of record VZSF01002916.1, on the reverse strand, counting down.
CAAGCAATGTAATGTTGCATGGAAAGCACCGTAATAAAAGTAGTAATTCCGTGTAAGCTTAGGCACTTTGTGTGGGTAGAACTATACACAGTATTATTCAAATAGCATCCTCTTGTTTTGTTTCAAAACTGAACTTCACGATGACTATACCTTGAATTTCCAGGTGCTGCTGCTCCTCTGCTCTCTTTTTGGGAGTGCTGAATGTTTGATCAGTGTACTCACGATATACTACCTTTCTGTATTTTGAGCCAATGAATTTGTCTTCTTTGTTTAAAAATGGATTGCCAGGGCTGGGGGAAAAAAAAAAGAAAGTAGAGATAAGAATATGTTGTGCATTTCTTCATGTATTTTAAAACACCTTTTGTGGGTGTATCAATTAACCAAACAGAAATTCAGCTCAGCAAAACAGTAATCTCACAGACCACTGGTATCTTCAACGTGAAAACACTCCTTTTAAGCTGGGAGCTTTCTCTTAACGTGGAAGGTTAAAAAATCACTATAAATAGACCAAATCTTTGTAGTATTAAAGAGAATGTGAGTGCTGGCCTGGCAGATATTTCAAACTGCAAGAAGTCATCCATCAACTTGCATACTGAAAAACAGAGTCCTCCGTGACTTCTGTAGATCAGAAATAAAGCCTAAAACTTGTGAAGCTTAAGTGCCTTGCTGAAATGAAACGTGAGGGATGGATTCTCTGCTGAGGTCACGGAGGCTGGAAAGAGTGAGGGGAAAAGAAAGTCTGACAACAGCATTGTCCAGCATTACTTGTGCTTAGAACTATGGCAGCATCCACTGTGGTGTGCAGGGCAAGGAAACGTGCTGTCAAGCTAAGGAATAGAAAGAAAATATAATTAAGTCAATAAAAAAGTCTAGGCAGTTACAATCTACTACTTTAACTTCAAATCAAATGAAGTTATAGAGGTGGAACACACAGAAATTAGTTCATTGTTTAGCCTCTTCTGCGAATTGGCATGAATTATTTGATCCAAACAGTTCCCTCTCACTGGGAGTCAAATACTGGGCATGAAACACCAAGACATCAAGCTTCACAGTGAATGGATTCGGTCATGGAGTTATCTTGTGTAAACTAATGAAACTGAAAGGAGTAAAAACCTTACTCAGAGTATGGATAAATATGAGACAAAGATATGTTACATATTTTAAGTAATCAAATATCAGGACAAAGTAGCAATCGTATCTACAACTTAATGACCATTTTAACCATTCCACATCAAGGACTGTACCCACATCAGGAAATAATAAATGCGCATGCACTATCCAGGATTCACGGAAGTCTGCAGCTGCCCCACAGAATACTAATGCTGGACCATTTCACTAATGTGATGCTGCGTGGCTCACGGCTACACGGCAACATTACTGGAGAAGGACCACAAATTCAAGTGAGCCCTAGAAATACATATGCAAAGAAAGTGTGTCTAGAAATGCCTGGAGGAGGAAAAGGTTCAGAGGAGAAGCAAGCTGCTCCTTTGCTTTTTTGCATTTTTTCCCTTGTGTATATTCCAATGTACCTTTCCTCATGGTATTGATGCCGCTCGAATTCCCATGTCCTGTTAGGAGAATAGTCCCATTCAACTTCCACTGCAGCAATATAGTAAGTCTTTTCATGCAAATACATAGATAGATCCACATTCCACCAATGGCATTGTTTCACTTCATAATTCTGTTTCATGCCCCCTGCGTAGTGATCTGTTGTCAGGCATGACACTTCGAAAACTCCTAGGGGTTGTACAAGAAACAAAGACTTGAGGAAAAAAACCTGTTACTATTAGATCTTGAGATTGTATTACCTATGTTAATTTAGTGTTTAGAGACTGAGACACAGGCTATTGCTTGTATAAGATCCAATATTGCTCATATAAGATAAACAAGATTACTTGTAGTAATAAGATCCAGTGTACATAGAAGCTAGAAAGATCAAGGCTTCAGCATTAAGAGCTTATGTCCTATGAACACAAGTTTGCAGCCCTTCAAACACAGCAGGTACTTAGTTTTAGCACCAAAGGATCAAAATATCGGCTATTTAAAGCTTGTCTCTAAGCATAAAATTATTGTGGGTAAACAGTTTCTAAACCAGAATTTTTAAACAAGACATTTACCTTCAGAATCAGGTTTCATAATAGCTGTAAGAAATGTATGTGGAAACAGATTTGCTGTATCCCTTCTTGTTCCTTTAGTTACAAATGTATTTTCTGAAAAGTATATCCCGTGGACATCGACTTCTGACCCCAAGCCCATCAAATGCCAGGAAACCACACTTCCTTTACACATCTCAAGACCAGGCTGATTTCCATACATGTAACCATTAATGGCTGCAGAAAATTTGAGGAAGCAAACCCCACCTTGATTAACATATTGCTTAATTCTGTAATACAGATTAAACAATATACACTTCAGATGTAATGCGATGCCTTAGACTGACAGAAATATCAATAATAAAATCGGTGAAACTAGAGTGTCAACTCAAGCAAAACAACTTTTAAAAACAAGTGTTTAAAACCAATTTCTGTTATTCTTTTCAATGTCTAACACACAGGTAGCTGCCTTGACCAGCTGGAACTGCCACTGCTTTATACCTGTGGAGTACGCAGGATGCATAAAGCATCCTGCTTTATCCCCTGCAAGACCCTTCAGCCACACAGTGGAGACAATCTGAAGTGGTTTTTAGTTTGAGTTAATAATCCTTTCTATCTGCTCCTGTGCAAAACTTGCAAAGCCTGGGCTTCACAGGTACCACTGAATACTCAGAGTCAAGGCTCTGTAAATAGTAGGAATGCCCCTGAGGGCAAAATTTAAGAAAAAGCATGAGCAAATATGTTTACAGATTAGGACTTATTTGCAGGACTACGTACTGAAGATAAAAATGTACTTTCACGTGAAACTCGGAAGATGTTTCTACAGTACCAAAATGCAATCAGGTGAAACTCAGCTCTGCCCTGTTAAAAAAACAAAGCTTTTCATTGCAAGGGGGGCACAGTGCAGGTAAAGGAATCCAGACCAGCCACGGACACAAAATGAGCCAGCGACATGCCCTTGCCACAGAGAAGGCTAGTGGTATCTTAGGCTGTGTTAGGAGGAACGTTGCCAGCAGGTCCAATTATGAAGGTCAGATTGGAGCCGCTATTGTAGAAATGCTTAGATAATTTGAGCTGGAAAGCAGTTTGGCAGAAAAGGAGCTGGGGGTCCTGGTGGACACCGAGTCGAACATGAGCCGACAACATGGCCTTGCTGCAGAGGAGGAGACCGGTGCCCAGGCTGCACCAGCCACAGCACGGCCAGGGAGGGATCCTTCCCCTCTGCTCAGCACCCGTCAGGCCACCCTGGAGGCCTGTGTCCAGTGCTGGGCTCCCCAGTACGGGAGAGACACGGACATACTGGAGAGCGTCCAGCCAAGGGCCACAAGGATGACCGAGGGACAGGAAAGCATCTCTCCCGTGAGGAAGGGCTGGGCGAGCCGGGACTACTCAGCTGGGGGAAGAGAAGGCTGGGGGGGATCTCATCCATGTGTACGAACCCCTGCGGGGAGGGGGCAGAGAGGACCCAGCCCGGCTCTTCCCAGTGGAGCCCAGTGACAGGACCAGAGGCCAGGGGCACATGCTGACACACAGGAGGGTCCCCTGAACACCAGGAAACACTCGGTCCCTGGGAGGGCGACCGAGCTCTGGCACCGGTTGCCCAGGGAGCTGGTGGAGTCTCCGTCCTCGGAGATATTCAAAACCCATCTGGACATGGTCGTGGGCAACCAGCTGCGGGCGGCCCTGCGTGAGCAGGGGGCTGGAGATGACGACCTCCAGAGGTCCCTGCCAACCTCAACTGTTCTGTGACTCTATCAAGATCCTGCTTTCATCTGTAGGGCAGAGGTTGGTTTTCTCTTGCTGCCTGGTTGCACGCATAGGGGTAGCACATGGGCTACAGACCTAACTCCTCCTCCTGTCTGCTCAAAGTGGTACCTAACACTACTAAATGCTCAGCTGCCATGCAAGACACCGAACAGCTGGCATTACATTCTGAACTACCACATTTAGCTGAAAGAAAACATGCTTTTGTTTCCAATGGAAAGGCATGAAATGTCTATACTGTTTTCCAGTCTCCAACCTGAGATCACAAAAGTAAAAGCCTTATTGTAGAAATGAATATTTGGCTAACTAATAATTTTCTTACAGTGCATTTTGTTAGACTCCTGGAAGTCCTCATCATCTTTGTCAATTGTATCAGGATTTAGTGTAAACATCAAAATATTGTCATCCAAGTACCAGCTCAGATTCTCATCAAATACTGTGGCAAGCAGAAAAAACTCCATGTTCACATTTTTCTGTTGAGAAGAAATAGCACAAAGGAAAATAGGAATGAATGACCAGAAAATGTCAGGAAAAAATTCTATGTGCATAATCATTTATAATTCACAAAATTAGATAAATGCATACATCGATACTTCACTCTGATAACCTCAAAGCACTCTAATTGCTAGATCTGGTGATTAGGTATCTGCTGCTAATGCTCTTTCTACCAGCAGGAACCACTGGAAATGAATGTGTTTTGGTCTTTAAAGTCTCTACTTTTTTCTAGTCATTCTCATTCCAGTGAGACTTGAGTGCCAGTGGTGCTCAGCGCGATGGTGGTTTCACAATACAGCCTCCGTGTGTCTGGAGCCAGACTCAGTTTACCTTTTTTTTTTTTTTTTTTAAGAAAAAAAAAGGCCTGAACCAAACCCAAACCCACTTTCTTCATTTTCTGTGCTGCCCTCAGCACACGGGTGAGGCTGTGGTGCAGAGGGGAGGTGGTGCGGAGCGGCCATTAGTGTGGCAGGCCCCAAGGGTGCAGTTCCGGGAGAGAAAGTGGGCTCAGCTACAATGGTGCAAATGCTTCCATTTTTGTGCTTTGACTGACCTGTTTCCCAGAAGGAAGCAGAGCTCCTTTCCTGCACACCAAGAGAGGACCCACAAGGCCAGAACTGGTGTCCCTGACGGCATCCACTGCGGAGTAATAGAGCCAGGTTAGACAGTCCGGGTCCTGGTCGGTGGGGCCCACACCTTCTGGCACGTCCCACTCGTACGTAAACGTCGCACCAGGACTCACATGGGAGGCTGGAGATTCACTACCTACGATAGAAATCAACATTAGGAATTACGCCTAATCAACATCGTTTATTTTATCTCCTTTAATACACCAGCAGGTAGGAGAGCTTGTTCCCCGGCGCTCGCAGGCTCCCCGTCCGCAGGCCCACCTCTGGAGGCGGCACCGTACCGTGCCCCCTCGTCGCTCTTGCGGTAACTCACACCATGGGGCTGAACGCTAAACGGGCGGCTGGCATTGTTCCGGAAGGTCACCCTGATCCTCTCGCCCACTTCAGCCTTGATAACAGGGCCTAGAAAAGAGCACAGGGTCTAATGGCGAGAAGCGGCATGCAGACCCGCGCGAGCCCCCTGCAGTCGACGGCTGGCTGCTTTTGCCGCTGCGTGGGGAGCTGCCCCTGGGCCCCTGCGGCCACAGACCCGATCGGTCCCTGCCCCGGGGCCTGGGCCACGCAGCAGCCTCGCTGCAGCCGGACTGCTCCATTCCCTGCTCCGCAATGAGGCCTGGTGGCATGCAGGACAGCTCTGCCCTTTGGAAAGGCACCTACAGACATTAGCGCCAACCCCAGATGGAGTCCAGAGCCAGGCCAGACGCAGACAGGTCATAAACGGGGCTAGACCTGCCTAGCCCGGCCTTGTAGTTCAGAGCCCAGCCTTCGGAGACCACGGCGTATTCCCACAGGCGAGCTGGGGACCACCACAGCGTCTCCTTCAAGAGCCTTCTCACCCCCTGGGGTGTCTCCTGGGGAAGCCGCAGGCACTAGCGCCTGCAGGAGGCAGGGAGAGCCGAGGGCCCCCCCTTGGAGGTGGCGGGGCACAGCTGGCTAGCCAGTGGAAGAGATAGTTTACTCTCATAAATCTTTGAAGTGGAATAATTTTAGATGTCTTACCTAAGAGTCCGAGATGTGCGTCCTCTGCGAGTCTTTCTTTAAGTTCAGTGAAAGAACCATCTGTGTATTCTTTGTAAACGGCTTTTTTATAAGAGCCACCAATTCTTGTCTCACTTTGTTCAAAAAATACACGAGATTCACTGTGTAAAAGAAATTGCAATAGATGCTAACAGTTCAAGTCATAACACTTAGCTTTACAAAGGCAGGCAGGACCTCAGCTCTGGTTTCTGAGATATGATGTGCCAAGTTTGCTTTTTGCTTTTTGGGTCTCCTCTCAGTGATTTGGCCACACACTTATATGCAGTCTCATGTAAGGATGTGCAGGAATCCATTGTTCTTCACTAACTTCTCTTAAGAAAAAGACACAGTGCTGTGTTGCCCTTTTAAAGCCAGCGTGCTTAGAGACTCGTCAACAATGACTTCTAGTCAACATTTCATAACCTGGAATCTACTCTCCTTTTTATTAAGAGTTAGGAGTAATTCAACAACAGTGGATACAAACACCAAGAATAAGTGACATCTAAATAGAAAGTGAGAAGATTTAGCCTATGCTTTTTAGTCTACACTTTAGCTTTTTAAAAAAGGACCTTTTAATATTTTACAAGCACTAGCCAAACAATGAACTGTGCCTCGTCCCTGTGGGGCAGGTAAGTATATTCTTCAACTCACAGGTGAAAAATCTGAGGAACCAATGTATTCAGTGAATTGATCCAGGTCTTAAATATGTAAACGCAGAGCAAATGGCAAAGCTACCTCGTGCAAGTCATTTGCTAGCTGAGACGATGAAGATAGCATGATCTTCATCAGCTAAGGGGACGATAATGAATTATTAGCTTTGTTCTCTAACTTGGAATAATCAACCATCTTGAATCATCAGAGATCACTGCCTACGTGTGACGTCACGATTCATCTTCATCTCAGTGAAATTACTAATTTTACAGCAAAATTTACAGTAAGATTACAAGGAAAACAATAGACCTATTTTTGTCTGATATTTATCCTGGCATTAATATTTAAGCAGAGGTAAGGACAATGAGAAGTTGGCTTAAATGTCAGTTCTATCATATGTACTACCTTATTTAGCATGTCTATATGGATTCTGCTTGGAAAGTAAAACTTACTTTAACTAGAAGCATTTACCTGTCAGCGATTAATTCTTGTCCCGTAAAATGGTTCATTGCAGATGGGCCATAATTCCAGATGATCTCTTCAGCTGCAATGAAGTACTGTCTAATCTTTGTACTCTCGTTGTGCACTGTTGTGGATTTCCTACAATCTTTTACGTTAAAAAGGGCCTGCATACCACCTGGAAAAAAACAAGGAAATGGAGAAAACTAGGGAGAAGGAACCGCACTTTGTTTTCTCTGTCCCTGCCTCCAGTTGCTCTTCTCCTCCCTGGAGAGTTCCCATACCACTGATGGACATGCAAATCACTGATGAAGAGGAACACTATAAAAGAATGCATGCCAGCTGAGCCAGGATGTAGAATGACAGGCATGGTATTTGCAGTGGGCAGACAGTGTGGTGAAGTGCATTCTGCTTGTAAAGCTGCACCTGACATGGCACTACCAAGAGGATTAAGGCGGAGTGGAAACTACTGTCAGTTGCACGTCAGTCAAGGCCAGATGCTGCCAGGCTGACCATCTCCCTCGAAATCTAACCAACAGCTCGCTTGCGAAACTCCTGGGTCTCTGCACCCTAGGAGCAAGATCTGTTAGCAAACCCGCTGGCTGGGGATACAAATGCTATAATAAAGAGAGCCCTTTTACAGCTATGGATTAGGCTAATTTGTAGGATTTAAGTCTGGCCCAGGATGCTTCAACCACAGCAGGATGCTGCTTGACGTGATAGCTCTTTCAAAACTTATAACCTCTGTGTAGCTGAATCTGTAGTTTAAACATACTCTGTTTTATGTCAGAATTTTCAGATCATGGGTAATGATTTCGAGTTCTGTGTTCCTTCCCACTTTTGCGACAAATTACTTCTCTGACTCATTTATAGGGATATAGATCATGGAAAAGTGGGATATAGATCGTGGAAAAATGGAATTAACTTCTAAGTATTTCATATGGTTAACAAACACTGGAAACGCAGAAAGATGCAGAGAAAAGAAATGCAGATCTTCTCTGCTTATTAGCCAATGCACTTTCCAGAACACATCTTTGTCGGCAGGCAAGTTAGCCTGCCTGTCCTGTGCATGGAATGACCCCCCAACTTTTTTGCTGGCAAACAGAAAATTGTAATTAATTACCTTCAGTAAGAGGCAAACATCGTGCTATTGTTTGTTTAAAGTCGATGCTTGCAAAAGGGCAGCTGTGACAATTGCCACCACTGAAAACAATTTCCATTGCAGACAAGAATTTCCTTGATTTCCGTGGTTACATGCTCAAGCCCATCTAATACACTTCTAAGTACTATGACAGTTTTGTTACCTAGAGGAGAATATCGTCTGGCATATAGCCAGGTCAGGAGTACTGCTAAAGCGACTCAGTAAAGTGTTAGGTTAAGCTAAAAAAAAAAAGAATAATCTGATCATTGGAATTTTTTCTGTACCTTCGATGTGGTCATTCACTTGGCAGCTGAGCAGCCATTCCCCAGGGCTCCTTGGTATCATGACAGCATCAATAAACGTGGCTGGGAAGAGGTTGATGGTGTCAACTCGATGATGCCTTTCTATTAAGGTCTGTCCATGAAAGTAGGCTGAATGGATATCAGCTTCATTACCCATGCCAAAAAGATGCCATTTTACCTTATCTTCCACACACATCGTGAGGTTTGGGAGGTATCCATACATGTACCCATTGATTGCTAAAAGAAATGTTATTTATTATAATTACCTTCACAGAACATAGGATCTTTTCTTCAAAAGCAGGTGTCATACAACCATTGCTCTATTTTTCAAAATAGAAAGAGGCTCAAAACACAACTCCACACCTTTGAAAATGAGCCAATATCAGACACATGCCTCATCTGCACAGCTACCTGCATGACCAGCAGCTCCTGCCATGGTTCCAAAGGCATCTGCTTTGCAGTAAGAACTGTTTCTCTAAACTGTGATATTATAGTACAGAGTTCAGGACTAAGAAACAGAACAAAATAACACAACTCTGTTCAAAGCACCTGGGAAAGTACACTGGCAGAGAGGTTCTTGGCCCCTAACAATTTTATATCACAACTCCAAAGGCTTGATTGTACAGTACTTGCCATTACTTTTTTTTATTATTATTATTTAAAAGGATCTTTCTTAATCCTTCAAGAAAAGGCCATACTTAAAAAAAAAAAAGAAATTATCCACAGTTCATCTTTAAGAAACAACACATGAAAATATTACTTCACCATACCAATGACAAGCAACATTAATATAACGTTCTCTCACAGTGCATTTTATTGCTTTCCTGGAAGTCCTCGTTGTCTTTGTCAACTTTGGAAGGCTCAGAACAGTATGTCCTGATATTATCCTCTAGATACCAACTGAGATTTTCATCCATCACAGAAAACATAAGGATAAATTCAGCATCAAAGGGTTTATCATTGCTCCTATTCATTGTATCTGAAAAAGAAAACGGTATATTCAAAATCTTTGGGAACTGACATATTACCTTTTTAAGTGTAGTATTGGTAGGGCTGGTCATTGTTTACTTAATATTTTGCCACTTTTCTTGACCATCAGTGTACATATAAATGTACAGACACGCTCAGAAAACAAAAATTAGTTTTGATAGCTACTATAACTTTACTAACAATAAACATTGCATGTGATAAGATTACAGTAAATCTGTTTTTCATATCAGTATTTACACATCCTTTTGCATTACTAGCACAAACACATCACAGAATCACAGAATCACAGAATCACAGAATCACAGACTGGCAGGGGTTGGCAGGAACCTCTGGAGATCAGCTGGTCCAACCATCCTGCCAGAGCAGGGACACCCAGAGCAGGTGGCACAGGATGGCGTCCAGGTGGGTTGGGAATGTCTCCAGAGCTGGAGACTCCACCACCTCTCTGGGCAGCCTGTGCCAGGGCTCTGCCACCCTCCAAGGAAAGAAGTTCCTCCTCGTGTTCTGATGGAACTTCCTATGTTCAAGTCTGTGCCCGTCACCTCTTGTCCTGTCACTGGGCACCACTGAAAAAAGACTGGTCCCATCAAGACTGGTCTCACTCATATGCATTTGAGGATAAAGTATTCTGCAAATTATATTCGCTGTCACACACAAAATCATGTTTGCTGTCACACACAGAAACAAACTACTTCCTATACTATTGAAAGGCAGCTAATTGAGAAGACAAAAACCTGCTATTTCAAAATTAACTGTAATCTCCTCTTCCGGTAAATTATTTCACTGATATTTATCAATAATCTTTATCAATCACCTTGCATATGTCCTTATTTACTTATTTATTTATTTATGGTTTACCTTTCCTGCAAATTATTAAAGGCCCAACAAGCCCTGAGGCAACATCTCTTGGAGCATCTATGTGGGAGTGGTAGACCCTGGTTATGCAGTCTGCATCTCCCTCAGCTGGACCTTGATCTTCTGTCACCTCCCATGTATAAGTGTACTGGCCTCCAGGCTCCACAGCATCATCTCTCTTCTGTGAATCTTTGGTGTTGTCCGGGTAAAACGCACCTGAAGAATGCCACAGCGCCATCATTAACACAAGACATTCACCATATGGTGTCAGGATAGCACCTGCCATGCTTTAAAGTTGACTGCATGTTCCGGTAACATGGACTGAACATCTGAATACAGGTTAAAAAAAAAAATCTTTAAAATCAGGTGAGTTGATCTTTTCCTTCACTTTAGCAGTCTCTTCATTTGCCTTTGAATTCCATGGGAGTGCTTCAATTAATGACACACTAAATTTAGTTTGTAAATTATTAGGAGGGCACTACGTACTTCTGCTAAAAAGATAACAATTCAAATATTTGTGAAACATTTGTTAAATATTAATCTTGGAAACTGTTCTAAAATATTGCATATGCCCTGACGGAATATCAGTGTTGCTGGAGTGAGAGCAACAGAAAAAATTTTAAATGTTAGTCCAAAAAGTGCATGTACTGCTACATAACACACTGTTCGGCTCCCACAGAATGTGTCCATATCAAGCCACATATTAGTTGTAAGGAAAAGCCTCACAAAATATTAGAAGTTAGGCTGATACCTCATAAATTCTTCTAATTGAAAAATTTTAAAGACCACTTTTGAGACAACATATTCTCAACAACTCACGCACTGTTTTTAAGGCCCACTAAGTTTCAACAGCCATATTCTGGGGCAGAAAACGCCCCCTCGCCTCAGTAGGGCAACATCAGCCATTGCAAGGGCAGATCATCGCTAGCCCCAGTGGCACCCCTACAATACATCTTAGAGTGTGTCAGACTTTTATCTCATTAATTTATTACTAAGCAGTAGCTGTTTCTCCCTTTTCAGAAAGTCTTGTGTATCTTATATATAATATATGCAAATTTAGTGTTAAGAATTTGGAACTGTAAGTTACCCCTGTTAACAATATCTTCTGCACAACCGCATTAATTTTTCCTTTGAGACATCCTCAATACCTGCATCTCATAAACCTTTATACACTTATTTCAGGTGAAATATAAATACTCTTGTTTCAGGTGAAATGTTTATCTACAATGCCTTCTTTATGAATTCTACTTTTGGCTTTCCATTTTGCCCTTGAAAAAATTACCAAACTTCTTAGCTCCTGTTTTAAATTGTTTGCATCCTGTTTTAAATCTTTATTTACTTGACTAGTCTTCTGTTTGATGAGAGACTATCACTTGCACTCAGAGGAAGGATGAAATTTTGATAAATTCTGGCACAGAATGGACTCAAGCTTACCTTCATTCTCTTTTGTGTATTTTACACCATGTGGATGCAGCGTGTAGCTTCTGGAAGCAAAGTTTTTCAAGTGAATAATAACGGAATCTCCGACTTCTCCCTTAATGACGGGGCCTAAAAAACCCAGCCAAGATGGTTTGTCAACTATCACATCATAGAAATGATTGGTGTACTGAGTGTAGACAGCCTTCTTGTAGGTGCTTCCTATCCTCTGTGGGCCTCTTTTGAGAAAGACTCCAGCCTGCCTGTAAAGAAAATACACGAACACCTCTGTAGTGTCAGATACTCCTTTTATAGTTGAATGATGTTAATTAGTAGGGTCTCAAATAAAGACCAGGCCTCCATAGCACCATGCACAACTATATCTGTGTTTAGGAGTAAATATGTCTCTTATTATAAAGAGTTAGGCACCCAGATAGAGATTAAATATTACGCACCAACCTGAATTTTTTTCTACCTATTTTGTGCGCTGAAGATAAGGGTATTTGGTACAATTTGGGGCAAACTTGAGACCATGTGAACAAGGCAAATAATAGTTCCTATTGCTCAAAACTTTTGTACTTGCATGCTGAAATTGCTGTATAATTTTCCATGGCCTGCTAAAAATAATAATTTCCATCATCGCACTATTTTGATGACTGCATAGTCCTTGCTCCATCGCAATGAGGAGCAGACTTTTCAGCTGTAAAATACATTTAAGATGTCTGGACATGAGCAAAACGGCGAGGTTCTGCTAAGGTCCAGTGCGTGTGTGGGGCAGGGGGGACACACAGCGTGCTGAAATAAGTGAGACTGAGCCCACAGCTCGCTCCCCAGTCATCGGTGATGAAGAATCACAGCCTCAGAGCTTGATAAAGTCTCATTTTTACGGATATACAAACAGATTGCATGACAGCAGGGAATTAGCAATTACCTCCTCAGTCACTAAGTGCCTTGACTGCTGAACCACTGCTCCTCTCAATTAATTATGAATTATATCAAAAATGAGAGCTTGGTTAGTGAGGAAACAGCCTCACCCATGAGCTAAACTGAGACTGATGGAGACGGTATTTCCCGCGAGTGCTGTCAACACCTCTGAGCCCTGTAGCTGTCGTGGATCTGCTGCTGAGCACCACCGGCCAGACACCGTGGTGGGGTCACCGTGTCTCTGCTGGCTGTCACCTGGGAACAGCTTTGGAGCCAACCTTAGTCTGGGCTGAGGGTCAGGTGCCTTTCATTAGGTCTTTCAGTCTCTGAGAAGAATTATCTTTGTGGAAAAAGTGCTTGTATTCACTAACTGCAATGGCGAGAGAAGCTGCCAGCACTGGCGGTTCAAAGCTGATGCTGGCTGATGCTCTTAGCCCAAATCCTGGAGTCTCTAGCAACAAATCCTCCTGCACATTTCCCTGCCCATTTCAGGAGGACTAGCTGTGGAAGTAAACCTGCCCCAGGAGGAGGCAGTCCTGGGAGATGGGGCAACACTGCCTGAAGTTCAGCATCCTCCCGATTGCTCATCTTACACGACGAGAAACCAAGCCAACTTGGTTTCGTATTCCCAGCAGGCCATATTGTGAAGCAAACTAGCACTGCCAAAAAATGCAAAGTATTTCCCAGAAGGCTGAGCACTGCTTGAGCATGTGGGGAAGGAATTGTTTGTACCTTGGCAAGCACAGATCTGAAGCGTAATTAAAATGCCAATTCAGAGCTTTGTGAAACTTGGAGAGCGTAAACTTAGTTGCAAAGGCTCAGTTACCGGAAGGTTGAGTGCATGAAAATTTTTAGCTGCAAACTAAATCGAACAAATATGTTATGGCTCTTCTTGGACTGTTTAAACAGCTGCCATTTAATTGTAGAGTATTCTTTCTAGCAGGTACACTGCACTCTTACCTTCTCCTGCTCTTTCCTGCCTCTATAAATATCCCTCTCTGTACAACCACAGCCTCATAGTTGAAGGGTTCAGGAGGAGAGGAGGAATCTGAGAAGCTGAAAACGAAGACTATGATAAAAGCAACCAGCTCCACTGCAGGCATACAACCGCTAAAAAACTGGGGTTAATTTAGCATGCTGCAAGTTGCCACAGAGCAGAGAAAAGCAGTGAAATTGCAGTCAGTGGTGGTGGCTTGTTGTCATACAAACACAGCTCCGCAGTTTTCAGAAAAGATGCCCTGCTTCCACCACTTATCAGAATTACTGGCCTGCTGAATCACTGGAAGCATCCTACACGTCACTCAGTTTATGAGTTAAAAAAAAAAAAAAGTTGACTGGTTCACCTCGTGCTTGATGAATTGGCAGATTACGGCTGAGATATTGTTGTCTCTCACTAGAGAATACCACAGGAAATATTCTAATCCCTCATCTACAGACTAAACGAGAACTGTATTTTTGAGATTCCTCTAATTTCTGATCTCTCTCTTCATTGCTTTTATTTTAGTCTAGTCCTATGTCTTTTTAAAGTAGAAGGAAGGAACATTTTTTTCTCCCTCAAATATTTCTCTATGTCTTTTATGTCTAAGCTTTCTTTAATGATTCTTCATGCCTTCAGGGCACTCTCCTCCTCCTCACCACACTTATCCTCACCTGCTTCTCCCTCTCACTCCAAACAGGACCCTCCTGCCTTGTGAACAGCCACCCAGCTCCGCCACCGTGGGTGGAAGGACCCAGCTCCGCTGCTGCACCTCCAGCAACTGAAAATGACCACTGCCAACAATGACTATCTAAAAAGGAAACCTGTGCCCAGTAGGAAAGTTTAAAATTTGTCTAACTTCTGCGTTTAAAAACGTAACAGCAAAAGCCTTTTCTTCAGCACTGGCACCTTAGCTATTCAAAATTAAACATCATTAGACATTGATGATGATCTTCTAGCCTCTACTTAGTAAATGTTTCATCCCAACAAAATCAAAAGAACCCCTGCACGTTCCAATGCAGAGCATTAGAATTCAATTCTCAAACAAGCCAGGAAAAAATCAAAATTCCCTTATAGATCTGACAGAAAATCCACTGACACCAACATGATTCATTTCACTGCCTTCACCAGGCTTTCACTCTGGTCCTCGTGTCTAAAGCAGACAGCACTGTAAAATCACACTCAACCCGCGTAAACTGTTTTACTTACTCTTCTTCTGCAAAAAGCTGCCCAGAGATGATGTTTGCAGCGCCGGGCGCATAGTCCCACAGCGTCTCAGTAATGCCGATGTAGTACTCCCTGGTCACTGCCCCCGCCGGGCAGCAGCACCAAACCAGCCAGCAGCTCAGGAGGAACAGCTTCATTCTGCAGTCACAAACCTGGTGGAAAATGTGAAATAAAACCGCAGGAGGGCCACAAGCAATTTCCCTTTATATGTTCTTGTCTCTCCTGCCTCCCCCTCCTCAGTCCCCCCCCGACCCCCCCGCTTCTGTTTGCTTTGGTGAACACAATAAAACGTTGCACAAGGTCTCTGTGTGTCAAGAGTAAACAAAAGATTCTGGTCAGTTCAGATAATCTTCAAACAAATTTTTTCAATTTCTGCCAACCTTCTAGCATGCAAATCACCGTTCAGGCCGCTGTCGGATTGTAAATTTGGCAGCTGAATTGCAAGTACTGTAGATTTAAATGGATTTGCAGACTTAAGCTTAATTATGTTCTTTACTATGTTTATCCCTCTCGCCACAGCTACTACTGAGAACATAATTTCTGTGGAGTGGAGCACAAGAAAAGAACTTTTTACGTGCCCTGTAAAGGACGCGTGTTTTCCCTGGTGCTTCTGGTCTGACCTGGCCGCAGGCGAGGCGGCCCCGGGTGCAGGCTCTGCCCGTGCCCTCCCTCGGCGAGACCCTCACCCAGTGATGGCCGCGCTGGCCTGGCCCGAGGCGAGGGGACACTGGTGCCACAGCAGAGCTTGCACACCAGGGTACAGGTGGAGAAGCCGGCGGGAGGTGTCCCTGCCCATGGCAGCGGGTGCAACCGGGCGATCTTTAAGGTCCCTTCCAATCCAACCCATTCCAGCATCCTGCGAGAAGCTCTGCTCACCCACTGCAGCCCCCTGGGAAATGCAATTTTAGCACAAAACGTAGCATATACAGGTAAAGATGAGAAGGATCGCTGCTCACAGATGGGGTGGGGGGACGTTTTGCATCTCACATCCAGGCAGCTTCAGTATTGCCCAAATGGAAACGAGCCTCAGAAATTCCACAGAACACCTCCCTGTGTTATCTTCCTCCTAGGCCATCACCAGACAGGCTAAGCCACATTCTTCATTGATTAAAAGCATAATAGACGTATAAAGCGCAAGATAATCTTAACTGTTACCATTATCTAAATGCACTACCCAGTGCAGAAGGCTATACTTTTGCTTTACTCAAGTTCTGTAAACATTTTGTATCTGACAGTCTCACTGAAAAATAGGAATAAAATCAGACCTTAAACGCGTGACGTTTAAAAAGCACCCAACTGAAGTTTGCAATTGCACTTCTTTTCAAGCATATATCCATTACATCATGGCTGCGTCCGAAGCTTTAGACATACAAAGCCACCTGCAAACTTGCAAATCGTCAAAAATTCTATTAAAAAAACCCACCTTCAGTCACTTGAGAATTCTTAAAGAAAAATCTCTTCCGCACTCTGAGCACTGACACAGTCATACTTATTCTGAATTACATTTTCCATTGTATGGCAACTTAAAAATATTTGTAATAACTGCAGTCTTCTTTGAATCTTCTTAATGGTGAGAGAAAAAGTAATTATTTTGATAGAAGACTAAGGTTTAGAACATAACTAAAGTATGATAGGTTTCCTTTAATGACATACAAATCTAAACCTCATTTACAAGGACTGTGGTATACAGAGAAATTACCAATTTTAATCACTATTCATATAAAAAATTTCAGGCACTGTCAGAATACTGAAGTCCATAAACTCAGCTTTTGGAACCTTCTACAGATCTGCATTAAATGGAGGATTCTGTTTCTGTCTAATTGACTGTGGCCAAAGCCAAGTTTTTGAAATCTGACTGAATCTGTGATGAAATTCTGGAGTTTCCCAGGTTGGCATCACACGCTCAAAATGATTTCTGTGGGGATTTTTTTTTTTTTTTTTTCTCTCTTTTCTTTGCCACGGATAAAGGTCAGTGGCTCAGTGAAAAGATCAGCTTGTACAGGTTGCATATGACTCAGCTGTAAATGAACTGAGGTAAAAATAGTAAAATACTCGTCTCCTCTTGTACTACTTAAATTCAAAGTCATTCCTTCATACTCAACTAACAGAATTGTTTATGTATATGTGGGCTATTTGGTTTATTTTTGTTCAAATTTCCATCAGACTGAGGAAGAGGAAAAAACCACATAAGCAGTATCCTTGAAATCTCCACATTCATTTGGCGGTAAAAACAACCATCACTTTGCCTTAGTCCCTTAACTCCCCCAAGTTACTTTTTCTTGATTTGCAGAAGAACTGCATGTTGTTTTTATTAAAAGATAAAACAAAAACTTCTGACAGGCAAGATATTTCTGTTACAGCTTTTAATTGGCCCTTACCCAAACTTTGCACCTGAGCACATTCCTATTAGCTTTCGCTTAAAGAACTCAAAAACTGACAGAGGTCACTGAGCTTCCCAAGCCTGTATTATTATCTTCAGAGGGCGTCTGAAGAGCAGGAACCTCTCTTCTGTGGTAGACAGGGCATAAAAAGGCTGAACACCTAACTGGTTAAATTACAAGTCTGCTGTTTTGTGTCATGAATATGCCCTTATTGCTTTAAACCACAGTACTTAATTTCTCATACTGAGGATGCTGAAATGCTATGACTATTCTGAAAGCCCTCAAAATTGCATTGAAAATATAAAGCTGAGCTTTTACTTCAAGTTTTTGCTTGAGGGAACGAAAAAAAAAAAAAAAGGAATATTTTGACAAAAAAGTCAACAAAAGTTCCCAGTGAAATTCAACTGAAACCCCACAATTTCACAATTCCGTAATCTGAATGATGTGTTTATAGGCTGTTGCCCATGCTGCTGTTCCGACCTCCTGCAAACCTTCGCAGGTAAATACCTTTTAAAGTTCTGGGGAGCTTCATCAGTCCGCTGACACCTTATTCTTTTTCAACGTGGAAAAAACCCTCCATCCAACATGTGGAGAATTAGCAATCAGGAAATCGTACTTCAGCAAGACTCACTTTTACCTACATGAGGAATAATATGCCCCCAAATGGAAAGGTGGATGGGGTTATTTTACTACAAATCTCCGCCCACAGTTATTTGTGGTCAAAACTAACCAGTCTCTACAGCTATTTCCAGTTGCAGTGTTTTAAATGAATGGCATTCCTGTTCCAGACACCGCGTCATCATACTCTGACAGAATGTCTTGGCTGTGGGGAACAAATAATGCTGGAATGCTTACTTTACCTCTAGGTTTCAGCATTAACTCCTCACTGACAGAAGTTTATAAACAAATCTGCAGCTTTCTTCCAGGTGTGCCCAGGTATTTTATGAGCGGATTCCAGCAGGCAGCACATGCACTTCAGGTTCAGGAACACTTCTTCAAAAAAGGGTTTCTCGTACACAAGCATGGTGTGAGCTTTATCTGGGCTCTGTGGCCCACTTCTCTCTGCTGTTGTCAAGGTGGGGTCTGCGTTCTGCAGCTGGAGGGCCAGATGGTCATGTTGCCTCAGCCACCACCATCAGAGTCGCTGGTCACGTCTGGATTTCAAGTCAGTTAATATTCCTTACAGGAATCTTCGGTTCACTACCAGGCACAGTTCACAGCAGCTCTTATTGGAGACACTATATTTAGGATTGATTCAGGACTTAAATCATAGAACTGTTTAGGTTGGAAAAGACCTTTAAGATCACCAAGTCCAATCATCAACCCAACACTGGCAAACTCACCACTAACCCATGTCCCTCAGCACCATGTCTACACATTGTTTAAATACCTCCAGGGATGGTGGTTCCACCACTGCCCTGGGCAGCATGCTCCAGTATGTGACAACCTTTTCCGTGAAGAAGTTTTTCCTAATATCCAATCTAAACCTCCCCTGGCGCAACTCGAGGCCGTTCCCTCTTGTCCTATTGCTTGTTACTTGGGAGACGAGACCAACCCCCACCACGCTACAACCTCCGTTCAGGTAGTTGTAGAGAACAATAAGGTTGATTAGATCAAGTTTAACTTTGCCTTGCATCCAAAAACCCTAGATGAAACAAGTTGTGAAATTTGTAATTCTTTAGAATTCTTACCACCGATTTCAAATTAATAAACTGCCCATTTAAAAGCTGAGCCCTCATGCCACAGTTGAGTCTGGCCATGGCCATGGAGATGCCAGTATCTGGATTAAGGATAAAGAGGGTTGCAGAATCAATACATCCAACGAGAACTAAGTTACACATCTCTCTCTTTGATTTAAGCCACTGAAACAGGAGATACCAGCCTGTGGTAAAGTAGAAATGTAAATTCACATAACACAATCACAAAATAAAAAATGTGAATTCAAGAAAGGCAGTAGTGAGGTCCAGCCACTAATAATACTAATACTACTATGAAAAAAGCTGTCAAAGTAGATACTGTTCTTTGTGTCTTCTGTCTGCCAAGCTCAAGGTTTTCCATGATCAGAGACGAGTTATTGAAAAGTGGGAAGGGCACATACAGGAGCAAGATAAAGGGTTAAGAGTTTCCAGGTGTGACTTTAAGCTATTTCATTGCTCTTCTCCAGCATAGCAAGAACTATCTCAATAGACCCTGTTTGCCTAAAGATAAGCCTGTATTTCCCCCATGGCTGAGCTGGAGTCTGAATAGATTACCCTGTTTGTCTGCTTTCCTCAGTGAAATGGTGCCATTCACTTTAGAAATATTTAGCAGTTCTAGGGGGGTTCTGCTTTGAATGTCTACCCCACACATACTACTTTTTATCCAAATAACCAATACTTTTCTTCAAATATTTCTAACGCTTTCAAAATAAACAGCTCTGTGGTTTGCAGGCATGAAATCAGCAAGATTCTCCCAAGATGCTTGGTAGGAGTACGGGTTGATTGTTAAGTTTTCTTTCTTTTCCTTCCATTCACAAACAATATCCATAAATGCATTTGAATGTGGGATTATCATTTAAGCAGATATCTGATATGATGTATACTTAAGCTGAGGCGAAAACAAGTGTGCAGTTGCAAACACCTCCTATTTTGTAATCATGCCTTTTTATTACACATCTCTGAACATCCAATGCAACCTTGAACCACCTCCCGAAAGACCGGCACCATTCTTAAACATCATTAATTTCTTTATTACTTCTCGCAACTTAATAGAAACTAAGCAATTAAAACTTTAGATATATTCTTCAAATCCTACAGGAAAGCAATCCGATAAAGGAATATCAAAGCAAAACTTCAATATTGTCTTGAAACAGAATTAAATGACTCACAAACTCTATTTTTTCTAAGTATCTTACCCACAGCTGCCACATACTGTATGGTTTGCAGTTCTAGCAGTGCTTAACACCAGGTGTTGGTAAAGCCGAATCCCACTAGCTCTGATGTAACGGCGGTACGTGCATTACTGCAAGTCTGAAGTAGGTATTCCACATTCCTCTGGGTGATCATTTTCTCAAAACCCCAGTGCTGAATACAAGCTAATGTTGCCCATGCAGCTGCAAATGAGCTATATGTCCACTTTATTGTGAATCCCTGAATTTCCCCTGGGAATTAAATAATAATACTGCAAGGAACTGCCTTTTTAGCTGCTAATTTCAAACAGATTATTCTTTTTCGTCTGATTATTGTCAAGAACGTTAGCCTTCTGTGGCAGCAAGGTCAGGATATTCGGAAGAGCATTATTAAACTAGCACTGGGTGCTCACAAGGTTCCCTCATGTATTCCCTCAAGTGACAAAATACTTGATCAAAAACCCCCAAAGTTTCCCTCCAAGTATAAAATAAAAGGAAAGCCAGTGCAGCTATTAACGTGTACTAATTAGCATGGCTGACTGCAGAGCCATGTATCTAATCTTTCAATCAGGCCTGGATGCCTTTCTAAATAGGCTTTTTTCCGTAATTGCTTTGTGCAGTTAAGAACTTCCAAGACAGACCGAGCAGGATGGGCTGTGGCTTTTCACGACCATCACGGTTTGTCTGTAACTGTAATTTACGCATTTAGAAATCACCTTCATCCCGTGCACTGATTCTCAAGGGAACAGCCCCTGCTGACATCCCAGGCTTTGAATCCAGGCCCTTTTGAACATTAAATATTCCTACGTTCTAAACAAGTAGAGGGGAGTATAAAAGCAGTTCTACAGCAGTTTATTCAAACAAAGGCGATTTCAATACAAAAAGCAGTTCTCTGGTATTCAAACCTCCCTATTGTCAGAACAAGCTGGGGCGTGAAAAAACGAAGAGTTAATGTCAGGGACAACCAGACAGGTTAGAAAACAACCAGAAAAACGTAGATGTTCAAATAACTTCATCCAAGATAGAGAGGCTAGAGAGACAGAGATTTAAGACAAGGGTTTAGTTTGTCTTTGCAGCACCCACATCTACCATTGGAAGAGTCGGAGAAGACATTTCTTTCTTTTTCTGGGGGTGGAGAAGAAGCAGTGAAGATTTCCTTGCTGTTTTCAGAGAATCCCAGCCTGCAAGTAGAAGAGGAAGGGAGTCATTGCTCTCTGTTTTTCAGCTGGGGTTAATATGGAAGTTGCTCGGCTGTTTGATGTCCACATCCGATCTGGGCCCATCACAGGCGCGCCCCTGCCCTGTGCCCCGGGACCAGCGGGCAGCATGGCCTTGGGGCCTGGGGCGATGGGGCAGCACGGCCTGGGGCGATGGGGCAGCACGGCCTTGGGGCCTGGGGCGATGGGGCAGCACGGCCTGGGGCGATGGGGCAGCACGGCCTTGGGGCCTGGGGCGATGGGGCAGCACGGCCTGGGGCGATGGGGCAGCACGGCCTTGGGGCCTGGGGCGATGGGGCAGCACGGCCTGGGGCGATGGGGCAGCACGGCCTTGGGGCCTGGGGCGATGGGGCAGCACGGCCTGGGGCGATGGGGCAGCACGGCCTTGGGGCCTGGGGCGATGGGGCAGCACGGCCTGGGGCGATGGGGCAGCACGGCCTTGGGGCCTGGGGCGATGGGGCAGCACGGCCTGGGGCGATGGGGCAGCACGGCCTTGGGGCCTGGGGCGATGGGGCAGCACGGCCTGGGGCGATGGGGCAGCACGACCTGGAGGCCTGGGGCGATGGGGCGCTTTCGCTGGGAAGCGGAATGTGTTGAGAGAAGTTGCCTCAGACCTTGACCTTGTATAGGCTGCTCCAACAGCCCATTCCCACAGCAGCCTCCCCTGCCCGCTTGCGCCGGGGCACCCGCAGCTCCAGGAGGGCGACCCGACCCGCGCTGCTCAGGAGGCTTCGTGCTGCCCAGGCACGGCCGGCCCGGCCCCTCTGCCCCCCAGCGCCTCCCGCCTGCAAACAGAACTAACCCTACTCTGTGCGCGCGCAGCGCGGTGTGTGTATATATAGAGAGAGATATATGTGTGCGTGTGTGCATATAGAGAGATATATATGTGCGTGTGCGCATGCATGCGGTGCTTTTGGGGCCGCTGCTTTGCCTGATTAGAAATCGTTCTCCAGCGTGGTGCTGTCATCACTGACATTGCTGGCTCCATAAAACCCTGCGGGCTCCTTGGCCCCGGTGCAGACGACAAGGCATTTCTAACGTCACCCTACCTCCACAGCTGGGGAAACGGAATGCCACAGGAGCCCCACCGCTCCACACCTGCCTGCAGCTCCATGACTCCACCCTGTTCTTCTGCCCAAAGCAGAGCCCTCTCAGTTATTGTTTCTACAACCTACTGAAAACACAGTAAAACCTGATGCCTAGAACATGACAGCAACGTGTTACCTCTTGTGCCTCCCTCTTTCTGTTTGCTGTGAAACCCACACGTTGATAAGAATGACTTAAAATCAAATGCTAGAGGGAAGGTGCTCAGAAACCTCTGCTGACATAGGAGTAATGGACCCAGCATCCACGCTGAATTCCCAGCCACCTTTTTTTCCTTCTCAAACCTAGCCTTAAAGGTCAGAGTGAGCAGTCACCGACCACTGCATACCACAAGGAATTAGTGGATGAATCAAACACAATAGATTTATTATCGGTACACATCCTCTGGTAATAAAAACACATTAGTATAGAGAACACGTAAACCAAAAGGGTAGATTCTCAACTGAGAGACATTGCTAAAGCTAAACCGACTTGTAGATGCTGAAGAAATTACCTCAGCTATTTTGTTACCTGGACAAAAACAGAATAGGTCCCACAGAGTGTCCGTTTCAACTCAGCAGCCACTTTTAGAAAACAGATGATCAACTGCAGTCCACTAAGGGCTATCAGAACCGAGAGTAAAATGATGTTCCACTCCACCACGTTGGCAGGTTCGGTGCACCGAGACCAAGCAGAGTAATCTGTGAGGTACCTGTTAGAGAAACAGTAATGTGAAGAAAATTAAATGTGGTGGGCGCAATTCAGTTTCAATACACGTTATTTTACCTATAATATATATAAAAAACACAATGGGCTTTACGTGCTTCAAGTTTAGGAGCCAGACTCCAGCCTTTCATTACACCAGCGTAATTCCTGCATAGGTTTGTCAAACTCAGCTGAGTGAAAAGACTTTCTTTCCTCAAATGCATCTACTTCATTAGCTTCCCTAAGTGTTAGGGAAAGTGTTAGACACCCAAGTGTTAGAAAGATGCTGCCATTCTTTCAAATCACAAAAGGCAAATTTAAAATGGGAATTTCCCTTTTATTGATTTAATTTCAGCTGTAAGTTAAGTCCAGCTGACATCCGTACCATGCAGAGAGCAGGGATACCCGAACACCGTCATTCTAACCAGGGCATGCAGCTGAAACACAGAGCTGAGGAGTCACCCTGTGCTGTTCCCAGTTGTTCTGGAGCCGTGCTTTGCATCCTCGAGGATCATAATGTGCACAACGGACATGCCCTTTTGACTGAGAGACATGCTATAGCCTGGAGGGTAACTGCAAGAACCTTAGGCAGACTCACTTGCTCAGTGCCAGTTGCTTTTTTTCTAAATATTCATAACTGAAATGCTTTGAGCCAAATATGGAGCGCGTTATGCAGCATCTTTATGTTCAACTCAAACTCTCATTTTAGCATTTCCAAATAGGATGGTAATGTTGGTGATATGTAGCAGAGGTTGCAGGGTGGACTTCAGTGTTTTAAAACAAAGCTGACTTGAGTCAGGGAAGGCCATAGTTTACGAACAATTCCTGGTGGATGCTGAAGGAACTTGTTTGTGATCCTCTGACAAAAGTAATCCTCACTGCATTCAAATGCAGCTGGAAGAGCTTGGCATTATGTGACTTGAAATACTCAAGTCTTACAAAACTTTGATCTTTAAAGGGAGAATGTAAAATCTTGCGAAAGCAGCCTCGGCTGACACATCTGAATCAAACCTTTCATGCCTCTGGGAGGCTGGGACACGGACAACACTTTGCCTTGCTTCCATGTTTTATGAGATACAGTAGCTGTATGCAAAAACCACCAGTGACCAAACCACAGACTTCACTGAGCTTTAGGAGATAAAGAGAAACCTACTGAGTTATGAAATATAAAAATGCCTTCTATAATCTTTGGACCAAAATCATGAGGAATTTGAGTGAATAATCTGAGAAAGTATCCACCTACACTCACTTTAATCTTCTATTCTTTACTACATATACGATTGTGGTCACCACCAGACAAAGGGCACTTAACTAGATGGACCTCCAGGTCTGATCAGTACAAAGATACTTACATTTAATCCTTCCTTACAAGGAGGCAAATACCTTTCTTTAAGGATTCTGGTGCTCACTCAAGAAGTTGAAAAACCTCACTTGTCAATACAGGTCTCGTGCTCAAGAGACTACACCATTTTGTGTAAAACTCTGTGAGAATTTGCCTGACTCTTTTTTTGATGAGCAGTTTCTTCCAGAAGGGTTACAGTGGTGTTTCTTACCCTCCAGCAGTGTCTTTGAAGATATAATCCCATCCACCTGAGGAATTGCAGAAGGGTCCTTGGATCAACCCCAAGGTAAACATGATGCAACTGTATCCAGAGAAAGCAACTCCAAGCAGGGCTAGCACAATTGAAATAAAACTCTGAAGCAAAGAGAGAAAAACATTACTGTGTGGGGACAGTATCCACAGGAAATACAGTCATTCAGCCTGCCTAGCTACTTCCTTGGGGTTGCATTTCACGTTTGATTATCCCAAACTTCAATATTCAGAAAAAAAAATACCAGGTAAAGAATAGTAAGCATACACATGCAAAATAAAGATTAAGACAGAGTTTAAGACAGTTTCACAACTCTCAGTTAAATATTGTTTTGGGATTTATATTTTTTTTAGAGTCGCATTTTTGCAAAATTGTTTCCCAAAATGCTAGAGGAACACGACCACACACTAAACATGTTTGCATTCCAGATAGCACATATTGAGTTGCTACTGGAAAAAATAACTTCCAAACGATACACGCAAGGGGACGAAGCTATTTAGTTGGGGCCCTTCATTGAAACTCTCAGGCCTTCTACGTTCTTATTTTACTTTACAATGATTTTTTGTTTATTTTTCTTCCATCCTGCTTATCCATCAGAAGGAAGGAGCTGCGCTTGCTGTGGCCTCTCAACCCAGCCTAGAACTGTTCTCTGTGAAAGGAAGCGGAAACAGCAGCGCAGAGGGAGAAGGATGCGCTGGAGACACAGCAGGAGGAAGGCATGCAGAACAAACGATAACGAGGTGCACAAAAATAGAAGACAGACTCACCCTGTAGGTTTTGTTACAGCTCTCGCTCTGGCAGCACCGATGGAACACGCTACACTCCAGTGCTATTAGAATTACTGCCAACAGAAGCATCTGTAAGGGGACGTTGTAAGGTCAGGGCAATGACTGCAGATGTTCAGCCAAAGCTTATGGAAGACAGGGACTGTGTCCCTCATGCTCTGCTGAGAATTTAAAGCTGCTCAGTAGGAAAGCACAACCACTCAAGGCGCTACTCCACGGAACTGGACTGTTTTTATTAGGCTGTCACTGCACTTGGCTCTTGTATTTGAAAGAGCGTCTCCCATCACAGCACGGTGTTACCAGCATGGACACAGCTGTACTGGTGACACCGAAAGAATAAAACCAAGCTCACAAGTGAAAGAATCCATACCAATGACAGAAGGATATTTTATTGATATAACCACATCTGTTCAACAGCTTCTTGCTGACGCAGTTACACAAATCAGGCTATCACCTTCCCTACCAACACAGTTATGCTAGAAATACTCACTAGTACCAGCTTTTTGTTAAATCCACATGGACTTTAATTCGCTCTCTGTCAAGTACCTATACTGCTTTTCTCAGACTACTGGATTATTTAAACGTGATACTTATAATCATTTCAATAAGTAAGACTTGGACTCCAGAACCACAAACTGCCACTTAGAGAGGCACTGGTTTGATATGGGAAATATGAAAAGGGAATGTTTCTGAATCACAGCACTATCCTCTCAGATACTGCTGCCCTGTTTGTAACAGGATAATAGATATGTTTTTAATAAATTGGTAATAATCCTAAGGCTAAAAAATACTTAAAAATATGAATGTCACTTGCAGTTAACTTTTTCCCAAACTTTCAACTACGCTTTTCTGTTCAAATTCTCTGCCCAGTAGTTTTTTCCTCTGCTAGAAAAGACCAGGAGTTTTTTTCTGCTTTAAGAATACATGATTTCAAAAGGATGTTGCACATTTTAATAACTCTCCCAGTCCAGCACCTTCATAAAAACACATTACTTATGCAGATGAGACCTTTTTACACGCTGATGGCATGCATGCGCTTTTATTACAAAACTGTTTTCTGTCCCAGAGGCTGCCACTCTTTATGAAAATGGTGAGGGCAGGAGCAATGGGCAACTCTGTGTTCCTTTATTACTGCAGATGTGCGTATTACAAATGTAATGGAGAAAACCCTACTGTGCCAAATCACAGCGAGACAATCTTCTGTATTTAGCCTGACAGCAGTGGCACTGGATGCATTGTGGACTGTATCCAGTCCTGTCCTGGTTTGAGGTAAAACAGGACCAATTTGTTCAGTAACTTTACTTCTTAGCTAGGCCTCTTCTAACTGCTGAAATTAATGGCATGTTGTGCAGAAACTGTTTGCTCTCAGAGTGATAAAACCTAAGTTTATAGTTGATGCCAAGGAACGGCATATAAATACTGGACTGCATACAGCTCTTAAAAACTTCTAAACAGTTGTGAGAAGCTTTTTCAGTTTTTGTTTAATTTTATTTTATTAAAAGAGCTCTAACTCAGCCTTCATAGAGGATTAAATCAACATAGTGCCTGCCTCCATAATACAAGCATAAATTCCACATAAACAAAAAGCCAGCAGAAAAAACCCCAATCAACTCTGCAAAATCACTTACATGAAATTAAATAGTATACGTAGCATGTCATTCAGTATATTCACTTTTTTTTTCTCAGTTTGAGTTTTTCTTCCTGCAGTGTTTTTGCCAATGTAATCCGTATTCTCTTTAGAGGCACAATTACATCACTGCACAGTAACCCAGTATTATTTGCAGTAGAATGCAATTCATTAAAAAGCCATAGAATCGACACTTACCATCACACCTGAGAAACAGATCCCTTCAAAATACCACACGTAGTTGGGGAGCTGGTAACTGGCAGCGTGTGGAGCTTTCCCATTAGGGAAGTACAATAGGATGTTAACAACAATACTCCAAAGTGCAAGAGGTATCAGCAGACAGGTCAAACAGCTTCCACAGGTCTCTAAAGCCATCTCTCCAGAACTTTAGAAGTTTTGCCCTCCTAAGCTAACAAAAGATTACAAGGTCTGAAATATGCAAAGTGTTTTGACCTCCTCAGTTTGATTCAGTCATTTCGCATTCTCAGGAACCGGGTGACCGGGGTGTGATTCCAGAGCGAGAGAAGTGCTTAAGAGCGGAACAATAGATGAGTATCGCTGCCTACCCTCACGGTCCTTTCTAAGCATGTGTCTTTAAGCAGCAATTTCCCTTCTAAAGGATCCTCCTTTATGATCTTCCAGATGAAATATGTCTAGAAATCAGGCTCAGGAAGGAACTCCAACAATCTCATTTCCTAGTAGCTGCCTAGAAGGGTGCTCCTCCGGAGAGCGGGGCTGCAGTGCGGATGTGCTGTGACATGAGGCTGGTTGCTCAGCCTTATGGTACCTCAGAATTTTTTCTGCCTTACATGGGAAAGGGGGCTGTCAAACGGTAAATACATCCAGTCTCTGTACAGAGGGCCTCACGTTGCCCCACACGACAGATAATTAACGCTGGAGCTGGCAGATAGAGCCCCAGGGGTGAACCCACGCTTGCTGCTGACGTGGGGCAGCCTCCCAAAACCACCAAGCCGAGTCTCAGCCGCGTTGCAGAGAGTACAGAAGCTCAAGCGACACTGGTTAGAAACTGCCAGGCAAACTTCGTGTCACACTTCAATTAATTAGTCTTTTCCACGGTGTTATGCAGCTGAGCTGTTTCACAAATGAAATCCTGCTATTTCTCCGGTTGTCCTGCCCTGCGCTTACAGCTGAGCATGCAACAGCTACGGGTCTGACCGAAGTACACGTGACTTCTCGTACAGGACAAAAGGTCTGGCTGTTTTTTGAAATGCCTGCTGTTGTACAAAGCCAAAGCCTGACAGTTTCCCCATTTTCACGTGTCATCGTTCCCTGAGGCACCAACCATCCACCCCAGTAACGTGGAGCCAGAGCCGTGTGAACGCTCACAGCACAACCCAAGCCTTCTTTCCGTGCCCCTCCGAGTCATCAGAAAAGTAACTCAAGAACGAGCTTAGGGTTTACTCAATAGGAAAGTTGTAGTCAGAGAACAAAAAAATTGGGTCTCCATCAAAAGCGAGAAGGCTGATTTTAGAAGCAATGATGTCATGGCATATTTTCCTTCGTTTCCTCATGAGCTGTTTTAGGCTCTGCACATGAGGCCTCTCTCGTGATCACATAAAAGCTGCTCAGGCTGCATGTTGTAACTAATGCCTTCTTATGGCTTTGAATGAGACCACCCAAGGAAACGGGCATGGTGGTACGCAGGCAATTACACCATTTTTCTACCTGTTCTCTGCTGTGACTCTCCTCTGTTTCCCACTCCTCTTCTTTTTCTAGGAGGTTTCATTTCAAAGTCCTCAGACTTTACTCTGAAAGTCTTCCCATAATTCTGTTATACTCCCTAATTCCTACAGACACTTTTTTCCAGGCCCCTCTCTACTTGAAATTGGTGGCAAACCTCCCTTTGCAGGGTCACAGGCATGGGCAGAGCTCACATCGTCAACACTGCGCCTTACAGATCAGAGGAAACAGCTGAATCAAAAGCAGGCACGTCACATCCCCAGGACTGATTTTTTTATTACAAAACGTAGAGATCATAGAACGGTTTTGGTTGGAAGGGATGTTAAAATCCATCTAGTTCCACCCTCTGCCATGAGTAAGGACACCTCCCACCAGACCAAGTTGCTCCCAGCCCCGTCCAACCTGGCCTTGAACCTCCAGGGATGGGGCAGCCACAGCTCCTCTGGGCAACCCCGGCCAGGGGCTCACCATAGGCTGAAATATTCTTTTCTAAAAGACAAGGCCAAAATTAATAGCCAGCAGCTTCGTTTATAATCAGGTTTGCTGCTACGTCCCATAGTAATATGTTCTGATTACAAGAAACTTACTTGGGAAATGACACCTGAAACAGCATTCATTCTGCAGTACAGCAATCCACATCATGACTTATTTTGTATTTAAATTGGACTCTGCAAATATCAAATCAAGATGTGTTTTTTGCTGGCACACTATACTGCTAGAACAGGAAGCAACTATTTTATACTAAGTATTAAGCAAACCAGGCAACCAGTTTCTCAAATATCTTACCAAGTGTTGCAAGAACTGCTTTCCCGTTGCTGCCAATATCCACGAGCTGATGCCAAGCCCATTACCGAAAAGCTGTGTTTACTCTGGATGAGCGACTTCTCTGCCAAATGAAATGAATTTAACCTAAAACAACCATTTCTCCACAGTGTAACTGATAAAACTCCCCAAACACTGTCTTATGCATCTGGCTAAAAGGAATTCAACTGGCCTTTTTTAAAAAGACAACATATCAACGAGTAGTAATGCTGTGCATTAGTGCGACATGGATCTGAGCTGAAGTTTTAATTCTAAATTCTAGCTTAATCACTCTGTTCATTGGAATTTCCAAAATTGTTTCAGTTCTTTTAAGTAGTTGTGTGTACCAGAAAGACGAGTAACAATTATGCAAGCAAGGAAAAAAAAAAAAAAAAGTGCTATAAGTTGCATGGAAATAATACACTATTCCACCAAGATCCTCTTTTCCTCCCCTATACACTTAATTTAAACTTGCAGGTCCTTTTTCAGGCACTGCTTCTTCACGTACAAAGACACCGTACTGCACAGCAAAGAATTTTGTGTGTGTGTACGTATGTGATGTGCATATTCTCCTCTCTCCCATAGCAGGGCAAGACAGGGATAAGGGGAACAAGAAAGAACAGTATTAAAGACTGCCCTCAACTACTTCTATGTATTTATAGATGAATAAAGGGTACTTCAAGAAGCAGATATCCTGAGATTCTAAACACAAACTTTTCCCATCTGTTAGCTCTTTTGTTGCTGTGGATGTGCATGTGCAATTTTGTTTTCACAGCTAAGTTCTTTTTTTCAAATATGTATTTGTGCTGGGCAGACTCGGCTGTGAGGACAGCTCGAGATACACCTCAAATTTCTGGCTACCTTGAAAGACCACCCTCCTAGTTACAAATAGCACTAAGTACCCACGGACACCCATGGGAAATTCTTTTCCTCCTATAAACAGGAACTAACTTACCTGTTTTCCAAGACAACATTAACTGCTAGATTCCAAAACTGAGCAATAATGGCAATCAGCCTCATTTATTTGAAATAAATGGCATGCCACATTTTGGTTTTCGTCTGAAAAGTGCCGTTGCCAGTAGCATCCTGACCTTGCCAGCAGTGCTGCCGGCAGCATGTCATTCAGATGTACTTTACCTTGTGATAAAACATTCACTGTGATATGCTACAGGCCACACTTCAGAGGTTCTCGCACAGGATCTTAGAAGAGTGCCTCCAGGCTGCTTCCTGGTGAAGTCAAATATTTCAGATTAATCTATCACTGATGACCTGAATTTGCAGTGTATTTTCTGCTGCGCCTGGGGGTCTGCTGAGGGAGGTAAGAAACAGCACCCAGGCCCACGTTTTCCTCTGTCTCCAGACGCTAAGCCGTCGAGAGGAAAGCCCTGCTTGGGAGGGCAGCAGGAGGGACCCAGCCGGGCTCAGCGGTGCGGGAGCGCACTCCGGCCCTTGGAACGGCTGCCAGCAACGGGCTCGCGCCCAGAGCCGGCACTGGGGCTCCGCACACAGAGTTCTGCCCGACAGAGCTGTCCTTGAACTATCACATCCTTGCTGGTGCGCAGTTGCCTGGCTCAGCTACTGTAGTGATCTAAACCAAAGCGTGAAGCAGCTCCCACTCCCACAGAGCCTGCCGGAGAGGAAAAGTGGGGTATAACCCGACTGCTTCGTGCCCACATTCTCGTGCCACCACCGTCCTTGACTCCAAGGCCAGGAAAGCAGTGTTTCAGCATGGGCAGGGAAAGAATCACTCACACCTGCTGGGTATTTTTAATACAAATGTTTATTTGTGAAACACAGGAGCAGTTCGGAAAAATCCTGAAAAGGTGAAGTACATCTACCTGCCCTCGATCATCCATGTTTTACTGCTGCTATGTTTTTGCTCCAGCTGAGTATTCACTTATATCCGGCCAGATTAGTTTGGGTTTGTGTTCATTCCAACATCAGAATGAAAGTGCTACTTTATTGGGAAAACAGCATGAAGTACAGAGCTGTTGTGTCAGTAGAAACAAAAAAAAAAAAGGCATCTTTAGTCATGTGTTCAGGCAGTTGCCTGTACTAAGATGAGATGAACCAAAGAAATTCAGGATACATTTTGCCTTTAGATACAGGCAGGCTTGTGGAAAACCTGCATATGACTCCAACAAAGGCTGGTCCCAAGTCAGTTAAACTGATGGCAACAGCACAGTTTGACAACAAACAACGTGCATTTTAGCGTGCGTGGAATATAAAAAAACCAAACAAAGCACGGAATACTCAGTACACCACACACATGCACCGACGTCAGCGCATTGTCAGATTTCTAGCAAGCGTATGTCTGTGGGGGGGGAAAAAGAAACAGATATTAAGGGGAAGAATGTTAATATTGTATCCAACTATAAGAACTAAAATTAACCTGACCGCATTTAGACAACCGTAGCATGGCTCTTTTGTACTGCAGTTACAGCACGGACGACAGGAGTGAGAAGACAATAATAGCTTTGAAAGAGCCTTGACACTCAACTACACCAATTAAAAATGTGAAACTCATTCTGAATGATAATGTGTGTGTGATATAAACTGTATCAGGTTCATACCTTACCCCACTGCAATTCCAGCACTATCACTACGAAACTGATTTTAACAACGTACTCAAACTGTTTACCAAGACTCTGAAGAAATTTGGAGGAAATTGCCCTTCCCCATTCAAAAAACAACCCCACCTTCAAAAAACTCTTCAGATCTGTCTGCAGGTTTTCTTAGCTATGTGTAATTTAAGTCCTTCTCTTATCCAACTTTTGTTAAGCAAGGCCAGGAGGCTAGAGTTTTCATTACATACAGCATGTTCTCAGTAGTCTATCAGCCGCTGTCAGCAAAATACAAGGCTAAAGCAATATAGTTAGAACAAGCAGCCTACCAGAAAACTGCACCACACCACGCAACAGTGGTTTAGACCATGGCAAAGTCCACCATCACCAGGGGACTCGTGTAACAGCTGAGGAACCAGCTGAAAGCATGTGGTCAAATACTACATGAAAATGATGAACACAACAGGGCTGTAAGAAAAGTTGTACGCTGATTTGTTGCTTAAGAATATCTAAAAACTAGCTGCCCAGTAAGACTCCAGAGTAGCATCAGCAGTGTTTCACGTTCATCTGACAATCACGGTTGTAACCAGAAATGGCTTACCTCCTCGTGACCGCAGCACAGCCCACACAGTCCTCCAAGAATGCCGTTGATTATCTGTACAAAGCACAGAATGAACTCTATTCCTCCCAAGACAAGGAGGATGGAAAAGAGGGTGACGTTCCACTGCACAATGTTTTGAGGTTCTTGACATACAGACCACTTGTTGTACTCAAACAGGTACCTGTACACAGCAATTAAAAGCATATTAACATTGTGACAGAGTGGGATGCTTACCGTAGACTAGAACCAGATCATAGCTAGTCTGTAACTGCATCGAAGATAATCACTCTCAGTGGGAAAAGAAAACACAATGGTTTATTCCATGCAGAGTTTGCTCTGCTTAAGAATGTGTTGAAGTATCAGCCACAAATTTTTGTTAAGTCTTAATTTCTTTAAAATAAAAAAAATCTAAGCTACAAAGGCAGAATCTTCTATTACTGATTAAAGTGAGAAAAGCTCAAGAAAGCTGAAAGAGCCAAGTTATTTCTCAAAACAGCCACAGAACTTTTCAGGACTGTGTCCTCATTCTAAAAGCTGCAATTACTGATCTGAAGCAAATGTGTCACTTCCCCTCTTGTGCCCCTTGTCTTTGGCTCCTCACATGCCGGCTCTGAAGAGCCAAACACAGAACAAACGTGGGGGGCACTGCGGTATTCCAGCTGCTCCTCCTCACCCACATCGTCAGAACATCAGCACTGATGAGCCTCCCGCAAGGACTGAACTCCCTTCATCTATATTCAGTCATAGTTATGGTGCATGGGGGGCAGGAATGCCCCTCGTCTTGGGAGGGAGGCAGCAGAAATGTAAAATTCAAATTCTGCTGCAAAGAATCTTTATGTGGCCTCTAAGCAGTCAAACTCTCTGGTCTGGCATCAGCCATAAGCTGTTACTAGAAACAGCCTCGAGGTTGCCAACCACACAGACACTGTAAAAGCATGTCATGATCCAAACCAAATCCTCTTCCAACCTACAGGACTTGTGGGGATTGATGGGGAATAGGAGACAACTTGGCTACATAGGCTTGGTTTGCTGGAGAACCCTAATTAGGGATAATTAAGAGATTCTGGCCCTCCCCACCCTGCATGGTACAAAGTTTCTTATAAATCTTCTCTAGTTTCACTTACCATTGCATTAGTTCTGTGCCATCGTCACTAACGAAGGTATTGTGCCAGTTTACACTGACACAAAGGAGCTTCAGAAGCAAGCCTCACAAAAGAGATTCTTACACAAATTGTAAAACAAATTTCATGACAACTGCTATTCGTAGTTTGTAAATCCCTCAAAGTCCTAAAACTTTATACTTTATGTTAGAGATGTTCATGGACAGGACCAGCATGTGGTATTTGGATGTTATTACCTATACGTATATATGTTCAGATCCCTGTTTGTAGGACAGAGGATGTGTATTGCTTTGATTTTAAACTGTAGCAGTGTGGGTAACTGACACCATCTGTTTAGTTTTGAGTGAGAAGCATAAACGTAGGAATGGATCTTGGTTATGGTTATTGATACTGCTGAAAGATACCAGAATAAAGATCACGTGTACGTGGGGGAAGCTACAATATCCTCATGAGCAGACAACTTACCCTCCGGAAGATCCAGTGAAAGGATAGACCCAGTTTCTTCCCAGGTGAGTAAAACAATACGGCCCATGAGACAAGCCAAGTGCTGAAATGATTATGCAGTATCCAGAACCAAGAATCCCGACAAAAGCTGCCAGAACTGAGGACAGCATCTGCACAGGAAACACAGACGTGAACTTTCAACATGGCCGTGGCCTCGTCTCTGGGATCGTCTGGGGCTGGAGCGCGAGGGCTGACTTACCGCACAGCTTTTCCCACAGTTCTCGCGGCCAAAGCACCCGCAGCAGTCATTGTCCTGAAGCCCAATGAACACCGCGGCCGGGATGAGCACCTGGGCACAGAGAAACCACCACGCTGTTACGTTTGGTTGCACAGATGAGCAGATAAAACACACTCCTCACGTTACACTCGTTTATATTGCTTCTGGGCAGGGGAACTGGGGGCAGCCTGGATGGATCACTCCATTTTACTCCTGCTTAACGTAGTAGGCATCTTGCTACTGGTATCAGCAGTACCGACACGATGATGGGTGTATTTCTATTTCCGCTTTGTGTATACACAGCACTTAAGCGCATAAAGAGACTGTCAATAAAGCGCCTGTTGTGGTGTTACCGCAATTTAAAGCACTTCAGCTTTAAGAGGTTTTATTCACACTACAGGCTGTATCCCACAAATAAAACCCTTTGCAAAAAAAAGCATTCACTTTCTGCCAAATGAGGACTACAGGATAAGTCTTTCATAATTATTTTGTTAAGAAAACCATTACTACCAACATGTTAGTTACTGAAGAGTAGTCATCACTGCCTGTGTGAAACCAGTCTGACTAGAGCAGAAAGGCCAGGAATATTTTGCCCAGTGCAGGCAAATATCCCATTACAGACCTCTAGCTTTTTCTAGGTTTTCACAACCTGTTTCCTGTGACAGAAATGCAAAGTGTCAAAGCAGAAGCTACCTGTAAGAAACACAGATCACCCATGCTCCAGAGTTTTTAGCATAAAATCAAGAAGGAGCAGAGTTATTAAACAGAGTATCCTCCCCACCATCACCAACAGGACTTTGTAACAGTTTCTACTTATAAAGACTCTACAGCCAGGAGTACCTCAGAAAACCAGCAAGTATGGGAAAAGTGTTAGCACAAACAGCACAGACTTAACTAACAAGACACTAAAATAAAAACCACCCAGTTGGACAGTCACATACTCGTCAGCCCTTACTCAAACCTATTGCTGAGCCCCAACACTGCAGGTGCAGAAGAGGTTTTACAAGTGTGTTCCTGGAGCAGTTTCATTGGTTTCACTTGTATGATTCTGTGTGTAAATCCCAGTCTTTGCAAATCCCAGTCTAGCTTCCAATGGGGCTGTAACACAGCTGTAAGCACCTCTCACAAGACAGAGTGCTTTACCTCGCAATTATTTTCAACCTGTGATTTGCAGATAACTTGAGATCTGTAGCGTATCTCTAAGATGACTTTCAAAAGCAAATGAAAAAGTAAGCCTGGAATCAGGGAACTTAAATATGCTACAATGTGGTCCACAAAGTTGAAAAGGTAGAAAATAATAGTTTCAGACTAACAACGTCCTGCAATGAACACACTCAATTCTCCATCCTTTGCTGTTACTCAAATGCAAAGCTTTGGTAACTGCCACTTGATTGCTCCGAATAAAGAGCTGAGGCAGAGAAATAATGGTCAACACCTCAGACAACAGGAATTAAGGAATTTTAACTAAATGCTAGTTAACCATGGAGATTTAGAAGGAGGTTAGCTCAGTAATGTAACAAAAATGTAAAATTCTACCCTACACAAGCCCTGACCTACCAAGAGCCTTGGTTCCAGTTTTGCATTTGGACTCTGTGACCTAGACCCTAGGATTTTCTCAGCTCTGAAGTCATATAATGTTGTAGATAAGATAACCGATAACAAGCAATAATGCCTATGGGGTATAATATAGCTGAGTTCTTTTGATAAAACTCCAGAGGTTCCTGCTGACGAGATATTTGATCAATAAATTAATGTAACTGCTGAAGAAAGAGTAATACAAAGCAGCTCCACAATAAACTTGAAAGAAACCATTAGCTCATTACTTACCAAAAAGCCTCCACCTACAATGCCATGAAGGCATTCCACGTATTTGCTGAGATGATGCTCTGAAGCAAATCTTGTTTCACCATTGGGAAAATAAAGTAAAATGTTGGCTATGATGCTGAGCAAGGCAAGGATGAGCAACTTATAACCAATACATCTAGCACGCCTTCCAAAACACATGTCTTCAGCTTTACAAATCCTTCTTTCACTAGAACAATCCAACCTCTCTCGTACCTGTCCACATCTAAAAGAAGATCTGCCTTTATTCTCACCTCCTTAAATACTCAGGGTTACCTAGCTACCTGGATGACGTTTACACCTCTTCATAACTACCATTCCCAATTGCAAAGTGAGGGAACAGGGATGGCAGAACGCCACCACCCTTTTTAAATGCAATAATTGTTGTCACATCCAACGCAATCAAGGAAATATTGAATACTAGGTAATTTCACTCTAATATATGATGCTTAGAATGATGACCAGTGGACATGATTAGACATGAACAACTGGCTTAAACCACAACACAAGTTCTGTTAGTAACTGAAGGAAAAAGGTTTTGTTTTCTTTGTTAGGAGCAGCTTTGCCTTTTAGGTTTATAGACTGATTCAGAACGACCTGAAGCCAGGGAAAGACCCAGCTGCCTTCAACAGGACTGAGTCAGAGTTTTGGGTGTAAGTAGAATAAGGTCTACAGCAATGAGGAGTATGTAGAGCAACCTCTTGCTTCGCTATTCTGTTGATGGAATGAGAGCAGATCTCACCAGGAGGTTGGAAAACAAATTAAACGGACAGGTTCTAAGGAGTGTCCTTGTTCTTGCCAAATTCAGACAAGCTGAATTTAGATTAACAGCCATTTGTTAAAGCTAAACCAAGCAAAGACCGGTGGAAAAACACTGCTTCAAAAAGAGGATTGTAAAATACAGTCCTTAAACTGAAATTTCATCTATAGAGACACAAAAAAGAAAAACCGTGGAGAGAAATGTATTATATCTGGAGTTTCCAAACTGTGTTACATGTACCAGTAACGTTAATTAGCATCGTAAATGGTGATACAAAGTGACCCGGAAAAATGAAGATCTAGCCTTCTCTCTTTTCCCTCATGCAAATTTTGCTAAAATATTCCCAAAAGCTTCATCGCATACATGCAGCTCAAGAGAGAGGCGTGAGCTGCCATGCCTACTACTGTCACATGATAAAGACAACTAAGAAATGCACAGGCCCAGACTAGTTTTGGGAGGTGCTGCTGCCTCTGCCGCTGTCATCATAACACAATGCAACTCTCATTGCAAACACAGGAGCTAGACAAACAGAGCTTGGGAATGTAGGGGATACTGGAAGACTGTAGGGAGACTTTTTCAGTCAGTTAGGGGGAAAAATACTTAGTCAGGTTTTTTCGGTTTGGGTGTGGCATATGTAGTTTCGGAGGATTTTTTTTAACAGCTAAATAACACTGTAAACAGAAGTCCAAATCAAATCCATGGTATTCTTGCAACTGACGCGAGCAACATTTAAGCTGAGAGAGAACGAGAGTGAGCAAAAAGTAAAGGGGGGCAGGGGGAGGAAGGAGAGCAGTCCGGTGCAGATGTGGCTTTGTGATGTAACTTCTCCGGTTATTGTAGCTGTTGACCTTGGGGACTTCCTTCATTATGAGAAATATCCTCCAATTGTAGAAACATAGACTTACCATTATTGTGCACTTCACCTCTGATGACTAAACCAAGCATAAACATCATCCTGCAAGTTTCCTCTGCAGGAGATGGTTGCTCAACTGAAAACTCCCTTTATTGTGTTATGCTAAAAAAACCAAACCACTCCCCCCACCACCCAACCCAAAAAACCACCACCCAACACCCTCCACCCCCCGCCAACCACCAGACCATACATATGGCCACTGGGAAGCAGATTTAAAAATCTATTTATAACCTGTATAATTGTTTTCCAAACACTTGGTTTGAAATAAAATTTTGAATAATCAAGAACTGTATTTAAAATAAATTCTGTACAGCATCAAGCATGCAGGGCATTGCAAGGGCGCTGCAGTCTGCAGTTACTACCAAAAAACGACCCCAAACACCACAATAGTAGTTCAGGCCACTCTCCTGTGTAATCATACAGGCTGCAAAAATCTTGAACTTGTTTACTTCTCATGCCTGTTTGCTTCATAAATCCTAATTTTACGGCTTAGCAAAGCGAGAAGTGGTGGATTTTTGGAATTCATCATGGGCATGTGGAGTTTGAAATGATGAAAGTAGCCAAACACAAGCTTCTTATCAACCTGAGGAACGGAAAGGCCCAAATTGCAACCTGGGACGTGCTCCTGCACCATGGGATGGCAGAGCATGCACCAGTATAAACAAAGCCAGACTCGGGTTTTGAGTTTTTTATACAAGAACTGCGGTGTTCGCACTTAAGGAGGTAAGATAATTGCTTACTCACATGTGCCTCCCCACGGTCCACGGGGAACTCCACTATTTCTCTCTCACAGGACTGTTCCCGTAGCTCTGATGCCTGTCCTGGACAAAGAACATGTATTATAATGTAATCAATCACCCAATGTTATTAACGACAGTAAAAGTCTAATTCTAGGTTAAACCCTAACTTTAGACGGCAGGTCTCGTCCTCAGCTCTGGCTGAGAAGCGCCTGCTGCAGCGTGGTACAGGCAGGATGGGGCCATCGGAGCTGCAGTGGAGCAGTTCCGAGAGCACACTCCAGACTCCAGCAGGTCGCACCACTGTGCAAGACTTCCACATCCTCTCCTGGCAGGAGAGGGCTGCTTCATAAACACTTACAGCAACTGGTTCGTACTCCCAAGCCACCAGTTCTGCAGGATGAATTTGTCAGCAGAACAGTGCTACATGGAACAGGACATTGAGAAGTGGCTAAAATTCGGTGCCTTGTCCAATTACTGAGGTATCTAATACCAAGCCTAATTTCACATGGGGCCCAAGGGTCCAGCAGCTCCTCCATAAAACAAAAACCCCTCACCTCAATAGTCACTGTTGCTTTGGCTCTTCTTTTGCAGCAGGAGGACAGCAGCCTGCTTCTTTCGCAAAATAAAGATGAGAGAGAGAGACTAGTGTTTCCTGATGCCAAAAAGTGGGAGATCTCACGAGCAGTAGAAGAGCTCTCTACATTCAGGCTCTGAGTTCCCCAGCTTTCTCTACCTGCTCTTTGACAAGCACAACAGGAGCAACAGAAATTAACTTCCCCAGCTCAGCGGTGTATTGGAAACCCTTGCTGTATTTTTGGGCAAGTCCTAAGTTTGCCTGTTGCGAAGAGGAGCAGTTTGTCAAAGACTATCAGAGTTACCACAACTTGCAAAGTTACCACATGCTTGCAGAGACACGACACCTCCCCTCCCTGCCTCCCCCCCGCCCCCGCAAAAAAGAAAAAAACCCAAACCCCAAACCCACAGAATTTTATCAGAAAAAAGAAAGCTGTAAAGTATCAAATTTCTCCTGCAAAAGTAAATTACTTCAACTACAACCATATCTAGGACCTCGGCCCTAAGCCAGATTCCCAAAGTGATTCATCATAATCAAGAGAAGAAACTGAGTTGCAGCAGCAAAGTGCCGTACAGAAAAGGAGCTCTCCGGACTCCACTAATATATTTTATTTCACCCAGTAGTGCTGGAAACACCAATATCCCTCTACTGAAGAGGAAATGAAGGGGGACGGGAGGGAAGGATACTTGCAAAATAAATGCAGAGGTGGTGGGGCAGACCCAGGCCCACCGTGCCAGAGCCCGGACACTGTCACCAAGGGGGTCACGCAGACGGGGCGCAGTCCCCCGGCTGGACACGGGGCACACTACCCTGTCTGTGCCTGCCGTGCACGTGTGCTCTGAGGTGCCACAGCACCCGCCTTCCTTAGCGCTCTGGCACGCGGTCAGGACAGTCTCATTTCTATTCCCTTCATGGAAATGGGATTTTTGTAGCTCAGCTATCCCAAATCCCCAGTGTTAATCTTGCTAATCCTACCTAAACTGAATGTTGCTCTTTTTTAACTATTTTAGCACCTGAAGAGGTTCTCATTCCTTATAACCGCACAAAGGATCAAACATTTGCAATAAATGTTTTCTGTCATCAGCATTCTCAGAAAAATATAAGCAGTCTTCTGATTTAAATTAAAGATACCAGAAAGATGGAAAGATGTTGCTCTACTGAAAAGCATAACATCTTTCTTCCCAATAGTTTCTTCTAACGCTCCAAATGGTCAGCCTTACTGCTTTACGCTGCCTTAAAGCCACCCCAAATGTGGTTTGCTGAAAGACACAGAAGTGATGGAGAAACACAGCTGGAACAGACACATGACAAATGTCTTCCAATTACCTTTAAAACAGTCTAAGGAAAAAACCACAAAGCTTTGAAGCAAATAGAAGACTTTTACATTATGAAATCTGGTCAGACGTGAATCAAGGGGGCTTTACTAATATCATTGCCATTTGGACACCCTGCACTGCAACTCCTACCAGAGAGTTTCTCCTTCTAACTTCTCATGCAAAACTCCTGGTCGCACCCACCACTGGCAAAAGGTTAATGGGCGGGAAGCACCTCTTGTGGAATCACCAGCAGGGTGTGGAAACTGCACCACGTCTGCGGATGAGACACCGCCTGGGAAATAATAGCACAGGCGCGTTTGGAAAAACGGGGCAACACAGTGCTTGAGTATCGCACAGGGGAGGAACTCACACTTGTGTTCCCTGAGCTCCCTATTCCCAGTTGTTCTTCTCTCGCCGTTTAGCAGGTTACTGCTCGCAGAGGCAATGCTAGCTCAGACAGCTGCTGGGAGCGTGTGATGAGTGTGCAGGCACCTGCTAGCGGAACGAAGGGAAGCCTCCGGGCCAGCTCTTCACACAGAGCTCCCGGTGACCTCAGGAACACCCGTGACTTCCCTTCGGCC
The DNA here is from genome assembly GCA_013398295.1 of Chionis minor. Classification (NCBI taxonomy): domain Eukaryota; kingdom Metazoa; phylum Chordata; class Aves; order Charadriiformes; family Chionidae; genus Chionis; species Chionis minor. The sequence continues at coordinate 414,273 of VZSF01002916.1, read as the reverse complement.
AAATAGACAAACATCTGTCCACACTACCATCCATTTCTCAATGTCCAAGTGATACATTGCTCATGTTTTCCAGTCATCACCCACAAAAACACTGTGCTGTAGCTACAGTAGTCCTCAGGCATGTCACCTCACAAGTGCATGTCAACCAGCAAACTCCACCTGGACAGTCACAAGAGGAAACTGCTCCTTGAAGTCCTTGCTGTCTGTGGTCTCCCGGCCACAGACAGAAGAAAGTTCCCAGGTTACTTTTATTAATTGCATGACAGATCCTCAGGTGAAGCAATGAGCTACTCTGAGGAGGAGCAACCACCTGCGACCGCAGGACGGATCACCCAGTGTGAAATCAGTCGCTCACACAGCCGTAGCACACATGCTAACGCCGGGGTGCTCTCCCTGCCACCGCTTTGAGACAGAAAACTCATCTGAACCATAGAAGGTGGCAGCTTGAAGTGAGCACTCGCTCCTTTATGCAACAACACACACTGACACACAGAGAGACAATTTAATTTACTAGTAATAATGCTGACTTAAGGAGGAGTCAGCAATGATGCAACAAAAGTAGTTTTGACATTTAACCGACCAGCTTGGAGATTCAAAAGCTTATAGCCAGGGCAGAGCTACCACTAAATGAGCGTACAGAAATTCCTCTCTCTAAAGAAAAGCCCATAAACCTTACCCAAGAATAACTATTATTGACCCCAGACTTGCAACGCAACTGTAAGGTCATTCCATAATCAAATAAACCACTTCAAAAAATTGTTTTCTGGTGACATATAAAAACCATGATGTAGCCAGCATTCATTGCTTCTTGCAACAGTGTTATTATGATAAAAGTAGGACACGAGACAAGTCCTATTTCTGCCACGGCCTGCGGGTGAAACCTTGGCCATGCAAAACGACCAACAAAAGCTTGTTTTCCGGGGACTATAGTATTTACACACAGGTTTGCATTCTGTATTTCTAGCCTCTCCCTAAAACCGTGACATTCTTGCAGAAGTTGAACAATCGTGAAGCATATCATCGCTGTACTACAAGCGTACTCTGTTCTATACCGTATGTCTGTAATGGCTGCGCGAATTAGAAAATGGGGATGAGTTTAGCATAGGTATCTCTGCACAGCACAGCATGATGAACAGCCTGTCTTCAGGCTTGAAGCGTGCCACTTCTGTGGCAGCAACATGCATAAACCACACGTCCAGTAAAAGACATCCAATGCTGACACTTCAGAGAACATAAAAAAATGTCGTAATTATGTCTTTGGCTCTTGTTGTGCAGAAGTCAATCATTGAGCATTTTTGTGTTTCTCCTATAGTGATCCTGTGAATAGTTTTCTACTTACCTCTAATCTAGCAAAAAAAAGATTACCTCTATCATACCACATATTTGAGATCTGTAGACTCAAAAAAAGGGAAGAAAAAAAGAAAAGCAACACCTTTCATTGTCCATTTTATTTCATTAGCATATGCTTCCTGCACTGTTTGTGCAGTCTTGTCTCTGGAATTAGCCATGAGTAAGTTCATACTAGTTAAAAACTTTAACACGATTCTTGCTGAATGATCCCACAACTACTGCTTGGGTAGGAACCGTCTATATATTGATTCGATAGCAGTAACATGAAATTTAGTGTCTAAAATCAGCGTGTCTTTCATGTTGTCATAACTGATATTGCAGCATGCTGAATTTGCTTGCATATCTTTCAGCATCAGTAGTAACTGGATCCCATCATAATCAGAAGAGCAAATCTAACATGACCACAAGACTCTTGAAAGACCATTTCCTAAACTGCACCCCCACTTTTCCATCAACCTTTGCTATCATCGTTTAAATAGGAACTCTGAAGTTCACTTATTGATATGCACTCAGTGCAACTGGCTGGTCCTTAAACCAGCTGTTGGTCATCTAGCCAGCTGTTGCATGGTCATGGGCCTCCTCTGGACACATCAAAGTGTCAAAAACACTATACAGATGTAGCACACACATTTTTACAAGCAGAAAGTTAATTAAGAAAAAAAAGAACAATTTAAAACTACAGTTAAAGAATAAATCAATCTACAGAAGATCCCTTCTAAGCTGAGCAACATTTAATGGAGAAAAGCAGAAAATAACTTTTAACACTGATATTTTAATTAATTATTAGTCTTTTTTTAAAGAAACATACTGTAACAATACAACTGAGACCGTATTCTGTGTAGATATACAAAATACCTGCCTGCGATGCAATGCTTGAACTACATAAAATGCCTTACTGTGGCTGCTCCCTTCACAAGGTCCTCCTAACTCAGATGTGGTGCCATTCGAACGCACCGCAGTTTGGTTTGGAGGGTGGGGACGAACAAAGGTCCTGAATTAGTTTTATATTCCTTTGAACTATGATTACAGCTGAAAGTATTAACGTCACCTAGACATGGAAGTTAATGCTGCAGAGGTACACATGCTCGTTCCAAAGCAGTATCCCACTGCACAGCCACCTCCCAGTGGGTGGACCCTTCCGGTCCTGAAGGGGCTCCAGGAAAGCTGGGGAGGGACTCTGGATCAGGGGGTGGAGCCAGAGGATGAGGGGCAACGGTTTTAAACTGAAGAGGGGAAGTTTAGATGAGATATTGTGAAGAAATTGCTGCCTGTGAGGGCGGTGAGCCCCCGGCCGGGGTTGCCCAGAGCAGCTGTGGCTGCCCCATCCCTGGAGGTTCAAGGCCAGGTTGGACGGGGCTTGGAGCAATGGGATGGTCTAGTGGAAGGTGTCCCTGCCCAGGACAGGGGGGTTGGAGCTAGATGGGCTTTAAGGTCCCTTCCAACCCAAACCATTGTAGGATTCTATGATTCAATAGCACTTGCCTGTCAGGCAAAACACCTCAGGGATTTTTTGCGGACTCTCCATCAACGCCCAAGATTTTGGTCAATTACATTCTGCCCTAAGCTATAAGCCCCGTGGCTTTTAACTGAGCACTATTCAGGGGCATACAGGAGGCTGAAGGAAAAATTAAGATGTGTCCTGTGGAACCATTACAATTATAAAGCCATTACACAGTTCTTCATATGTAGTCTTTATAAGTGGGTTGCTGATTAATCCAGCATATGATTAATGCCCAATCAATGTAAAAAGATTATCACAAGAGGAATGAGTTTCCACGCCACCTCACAGCAAGTTTATTTTATTTCAGACAATGTGCTAAGCAAGCAAAATACTCCTTTACCAACATGCCCAAGAACAGCAGGCAAGTACGGCAGCACGGTACCACCACTTCCCTGCTACGTACAGCTAACGCTGAGAACCGCTGGTTACACTCTCCTCAGTCACATCTGCTGGGTCTGTCCTATGATTGGAAACTCCTGGCCTAACTGTTTATTTTTCAAGCACTGAACTAAGATTATACCTCTCTTTCAAGAGTTCAAGCAAAGCCAGACTGCAGCTAAGGATTCCTGAGGAGTCATCCCAAATGCCAATGTATTTAGTTGCACCTTTAAAAAGAATAAGCAAAGTTCTACCTTGAGGTAGAGTATGCACGATGCAACAAACCTCACAAAGCGTTTTCTGACCCTTCACAGGAAGGCTGCTGTTTTGCACATAAGCTGCCTTTGTGGAAATTAAGTTCCACTTCAGAGGCCTGATGATTCTTCCTTGTAGAAGCTTAATGCAGACATCTCGATGCTAGCAAAGTCAAGGGCTTATCAATAACTGGAAACTGGTTGAAGAAGCAGAAATTTACTTGTGTGCCTTTACTTGTGTCCTATTCTTGAGCCTCTATGTTCTAATGAAATCATCTCTAGACTCTACAGGAAAGGTGTGTGCTCACGTATGACAAGAGCTGGAGAAGAAAAAGGGTGTTCCTGCAGCCCTTAAGAGCATCACAAAGGGAAGGAAATAGGAAGAAGGTTACTGTATGAATAGAACACAACGTACAGAAAGCAGACTAAGCTTAACCCAATTCTTCACTATATCTGTTTTGGCTGTGTTTTTTGTGTTTGTTTTTTTGGGGTTTTTTGTTTGGTTTTTTTTTTTTTTAAATAAAATGTTTGCAAGCCTCTGCTAACTCTCTGAGCAGGGACTACCAAAAGGCATAACTAAACTAAGAAAGTTGAGCGACACCTAAAGAAAGCACAAAAACAGTGACAGAAGTGGTTATAGACTCATCTGGCAGTCTGAGGAAGGAATACAGTTCTTTGGACAGCTCCGGCTCACCATCCTCTTGCTTACACTTTATCGCTAGCACATTCGACATCAGTAACCAAACAGAATAAAACCACGCACCAATCTCTGGAAAGGACTTTCCTCCCCAAATTTCCCTTTGGGAGAGCACAGCTCTTAGAGCTCTGGATGTGAAATTTACTTCCACAAGCATCGTGCAACTTTTTTGTAGTATTTGCTGATTAGGAGGTTGAGGGGCTTTTTAACACCAGAAAAGAACACTCTCAAACATAGGCCAGTGAGCTAAGTGATAATGCACAAAGATCAAGGTAGGAGGGCTTGGTGTGATGGTAGGCTTCCACGTCTTGCCTGAAGAGTTAAAACGCTCTCCAGAGCAAAAAGCAGCGAAGCTGTCCATCTGCCAGTGCATCACCAAAAAGCAGATGTTACCCACAGCATCCCTGAGGCTGCACGGCTTCTCTCATCACGCTGAAGGAGTGTGGAAGTGCATCACTGTCTGCAGCAGACACTAGGGTGGGACTGATAGTGCTGTGTGGACGCTTCCCGAGTGCAAGGCATTTTCAGTGGCTCCTGGAAGGGGAGGTTACCTCCTGCCTCTGAAAAACTTTAAACATAACATACTTTATATAACCAAACTGATGAGATTGATTGTATTCAACAGTGTTGTTGAAAGAACAACAGACCGACTGTAATCGTGCATGACAGCCAGCAAGGCTCACGGGGTCAGCTGCCCTGCGACAGTGACGCGTGAGGTGGCACAGAGAGCCCCAGTGCCGAGAAGCGGGCAGGGCTGGCGGCAGCGCGTGGAATGTTCCCTGGAGGGTGCTCAGCACACGTACCAGCAGATACCCACGGCTAAACGGGTACTTTCAAGGCAGACGTGCCTGCGACTAACAGTGGCCATTTGTATCTCTGAAAGAGCCCATTTTCAGCTGCACGTCTCTTAAAATCAGGAGGAAAAAGAAATCTCAGCAAATGAAGTCACACAGTATTTATACAGTTTGGTGCTTTCTACAAAGGGACACGCAGAGCAAACACCTGCATAAAACATAGATGTGGCCACCATAAAGTAACTGATGTGAAAACATCTCAACTTCACGTCATATGCGGTCACTTTTGGCATCATAACAGTAACATACACGTTCAACTGAAGACGGAGGGGGAAAACAGCGAAAAGCACATGGCCCCACCTAGGGATTGCTGCGAGATACGTGTTGCCGTTTTATCACCTGTGGAACGTTTGGGAGCGGAGCAGCCAGCCTGTCTGCTCCGCACAGCGGGCATCAGGAATGCACCAACCCCTCAATGCATCCGCACGCTGCTGTGTTAACCCTGCTACTTGCAGCCAACGCGGCATTATTCCAGTGTGTATCCAGGAGCTCGTGTCTCCCAGCTGCCGCCTGAGCTCAAACGCACAGACAGAAAAATACCTCGCCAGCGAGCGTGGCAGCGGCTGTGCGCACAAAGCGTGGCAGACCCGCGGCAGGGAACGTTGTGCGCGCCGGAGCCCAGGTACCTCAACTTCAGCGCAGCAGTCAGGGCTCCCCTTAAGCGCTTTTTTGATGTGGCAAGGAAGCCACACTTCTAGCAGTCCAGTAAGAGCAGAGGAACTCTTCATGGGCATTCCTTCCAGCCTGAATAGCCGTGCCTGTTCTTCCTGCCTGCCGCAGGCTACTGATGCAAACACACTCATAGAACCCGCCTTGCACGCTGCTGAATGAACTGCCCCAAGTTTTCTGCATCATTTACTACGCCATGACTTTCAGGTGTGTAGCACCTGTGATCTCTTTGGCCAAGTCACAAGTTAAATTTTTCACAGAGAATCGAAAGCTGACACGTTCGGTTCCCTCTCAAAGTTACACAGTACAAATGTTGCGGTCGACATAACGCTATGATGAGGTGTCCGGCGCTGGGAGGAGGCCTGCAAGCACACATCCCCGTGGGGTGCTGTCCTGTTGGCACTCTCCTACGTAACATCAGCTACCTTATATCTGATGAGTGGCAAAAGCAAATTTCAGCTCTTTAAAAAAACCCAACCAAGTATTTAGTACTATGTATTCTGTTTAATTCTACTTGTAGAGTTAAAAATTGCACGCCTGCTTCAAACAGCGTTAAGTCTCAAATATCAAAGTATGTGTATTACATAAACATTTTCATTTAAATTGTGCACAAGTTCTTTGGGAAATAAGAACAACTGTAAGGCCTACAAGATATGATGGCTTTTACTAGTATCAACAGGAATTAGCTAGCTAACGGACAAATAGAGACATATTGACACTTTCCTTTTGGCAGGATGTAGTTTTCTTTACAAAAAGACACTATTTCTTCACAGAATAAGACCAATTAGTTCAGTTAAAATTAGACTGATGCAAACCAAAATGCCTGAACAGTACACTGCTAACTAACACACACGGTAAGATGCTATTGAAGTTTATCATTAGTAACTCAGTCTTGATATTTCAGGATTCTGAATGAATACATTTTGCCAAGACACAATTTAGATATTTCCCTCCCTCCCTCCCCGCCCAAGTAGAGTTTAAGAACTTGCTCATTATGTCAAACCTATATTGCTACTGATCTTTAACAATGATTAAATTTCTGCTGCATTTAATATTTAAAAATAAACCCTACTGTTAATTACATTTGATGAAAAGAGGACCATACAACCTGCTACGCTTAAAGTTTTTGGGCCACCCTTTTAGCTGTGAAAAGAGGAGCAAACAAGGAAAGAAAGGTGAGGAAATATATATATATATATATCTCAATAGAATCCTTCCAAAGAGATGAGCACAGAAACTCAGTGAGGACAAGAATTTCCCCATTGGGAAAAAGTAGTAACAGAGTAAATCCTGTTCTGATGTGGGTGCTTAACTGGTGCAAAGACTATAAAGCAGTAATCCAAGAAACACAAGCCATTTCTGCTTTTCTCTCAAAATAAAATTAAGATCTAGATTTTACAAGTAAGCCTTGCAAAGAACTTCCTTAATGTTGTAAAGTATGTTTGCAAAGAGCAAAGAAAAGTTACCACCATCAGTTACACACGCGTTCTATACAGAGAGGTTACGTGGTACACAGTGTCAGGGCGACAGAACCTTGGACTGCTAAAGCAACCAGATTTAAGCACCTTTCAAGTCATGGAAGACATTTCTATCTTTCCTTGCCTTAAAGAAAAAAGGCTCAACTATGGCCACAGCACCCCAAATGTAACTTCACCGACACTGTGTTTGCACAGTTCTGACCTGCTGGGACTAGTGAAGGTGCGTGACAGCCTCGCTTCCTGGACGTGGCCACCACGCACATCCGTGGCCACCACGCGCATCCATCAGTCCTCTCCTGGAATCTCACATCTGCTGCGCAGAACCAGAACACAGGCAGAAGAGGCTGGAGCTCCACCCCTGTTCTGCTGCATGAAGGAGGCTTGGTGTGAGACAAAAATGAATTCCTTTAGCCAGGCAGAACTTAACAAGAACAGGGCATACGTATTTTTAAAAAAGTCTAAGAGTTAACTGTCCTATCCTGCGAGAACGGCACAGTGTGGACTCTCTGATCACCTTCTCAAAGAGTCTTCACACATACTGGAAGACGTTACAGTGAGAAGTATTTTCTCACTGGTAGTGCAGATCCTCAGCCCTCTGGAACCAGTCCCGTGCCAGTGCCCAAGCAGCTGCACTAGGTGACAGGATCCCCCACAGTGAAGTCAACTGTCTCAGTTCTAACAGCAGGACGTTTGCAGAACTGGTTTCTCTCTGCTTGAAATGCAGAAAATAATCCAGTTCAGCACACAAAAATTCTGGCTCAGTTAAAAATAAACCACTGTATACCTATAACACGTACCTCACCCTGCCTTGTGAACTGTCCTACTGGACCCAGAGGATATATTCATACAGGGAAACAACAAAAATACAATCCTAATCCGCACTTGCTTTATTAGTCTAGACTCCTCACACTAGTACAGAACTGGATAAAATTTAAGGAGAGTAACTCCAAATTGGTAGCATAAACCATGATCTGAAACAAACCTGACATACCAGGTTTCAGACGGACACTTTGACAGATATTATCATATGAAAGACAAAGTACTGGATGGAGCCAAAGTCCTCTTATAGCCACGTAATGCCTGTATCAATAAGGCATTTCAACTTTACAACTAATATTTGGTTAAGTTCAAACACAATCCTGCCAATAAAATAAAGTAAACACACCTATCTAAAGTACACAAAAACAGACTAACACAACCTGGTACTTAAACACATGTGAATTTCTACCTGTGCATGAGTAATCACTGCGCTCATAGGACTTTCTTAATTTTCCTTCAGTAAGACTGGCACTGTACAAAACCTTAAGATGACTTTTAGCTCCAAGATGCTGACAAGCCTAGACCTTACTGAATTGGACCAGAACTGCAAACCCCATCAGCCTCCAGTACTTCACTTCTGCCTTTCAAACACACCAATGAAACAAGATCATGAAACAGAAAGAGCGGCGCGGAAGGCTGGCTGGCAGGGACGCAGAGCCACGTGGAGCGTGTTTGGAGAGCGTTACCGCCCTCTTCACCCAGCCCTGGGTCCACCTTCCACTCTCTGCTCCGCGTGTCCGTGTGGTTCCCACCACCCTGGCCTGCCAGCTCGGGAAGGACGTTCCCCACGGAGAGCAGCAGGGCTCTCCGAGAGCCGCGCGCACCTTCCACTGACCCGGCAGTCCGGCAGAGGAGGCAGTCCTCTCCTCTCCCTTCGCCCCAGGGCAGGGTGCTGCTGCCACTGCCCTCGCCGCCCCGCTGGGGTAGAAACCAGCCTTCAAGAGGCACAGGCAGCTACAGACACACACAGATCGAGCGACTCCACATGTGCCGTAGCGTCCCTATGATTCTCTGATCATGTGGACTAAGACTTAAAAGTTTGAGCCAAGTTTTTCCTCAATTTTTTTCTGTTCCCTGACTGTCCAAGCTAGTGTTATTCCTAGGCAAGAGAGAATATCATGTAGTCATTATAGAATAATTTTTGAAATTGAGTATCTTAAAGTATTTTGTTTAAAATTAGATTATGACATCAGTGTACCTCTTCCATTCCTATAATTTTTAGTTTATTTAAAATCCGCACACTTACTGCTTCTAATAAGTCTTTACTGCAATTTATCATTGTTATTTGCTCTTTTTCTACTGCCTGTCAGTTTTTTAATTAGTACAACTGTATACATGGACTACTGTTATAGAAACAATTTTTTTTTGAGGTAAATTATTGAACGGAGACAGACGTACTTCAAACCACGTAATTCTGAAGGAACTCTTATGACCATGATACGTACAGAAGCAGATTAAAGGGTCCAGTAACAGAGTTCCTCCTCATACTACAGAGTGTACTTGCGTACCTTAGCCATAAGCACGAGGGGAGGGAAAATACTTTTTAAAGTTAGTGAGTTGAGAATTTTCCTCAATGTAGGATCCGGACAGGCTTTCCCCCCGCCCCCCTTGGTGCCAGAGCTTTGTCAGGGTCAGCACAGATTGCGAATGCATCAGTGAAGCTGCATTTCACAGCCTCAGTCAGCACATGCAGAGACTCAGCTGTGTTATGACCCATGTCTGAAAGCAGCAACAACAGAAGTACAATTGCGTTAGATTTACCACACGCTTAAAACATCCAGGGTTACCGCACAAAGAGCGCCACGTACCCAGACACTAGTCGCGTAACTTGTGTAGGGTATTAATTTAATCATATTTTTCACAGCATTGCACAGTAGTTAGCTATGAGGAATTCTGAAATGGTATATTTGTTTACTAAAAAAAAATCAGGTAAAACATACTGGAGATTTTCTTTGAAGTTTATGTCATAGCTTGCAAAACATAATATTTTCAACATAAAACCAAAACCAGTTTCATACTAAGAACCTTTGTCCAATAAAGTCACATTTTATTTAGTAGTAGGAAGCTATTCATTGTACAGTTTACTTGAAGTTGTGCCTTCTGACTGGGCTTCGATGAACTTGAACTGTAAATGGCTGAAAATTTTTACAGATTCATTTTTCTCTGTCTGAATCCTACTTTCAGAGTTGGCCAGACTTGAAAAAACAAACACATGCCTCTGAAATACCTTACTGAATAAAAGCCATACCTTTACCTTATAATTCTCCACAGTGTTTAGGGTCCAAGCTGTGATTCCTTCTCCCCTTGGAGGTATTTCCCAAACATTGACACAGTACAGGGAGGGGGGGAAAAAAAAAAAAAAAAAGCTTTTTCCCCTGCTTTAGACAACAACGAAAAAGCATTATTAGAAATTTATATCAAACTAGCACACAGTGAAGGCATTTCTTCATAACACAAACACACAAATTCCCAACAGCAAGGCAATGGCTTTCCCTGCTTCTCCAAGTTAATCTTGTAGAAAAATACACGAGCATTACAGATTAGCAGTGTTCTGCAGCAGTAACCCAGTCCGTTGTCCAATCCAGAGTAAGAAAGTGCTAATGCTATCATTATTGCTACGAGGGGAAATTTTGAGCCTTCACACAGATTAGATTTCAACTGCAGATTAGTTACAGATACGCATTTTTTACAGTGCACTTGAAGGTCACTTCATACTTGATGCATTCCGGGTCAGATCATGGCCTTTGGTTGTGCCTCGTATTCCCAAGAGGCAAAAGAGCTCAGAACCTGCCTGCAGCAGAAGCACGCCTGTCGAAACCGTTTTGAGAAGCACGTAAGATTGTGAAGAGCCCTCTTGCGCCTTCAGCACAGGATCTGTAAACTACCTGACAAAGAACAAAAGCCTAGACTGCAAGTCTGCTTGCTCACAAGAGGACATCAGTAGAAGTAAGATCTGGCCTCATAAATCCTGCCAAATATGCATGTACCTAAACTCCTGCTTTGTTGGACAACTGCTGCCATAGTCCTGATCCCCAGGGTGCAGCTTCCTGGGCTGCAGCCTGGCGACTCTCGAGCCCTTTTGTGACCTGAGGTTGCACATAAGACAAGAAGGCAGTGCTCCCAGCAAGACCAGCCTACTAGTAGGGGGTTGTACATGGAGGAAGGGATGTGGTTTAAAATGTCCTCAAGCTGAGATGGCCTGTGGCTTTCCACATGTTGGGGAGGCATTTTAATGACCCGCTGGGAACTGAGCACCCCAACTTCTTCTACAGCTGTGCTCCAATGGCAGCAGTGTTTACTCCGCATTAAACTGTGACTCTCCACCCGGATTTGCCACAGCCTCCAAATTCCCCCTCTTCCCTTTCACAGGATCAAGACATGACCTCCTCCGGCCAAGAACATCTTCTAGCAGCCAGCTTTGCCTCCACCTGCTATTGCAAAATCCACTCCCATGGGAGGAATCCCCTCTTCCGCCACCGCAAGGCTCCAGCCCAGGTGTCCCAACGCCCACTGGAATCAGTGCCAGGTCTGAGGCACCTTTGCAGCTCTAGCCACAGACCACGCCAAGAGAGATGAAGCACGCCTCATTCCTCTTCCAGCACTCACCATCCCCGCAAGCCACGCTCTGGCTCCACAGAGCCCATGCACATACGCGACCAGTGCTTCAGATGCCACACACACACCTGCTGAGTATTAGAGCAAACACCTCCTTTACCACTAAGCTAACTTGTTATCTTGCCAAGTCTACAAAAATCTCGTAAAGTTTTACACCTGCTTCCAAAGCTGCTACCTATCTGGATGTTTTGGTTTCAGTATTGCTCAGCACATGGATTTTCCTGCTTTGAAAAGAGGAAGTTCACTAGTCCAACAGGTAGCCCATTAGTCCTAAGCATTTGTCCTCTGTTGCTCAACTTGGACACAACTCCCATTGATGTAATTAAAAATTTTCCTCGAGTAAAGGCTACAGGCATGGGCGTGCATGTAGCCAGGTATTTCAAAACAGTCTGTGAGCCATGCTGTCGACTTCTGCTTCTTTATAAAAGTATTTCTCAATAGGCAAAGGGTGTGCCACTCGATGAATGACTAATAACTTTTTCCTGTAAGCCCCAGATTAGAAGAAGTACTTGCTCTTGGGAGCAAGCAGCAGTACGGTGTTACAGTGTACTGTGCCTAAGAGCTGGGTGTGCAGAGTGTGCTGACCTACCTGCCGAGACAACGCAAGTAGTGACTTCTTCTATGGCAAGAATACAAACCTTCCCTTTTTCCACACATTTTGCAACACAACTATCATTTTATTATATAGTCTCAGTATAAAACAGAGCTATACACGTATTTGGAAGTATGAGGAATATTAGGAAGTATAACTAGGCAAAGCTCAAATATCTAATCAGCAAGAAATTGAAAATAAAACTTTGCTTTTCTATGCATAATACTTGGGCAGTATACCTACAAACACAATCATATCTATGTACCTTTTGAGTAGGAACACTGCAACTGAAAAAATAACTTCGGGGCAAACCCTTGGTATCATATGACCCAGAACATCATGTAGAACTAAACATGCTATTACCTTGTTTTTGCTCCCCCCAGTTACTACACTGTAACAATTGCTGTATTTGTGACAGAAATGCACGTTGTCTGGGATAACGATTGGGACAGACGAGTCAACAGATCACTGTTTAAGAAGTCCTTAGTCTTCCAGTCTTTATTTGTTACTTTTTAAAAGCTCACAACAGTTCTCAAAACAGCTGTCTCCACACCATTACAGATATTGCCAAAATGCACCACTGCTAAGGAAGTATAGTTTCTCGGGTCTATCAGCAGGATCAGAGACATCTCTTGTTTTTGAGCAGAATGGGGGAAGATAACCACCGAGTACAGACCGCCAAGAGATTTCTCACTGAGTCTATAACCAGCCCCTGCGTGTTCCCAGTGACCGCTGCCAGCGTAACAGGGCTGAACGAGCACAGGAGTCCCCCCGAGAGCTCTGGGGCCTCCACAGTGCCGAAGTCAGAGCAGATACGCAGAGTCACCTGGCAAATTAAAGCTTCAGACAGAACGTCGTCACCAGAGCTTGTCTGCAGAGCAGCAGGCTTCCTCAGAACAGGATGAGCTGCGTGTCACTTCTTTTACTTGGAGGAAGGTGGCTCTTCACCCTCAGGTGAAACCGGTAGTATTTTTGGAAGGAAACGGAATGCTCTAGTGTGAGCGGCACAGCCTAGTGACTGCACAGAAAAAGCGAGGGAACGTGGAGCCAGACTAGGTACCAAGAAGGTACTAACATCACGACCTGCAGAGGTAGTGGGGACAAGAGAAAGATTTCTGCTTGAGGGCTACAAGTGTTTCTTGAAAAACATACAACTACTCCAATTGCTGCTCGTACTGAAAGTTGGTTGCAGTTCACATATCAAACCCCAAAGATCTCAATAATTAGCCTATTGGGACATTCAGCACCTTGAAATTTAGGTGGCTTACTCTGTTGCCTCAACAGAAATCACAGGTGACTAATCTTAGAAATCCAAGTTTGACACTATTGTCCTTAAACTGTACCTGGTTAAAAAGAAGGAACGCAGCATATGTCATGGAGAGGTGGGGAGATTTAACGTTTACGCTAGTTTGGGATGCTTTGACAAATGGCATTCTATGAAGTGGAATGGTTTGTTAAAACATGAAGGAAAAAACCAACCATGCACATCAGCGACTTCCATTTAAAGACAGATAAAAAAATGAGAAAAGCATGCCATGAAAACCCACAAGTTTTGACAAAGTCGGAGTGCCGATGCGCTGTGCTTGGGAGCAGCCCGTTCTACCTGGGAGCGCACGTGCGGCTCAGAGTGCGAGCGCAAGATGAACAGCTCTGCACCCAGAGCTCCTCCTGCTCCCAAATTCCGGAGAAATGGCAATTGTATCCCAGGTACCTGCACATATAAAATGGCTTAGCACATTTCAACGCTGTTGTCAAGTTTACAGGATGACCTCTACACTCAAATTAAAGAGACTGGTAAGTGAGTAAAACTATCAGGATACAAGGATGAATTTAGGTCTGAAGAGCTCATTGTATTAAGGTGACACCTCATGTAGCAGGTTAGGCAGCTTTGAGTTATTATATCTAATTACACTGCAAGAGCATACAATACTTTTGCCCCAAGAGGCAAGGGTGTGTCAGCGCTGAAGCATTCGCAGGAGATCCTGCAGTAACGACCGAGGAGAATCCCCTGTCAGTCAACCAAGCACAGCCTGGCACGGCATTATGACACAGAGTGGTGATGATGTAAAAGAACCTACTTCGCTACAACCGAGCTGCAAGGTTTACTGAGGTTTTAAAATATATTCACCATTGCAAAAAAGATTTTAATCACTCCCAATGAAAGGAAGAGAAAGATTCCCGGTTAAATTTGGAAAAAGTTCTTCCCAGCTGCTCTAAACGATGTAAGGATTAGCTACCAACAAGGTAACAAACACACAGAAATAAAATCAATTAAACTCTTAAAAGAAGCCCTTTGTACCAGATATGCAAACCCACTCTTGGTTCCTAAAAATCACCTCAGACTGTTAGTAGCCCAAAAGGGGCAACAGGAACAGAGAGATACCTCAAAAAGGATTAAAACAAAACGCCACCTCTACATTAGGCAAGCCAATGCAGGAGATCCCACCAGAGCAAGCTTTTTGCCAGTTTCTAAAGCAGCGTCCTGCTGCCGACCCGCATCTCACGCAAGCTGTGTTACAGCCAACACCAATACATGTTTTAACCCCGAGCAAGCCCGACTATGGCACCCAAGCTGAGGTACCACCTACCTGAGCCACGGCTCGAGACTGTCCCTCCCCAGGCAGGGAACACCAGAAGCATTTCAGGGAGAGCTGCTCCCAGCACAGCTGCCACCGCGCGGGACACCCCCCGTCCCCCGGGCAGGGACAACGGAAGGAGCCTGCCCCGGCCCCATTTGCTCCGTGATCGCTGCCCTGCTGAGCGGGGGGCAGGCAAAGGGGCTGCTCCCGGGCTTTTACCCCAGGCACGCTGTGCTGCACAGCACACAGGGACCGAGAGGCTGGAAAAGCACCTGGAGAACTCCACAACTCCTCCCCGCCATTAGCACCAACACTGGGCTTCGCTCCCACCTTCCTCAGCAGCAGTGGGAACACGGCCCGAGCACATCCAGGGATTTCTGTGGCCATCAAGAGCCGGGACCACCACAACCCCCCTGCACCCACCTGTGCCTCATCCACACTCACTTTGAAGGAGCTGAATTCCACCAAGGTCAGCAACAGCCTCCCCACCTTAATTTGTTAATTAGGCCAGATTGACACCTCCTGTGGAGAAGGAGCTGCTGCCAGCATTGCCTTGTTTTATCTTAAAGTCACAGAGACTAAGTGAACATGATTGGAAAAGGTTATCTTAATTAAAATAGCCATCCGTAAAACTTTAGTGTTGGTGACTACTGGCTGATGTCACTGCGTGGAGAGGCCCAGTACCACAGCCGTCGGCTTCGCAGTCTGCAGGTGCGATGTATCGCCTGACCGGAACGGATCTAACGGCAAACTGTTCTGGAGATTCCACCCCATTCTCTGCCTGCAGCTGCACATTCCTGCTTCTTCCCTGATACTGGTCCTGGCATTCCTGTGGCCTGGCTTGGACCGGCTCAGAGAACTGACGCAGATGAGAACATGGTGAACGAACCAGTAGCTCTCGGGCAGATCAGCCCCCCGATGCTCCGCAGAGACGAGCGCGTGTCGCTGCCAGCGGCCAGGGCCTGCCTCCTCCATGGGCGCCCAGGCGGGAGCCGCGCTCTGCTGCCCCGGACACCGGCATGGCGGCCCTGGGGGCTGGCAGCCACTGCGGCAGAGACAGGCAGCCATGGCGCTCCTCTCGGCAGGGAGCCGTGTCCTGCGCCCTTGCTGCCTGACGTATTTCTCTTGGGGACGCCTCTCAGCGGCGGAAGGACCGTGGTGTGCCGAGCCGGCAGGGACGTGGGTGGCAGCAGGGGGCCGCGCGGTGGCCGGGGTGGCAGTGGTGGCAGGAAGCGGCCCGTGCCGGCGGCGCGGCGGGTCTCGGGCAGCGGGAGGTGTCAGAAAGAGGCAGCTTAAAAGGCAGAGGGGGAAAAGCGAGACAGGAACTCTCCGGGCCGCTGCGGTCCCTCCACCTCAGGCCAGCTTCAAAAGGGCCAGCATATTTTTTGCAATGAGTTGCAGGTAACTAACTGGAATTACTTCTGACTTATTTCTATTTTTTTCAACTAATTGACGTCGAACGGAGCAAGACCAGAATTAGGCTCTCGGAATCTTGCGATTTGCGCTGTCAGGGCCCTTCACAGCCTTTACAGAAAGCAGAGTGCGACGGCAGCACCGGGCCTCGGCGGCCGGCTCTGCCCGGGTGCCGGTGCTGAGGTGGGAGATGCGTTATCTCTCAGAACAATATGGGAGTGTTCTGAAAGTAACAGGGTACAGCCTGGCACCATATCATTAAATATTAACACAGGCGATAACTAATCTGCTCAAGGTGAGTCAACTCTGACCACAGTTTTAACCATTTACAAAAAAAGAAGTTTAACAAATCCAGTCTGAGCACATAAATTATTGTAAGACATGCCACATTATAGTTTTGAGAGGAAAGGCATATGCTAAAAAGATCAGAATTTTATTTTGCCGTTCGGAAAAAAAATAAAAGTTTTGTAACCAACCCTGACCTTGCAGTTCTTACAGTTCTATAGAACAACCCAGTCTTTTGCATTCAAACTGGATTGCTTCCGTGCCTTCGGAAAAACAAACCAAACCCGTAGACCCATATCTGATATAACTCTGAAATAAACAGCGTTCTGGTAAACTTCTCTCTGGGCCTTCTAATCTCACGGTAGCCAACTTCAAGTTTGAAGCAGAAACAGGAGCAAGAGTGTTTTTTATAGAACAGATTAACAGTTACCTGGTTCTAGTCACACTAGTAAACACAATAAAATTTCACAGCAGAAAGGAAACACAAAAGCAGTGCATTATGTTTCCTACAGCTGAGATCCTGTATGTGCTTTTAGCATGGATGAACTGGCACTATCAATAGGCTCTCACCTCAATTACCTATTCATTTTTGCTGACATTTGGTTCTCAGCAACCTGTAACATTACATTCCCTACACAACAAGGTTAAGTGCCTATATTTATCTGTTCATGATACGGAAATTTATTGTAGTTGCCCACTTATTACTACACAGAAAGGCCTATCTTCCACTCACTTCAGTCTTGCATTTACTGAAACGAAGTTATCCAGGAAGCAGAAAGAGTTGTCATGGAAATAAAACCAATTTAGCAGAGGCTGCTGCAAAACCTCCATTAATTAACCTATTTACGGTAAAACCATTTCTCCTCTCATTAAATTTAGTTGGTATCATTTGAAGGACACAGAAAGAAACACAAAGCTGCTCTTCACTTCTTGTACATTCTATGCTTCAGTGAGAAACGCATCACCACACAGTCTTGCGCCACTTTTTTTATACTTCATGACAGAGTTTAAACCGCAGTGGTGAAAAGGAATTCATGATTTGTGTTGACTTGGAGCACATCAGTGAAGGTCCATCTATAAAACTGAATATAACTTGTTCCTGAAAAAAGCAATACAGATTTGTCGTGCTTGTTTTGAAACAAAAGCATCCAATTTAGAATATAAGTTTAAAATTTGTTTTTACTTCTGAAATCAAGGCTGTCAAATTCTTTCAGAAAAACATAGCATGAATGTTTTCAATAACTATGTTGACAAAACTAAATGGTCCGTGTCAAATCTCGGGGAATAAAAGAAACTTTAAAGTATAATAAAAGACAAATCTGTGAAATAGTTAACATATTCCAACTCTGCTCTTGACGGGATACTAGTACACTACACCCAAAAACCGTACACGGGCTTCCAGTGAGGGAGTAACAGCGAATCCAGTTTCAAGCTGGGGCAAACTTTGCCTGCAAAAAAGGGAAGGTGTAACTAAATGAAGGAACAGCTAGAATATCCTTCTGTTTAGTAACAATTCAGCAGCAGAACCCTGTCTACACGGACACTGCACAGTGACAATGACAAGAACTACGCTACAAGGAGAGATGGAGCATAGCCAGAGGCAAGATTTCCAGTGCCGAGGATCATTTAAAGTTTAATGCAGATGCTGCTACCAGCAGTGTAAGTCTACTCCTAGCCTGGCAAATTTGATAACAACAAATCAATAATTACCAGCTACAAACAATATGTAATACAAAACAGTTCATATGCCTTAGACCATCTGGATGTCTGTTTACAGAGCAACCAATTTGTTGCTGTACCTAATGCAAGTTTCTTGATGGCAAGGTGATTTGGTGGAGGGCGAGAGAGGAATATGAAAAAAGCACCACCCCTCATATGAATGCATTGAATAGAGAAGCAGGGTAAGCTTCTCAGAGCTGAACAGCAAAGGAAGAATGGAAGAGGCAAAGGCGTCAGGAGAAGGTGTGGGGCGTGTCCCGTTCTCCCTCCAAAGCTCTAGACAAGAAATCCAAGCAAAAAAAAAAAAGTCATAGTCTGATAATGGCAATAGCGCATTCGTCCTTGCCTCTTTGGACAGCGTGGGGCTGTCAACAAACAGCATACGAATCACAGAACACCTAAGATTTCATGCAGATTTTCAACCGGTTCATCAAAAAACCACAAACTTTCACAGAACTGGTGAGAAATGAGACCTACCATTGCATGATCTGCCTCGTTTTTTAATTTATCTGTTAACTGAGAAATCGATGAACAACTACAGCAGCACAAAGGCAAACTGCTCACATTGTGCTCTCCACTACAGCAGTGACTCGGGAATAAATCCACTGCAGGTAAGACCGCAAACGCGTGGTCACATGTTGCCCATTAGGATGAGTGCTCCAAGACTCTGCGGAGCCTCATGCTGACAACAGGAAGAACAGAGACTGCAAAGTCAAACCACCGGCAGTTTGAGACATGTTGGGCAAAATAATGCACTGTCTTAACTGTGAATGAAGGAAGATTTTCGGTAACACAACTCAACATTTCTTCTCCAACAAGGCTTCCCACAGAAGTCAGTGGGAACCACGGGTACACACAGGGTATTGAACCAGGTCCTTAATGTATGACTGAAAAATGTGGTATTTATTCTGGAAAAACAAAGAAAGAAGTCACAATTGTGGGTTCTAGCCATCCCAAAGCTAAAAACCCAACTGGCTGCTTCCTTTGGAACTTCTTGATTCTTGCTATCAGAGGAGCTTGGTGTAAAAGAAAATACTGTTCAGTCAGGAAAATCTCTCTTTTGAACAGAATGCAAGCAGCGGATAGTTAAACAACTAAAGAGGAAATGAAGAGTGAAGATGGACTCTGACCCCATTCTTAACAAATGTCACCAGTGAAATCAGCATGGAAGATGGACTTGCCAGCTGGAAGCATGTTTGTAGCTATGACTAAGATAAGTATAAGGCATTAAACATCCCAGTCTCACACCGACTGGATTAAAATGAATGCAGTACATAATAGCATTCTTATTGTCAGTCAAAAGCTGGACAGAATCCCATCTAAGTACATAAGGCATACAGCTTGGCAGATATGATCCATGGCAATTCTTAAATTTGAAAAAATTCAAAACCACAATAGCCTTTCAAATTTGATCCAAAATGGAACTAGGAATGATCCCGTTCCACTTGCACAGAAAAGACAGCCTTCCTGTCCTTCTTCAGTCTGCCTCCCCACACAATCAGCAATTTACGATCCATAATGAGAAGTGCCCTTCTTTCGGACAGGTGATCTGGAAGTACAACTGAACCTACCCACACCATCCATATATTCCAGGTATCAATACCTTAATATAAGATTAACATCTTTTATGCCATAGGAAGTCTTTCCTGCAAACCAGGGACCAGTATTTTCGTCTGTGAGACATGAACCATTTCCCTTAAGGGATTTTAGAGCAAAGACGTCTTTAAGGAAGACACATCCCCTGCAGAAAGATGGTACAGAAAGATGGGTAGGAGAAGCAGAAGATCTTGTGGGCCATAACTGTGTGATTTCCGTGAAGCACGTGAACGACTCACCTGGACAACACAAATACAAAGCCAAGCAGCAGGGATGTGAGTGGAGAGAGATACTTGTTTTGACCGAAACGTGGATGACACCTCCTCACTGCCAGAGGAGCCCACGTGATGTTGAAGAGCTAGCACACGGCGAATGTTGTTTGTCAGCAACACTAACAAGCAGCAGAAATTAAGAGCTCATTCTCCTTTGCTCCCACCTCCTCCAAGTCTAGAAAGAAAGATGAGAAAGACAGGTATTCTCTTCCAGGGTAAAAGCAAAGCAAAGCCATATAAATTTGCAACATCATTCCTGCTTCACATTTGGGGCTGCTTAGGACACAATTTGTTCCTAGGTAAGGTGAGTTCGTGAACTCACAGGAGGATTTTCCTCTCAATTGCACTGGTGTCCAGCCAGGGGTAAGAATGGCCAGGCTTTGTCTCCGGAACTGACCTTCCTTTAAGACCCTGCAAGCCCTTGATGTTTGCATCGAGACAAGGAGCAAGACAGGAGCACTCTCCTCCGGCACCAGCACTGACAGGTCCGGTGGCACTGAGGGCAGCAGCCACAGCAGCTCTGCTACCCCTCTCCCAGGTATCTGCGCCAGAGAAGCCCATCAAAATCTGGGCAGTCCGAAAGTCCCCCTGAAAGGAGAGCGGGAGAGAAAAAAACCCAGGAAAATTGTCCAGCCACCACATGACCAGGTTCTGAGCGCTTACAGATGCAAAGAAGGAAGACATGAAAACTTCTTAGTTTAAGGATGTTTGTTGTTGCGGAAGACACAGAAGTACGACAATTTAAAAAAACCACAACAAACAGGTGTAAAAATCCTGTCAGAAGCAACAATAACAATACAAAGATTAAAATTTGCCCTCACTGAACTTGGTGGGAACTATATACTTCAGGTTGTAGCCAAGAGTTCACTCAAGCAACAGTACTTCCAATTTCTCATGTTTTCAAAGCTTTGCTCAACTTGTACAAATGTTACTTAAAACTGAAATTTTCTTGTGAAACATCAGGTGCGCTGACTGCTAGAAAAAGAAACTATAAGCAGACCAAAGCATGAAAACCCCTGCTTTTGGGGAGGATAATACACATGGAGGCACACGGTGTGTCACTGCACTCTTCAGAAACACCCTGGGTCAGGATGAACACTGCCGGGCTCGGAAGATGTGTGGTAAGTGAGCGACAAAGGTCGCTCTGAGAAAGAAGTCACAGAAGTCACAGACACCCAAGCATCCGGTGATGTTTGCACCGCAAGGCAGGAGAACCCCTTCATCCACTGGAAGGACAAAAGGGTCTGTTAAAAACATGAAACATCTGTTTCTCAAGCTTGAAGAAACTGGCACGCTTTCCCAGGCACCTCTTGCCTGCTTGCCTACTTCAGGTCAAGAGGAAGAAAAGAACCTAAATTATACTCAGCAAGAGAATGACGGTGCCTGGGGGACAGTTGTGCACTTCAGCACTCCTGTTCGCAGGAAGAATATGCAACTGTAAACTCTGCATAACCTCTGTAAATAATTCCAATCTTTTTAATTTTGGAGACTTGACAAAAAATGGTAGTAAAACTGCAGAGTACATACATTCCCACACAGACATAGGTAACCATAAAGGAAGTAGTTCCTTTGTCCTCCCGTTTTGGAAAACATCTCTGATGGAATTTTAATTCTCAGTACTAATTATTAAAAGTATTTTGGTGTTGCGTAGATGGCCCACGGCAGTATTGAAGTTCCTTTGTTTTCTGCTACGGGCATTGTGGTTTACAAAAAACCAATTTTGATTAACACATAACAAAACACCTTTTCTGCAAAGGAATAAAAATAAATAGCACAAGACTCAACAAATAGAACAGCAGTAAAAAGAGGCATTACATATACAGTTACATAATTTTTACTTACTTAAAAGTAATATAAGTCAGAAAAGCATCAGAGATTTCTTAGGGGCCGAACGCCTTTTTGCTACTGGTTGACAGTTACTTTTGGCCCCATAGTTAGAGTCTGCCTTGAGGAGAATGGAGGATTGGGAGCATTAAAACCTTAACGGAGGATGTTCCACGAAGAAAAGGGCATTTGTGAGAAGGCTGGTGGGTAGGCAGTGGGGGTGGGTAAAACGGAAAGTAACAGAACACGACTACAGAACAGTAAAGCAGCAAAGAAGTATAAAGTTGAGTGACAGTAAAGCTGTGAAAGTCCAATTAGTAAAATAAATTTCTGTATTATTTCACTTTAAATGAAAGCATCAGTAACTTCAGCATATGATTGACACCAATAGAAATCAAAACTTTTTTTCAAATATTTTTCTCTAATAAGAAAGGACGAGGCTATCAGATATCAGAGTGATGCCATGGAATAGGACGTTAAAATTCAGGCTTCTTCATCTGACCTATCTCCATTCACAAGAGAGGCAGAGCAGTCTCCCACTCTAAGCTGGCAAGTACCCACCTATAGTAGATACTCAGTCTAGGACCTAATTAATTCGATCTTTCTTGGAAGCTGAAATCGTATCTATGTCCTGACTATTGTTCACAGAACTGCCCACACAGGACATGCATCCCGGCTCGTTTTAGTTCCAACATGCCTTCCAGCCCACTTCTCTCACACCCTCTTCATTAGCATACTTTGCTTTTCTGCGTTCACCATGATACCGATGCGCAACTCAAAATACCACCTCGGCCAAGCGGTGCCTGTCACAAGCTCTTATCTGAGCAAACACGTCAGGAAGAGAACAAAGGTCAGACAAGGTACGAGGGAACCGTGGATGCTCCCAGTGTGTCCTCCGAGCCTGGAGGAAGCCTGGTAGCCGGGGCCGGGAGAGGAAAACCCCGTCACAGGGAAGCCTGGGACACGTAGCTGTGTCTCAGACATTTTCCCCTTCTCTGTTCACACGCCTCACCACACGGCTAGCCCCAGCTTTGGCAGGGAAGTTGAAAGGGAATGAATTTCTCCTGTGCTGTGGATGAATTTCTTCTGTCTGGGCTGTGGGTAAGGGTGTGATTATGGCTTTTACTCTGCACGTACACAGCCCCACTTACGCAGCCCCGCTCGTTTAGCTTCGCACCAACAGACGTGGCATACTCGTGCATTCCACAGAGGAGGACTGGCTCGTCCGAATCGCTGGCGAAGAGGAGCAGGTCCGTCCCTCTGTCTGTCTGCCCGGGTTTGTCACACCGGGGTCACAGCCGGGGGCTTTCCTGTGTTCTCCAAAGGAGGGCTTGTACTAATGGGACCCGTCACCGCAGTGAAGACAGGAAGAGAGACATTTTTCAGCTCATTCTTTGTTAAAGAAACTTGGTCCACAGTTTACCAGCCCCTCTCATGTCCTCAATGGGACAGCACAACACAAAAAGAAATACAGCAGTTAACTGTGTTCAGGGTGATTTTATGCAGGAACTTCCTTCTGTATTTCTTGTTTCAGATCAGTGTGTCACCATATATATAAGGTATTTGTAAACACACATACACACAAATTTACTTGCAGCAGCGGAGGCTTGGACAGACCTGGTTTCACCTATGCTACTAAAAATCCAATCCTACCCATAAATTCATAACGAAATCCTCCCTGGCTTAATTGGAGGTGGGATCAGTACTTCTCATAGAAGCTTATGAAGCTCCAGGTATCCAAACTGCTGTAGAATATGGAAGCAGCTATACAAATCACAAGAACAAGAACTCATGACCTTGGGTCATAACTAATGAGTTCAGTTGTTCACACAAGAACTGATCAAGACACATATATCTACAATTCAAAATGGATTGATACATCGGAATACATGTTAAGCCATGATCATCTGTCTGAACAAAATCAAGATCTGATTACCAAGATTAGGAAGAAACCCATGGCAACAAACAAATGGAATTTCTTGTGATAATAGTGCTGGTGGTATCTCATGGGGCTAACCCAGGTACTGAGAAAAAGATGGTTAACCAGCGTAGGCTGCACGCACAACCATTTACTCTACTTTTCAGGTTACCACCTACGCTACATCGGATTCTGTTTCAGGATCACTGCTTCCATTTATTGAACTTTTTCATTTACCAGCTACCATACACTCTGCAGGTTTATATATAGCCACAGGGCACGAGCAGTATTTATATTTATCCTTTATATCTACCAAATTATCTGTTCCTGTCATTTCTCATCTGTCACGTAATTTGCAGATCATTGCCTGTCTGTCTTTTAAGAAACCAGGCAAAGAACTGATAAGGTATCATCACCGCTTACATCCTCCTGAAACTACGAAAACTGTCTGAGTGGCCTTCCATTCCTATTGCTTTTCCATAGGAAAACATGTCATTTCACCTTTCCCTGCACAGCATGGACTCTGTCTGACTTAGGAGGTGAGGAGAGCAGGGAACGCCCTCGCGTAGCACACCAGAAAGGAATGCCTTCCCTCGTGACAGCACAATTGCTAGGAAAATGCTATTGAACACGGCAGGATGACACAACATTCAGAGCGCGGCTCCACCCCGGTTACCAGCCCTCAGAGTCTCCTCAACGGAGCGTTTATTCCAGGACAAGCAGCTGTGGCTAATGCTTGACAATGGGCTCACTGCTCCTCCTCCCAGATAGATGGCCAGATTCGGAAAATGTGGGCTAGAACGGAAGGGAAGAACCCCTTCGACAGGAACTGACTCTGTCAGTCACTCATTTTTTCCCTGGAAAAAGGCTGGAGTCAATCTGAGTTTTGTGTTCCGGCTCCGGCTGGATGCCACTGCCCCTTAAGCCAACCCTGCTGACAAGCGAGTGTCACTTAAGCCCAAGACAAAGGCTGGCAGTAGTTTAAAAAGGCCACGCATCAGTAAGGATATAGTTGAACTAAGGAGTCTGGCTAGCCTTCTGTGGTACTGGCAACAGACGGAGACAGAAGGAGCACGATTGTTGAGAAGCTCAGCTGGAAAGCCTGGAAAAAGCCTGGTGGAAGCATCTGCCTTGGAGCCACTTTCAGTTAATCAGGGTGGCAGGGTGCTGATCACCTAAACAACCTAAACCTTTCCCTCTTGCTGCACGCCAGGACTCACGACTGCAAAAAAAGCCACATTCCAGTCTGATAGCGAAGGGGGAAAAAAGGAGTAAAATTTATGTTCCATCTACAGCAAATATTTTCCCTATGCCTATTACTGAGTCCCTATGCCATAACTGGGAGCCAAGTTACAGATGCTTTCTACCCACTGAGAATGTCGTGAAAGTCTATGTAACACATCAGGTGAAGCACGGAGAGTTTGCGAGTTCCCAATCTTTGCCACAGAAGCAATAGCAGGCTGCAGAAAGCCGTGGCAATGGCTTGTACTGGCCTGGTCTTACGCCCTACTGTAGCGCACATGGAGCCTGCGCTGCCAGTCAGGACTTCTCATTTGTTTCGCTGTCTGCTTTTCTGTTGCGTGCTAGCTGCCCTTCTTGGGACGAAGCGCTAAATTTATGAGCGTGAGCCTTTTGAAACGCTCTCCTCGGCGGCCACGTGCACGCTGCTTTTACACACAGGGGACCAGAGGCTCCTCTCTCCTCGAGGGGCCCCACTAACAATCAGCGGCGATGATGCCTCCAAAGGCGTCTGTTCCACGAGGAGGAGGACAGGTGGGTCCAGCTCCCCGGGTAGGTATGGCACAGGCTGAAGCAGGACGTGGCCAGCAGCTGAGCAGAGTGGGACGCAAAGGGCTACGCGTTCCAAACGTGTAACACAGCTGATGCTGCTCACAGCCTCCCCTTCTCCTCGCAGAACGGCTGAGAGGAGTCACGACGACACAATGCGAAAAACAAATACAACACAACTCCCAGAAACTGCTGAATGAATCACCAGCTCATGCTCCTCCTAAAACTGCCTGTGCGCTGTGCTCCATAGGGATCTCCCAGCCCATGGGGATCAACCACTGTCACCCTCCAGGCTGTTCTGCCAGGTCTGCTCTTCCCACCAAGAACATCATTCATGTTGTGTTATATGCAAACTTGAGAAACCATCCCAAATTTATCTTTCTAAACACCTGAATAAAATTATTTTTACAAAGTAAACTAATGTCATTTTCTCAGGAGTCACGAGTCCGCACAGCACTACAGACATCAGTGCTGCAGACATGTTTGCTCCTAGGGGTGGTCCTCATAAAGGGACCATCCTCTGGTCGTCTTAATACATAAAAGAATGCCCGTGATTATTTTGGCAGTGGTGATAATCATTTCTTGCCATCATTTATGGAATGGGATTAAGTATATGTGATGTGAAACATTCTCCTTTTAAACAAAAAACTGTGCGTTATCCTAAAATGTGACGTATGCCATAATTTCAAAATATAATCTACGGAAGATACATTCAGGTTTTGATTCAACTTCATCACAGAAACATAAAATCTAGATTTTGTGATTGGGGAGGGGACATTTAAAGTCCATCTAGTCCAAGCCCCCTGCCATAAGCAGGGACACCTTCAACTTGATCAGGTTCCTCCAAGCCCCGGCCAACCTGGCCTTGAACCTCCAGGGATGGGGCAGCCACAGCTGCTCTGGGCAACCCCGGCCAGGGGCTCACCACCCTCACAGCCAGGAATTTCTTCCCCATATCTCATCTAAACCTCCCCTCTTCCAGTTTGAAGCCATTGCTCCTCATCCTCTGGCTCCACTCCCTGATCCCGAGTCCCTCCCCAGCTTTCCTGGAGTCCCTTTCAGACACTGGCAGGGGCTGGCAGGTCTCCCCGGAGCCTTCTCTTCTCGAGGCTGAACCCCCCCAGCTCTCCCAGCCTGTCCTCCCAGCAGAGGGGCTCCAGCCCTCCCAGCATCTCCGGAGCCTCCTCCGGCCCCGCTCCAACAGCTCCGTGTCCTCCTGCTGTTGGGACCCCCGGAGCTGGCCCCAGGATTCCAGGTGGGGTCTCTCCCAAGCGGAGCAGAGGGGCAGAATCAACCCCCCAGCCCTGCTGCCCCCGCTGTGGGGATGCAGCCCAGGGGTCGGGGGGGTCTATGATAATCCAAGAACTCTTTCAGATTTGCAGATGTGCATTTTTATCAGCCTATAATGTCTCATCTTTGTATCTACTGTTTCAATTACAGAATCATCTGATGACATGTAATAAGAATTTGGACTATGAACACATAATTGTAACAGAATTAACTTATCAACTAGTAAATAACCAAAAAAACCCGACAAAACTCAACTGGGTTTTTTCTCTGACGTGTGTATCCAACAGAAAGTTACCTCCTGCAAGACCTTTGGTTCGGGTTCTCGTTAAAGGCAGAATGCCGCATGAGGGGTACTGCCGCTGAACTGGGCTTAATGGCAAATTTTACGCACCTGCCAAGACAACTGTTAGACACAGAAACGCTCACAGAATTCACCTGGAAAACTCCAGGCGCTGCAGCTGAATGAGTGACACGGGCATGACACATGCACAGCCAAATGAATGATAAAACGTCCACCTCTCATTGTCGTATGTGATTTGTAAAAGGTCTTTGATGCCAAAGGGCAACATCACTGTACAAAGTCAGCGTACAGCAGGCAGACCACAAAACACGAGGACATAAATAAAAGAGCAAATAAACTCCTACCTATACGAAAGAAAAATTCATAAGGTTTGGTTGGTTTGGTTTTTTGCTTTGTGTTTTTATGAATGGGCCATCGTAACCGCGTGTAACAAGCTGCATAGGACTGAAATACGGATCTGATGCATTCTGATGGGAAATGCATCCCTGTGTGAACTGATCTATTTCTACTGAAATCAGTGCTGTCGTTCTCGATAAGCTTGGGTGGAAAAGAGATGGATTTGACCCCGTTACTGGCTTCCCCCTCCATTTTAAAAGGGCAAAGAGATGATTTCAGCATTCTGCAACTCCAGTGACTCTAAGACTTACTGGCATCCCCACCTGCTGCTTCACTTATTTTTACAAATATTGTCCCACCTCCCAGGCTTTTTCAAAGTCTTAGATTTTTGCTGGTGTTTTGTAAGTTAAGAATTAAAAATTCCAAACCAGGTAGAAGGGGGGTAACCTCCAAAAGCTCGTGTCTAGTTTAGGTACAACTTTTTTTCCTATTCCCTCCCTACCCTGCCTCCCTCCTCCCCACCCACCCCCCGCCCCAGTTCTGTATCTTCTGCGCAATGCTGATGCTTCCACCTCATCATAATGGCTTTGGCAGATATCAAACAGCGAAGAGAATCCGCAATAGTGACACCGAGTGACGTCACTGCAGTATTACTAACCCTCGAGGAGAGGCTCACAAGTCATGCAGAGCATAAACTTTCTAACAGCTTATGAGCTTCACTGCCATTTTCTTAGATACTGAGGCCAAAGAAGGCGAGCTGCGTATTTAATGGCTGCCCTGTACCTTTAGCTTTTCAGCTGGTTTTCCAGAACACCAAAGCAGAGTCTTGTATGGAGCATAAAACAGGAAGAGAAGCTAAATATAACCATTGTACTGATGTAAAGCATGGCTTTCTGGTAGCAGGAGCCAAACAACCCACATCCATTACCCACATTTTCGCTCAGTCTTGATAGCTTCATGCTTCAGACCAAGCATGCCTACCTCCATCTATCTTAAATCATGCACAGATTATGTCAAAATACTGTTCCTTAAGTACTTATTCCCAGACAAGGTTAGATAAAGGTAAATGGCGAGACAGCTGTATTTATTTATTTATTTGGCTCTTCTGACTACTTTGGTGAATAAATCTCATCTACCCAGCATCTCCAACCAGAGCTGATTTGGGGACATCAGCAGCATTGCTGGGCAGCCCCACTGCCTTTTGATCCTCTGTCTTTTCTATGAGCATCTGGGGCTCACTTGGAAAATTCAGTATAGTCATACACAAATAATTTAGTCCCTTTGCTTTTACACAATTTGACCTCAGTCCAGAGTTAATTTTTGTTTGTTTCTCGCAACATAATCCTTTCTCGCAGCCTTGTTCTGAGACACGTACCCTAGAGAGACTCCTTAACAGAGAAGCTGGCAAATATTGTACAGGCACCTGAACCACGGTGTTATTTTTCCTTAGTGGTCCTTCTGTAAATGAAGCACCATTTTTACTCCCCACCCCATTAAAAGCTGTTTTAGTGACCTGTATTGGGAGTTCCATAAATTCTCAATAAGAAAAACTTCCAGTGAGCATTCACTACTTCCCTTGATCTATGCAAATACTTGTTTTAATTAAAGTAATAATAGACATATCAGAAAGATGGGATTATCAGTTAACCCATCAAAGAACCTGACAGCCTTTAGCATTTTCGCAGTTTGTTCCTAGTATGCAGAGAAGAATGTTTTGGAAAAACTAAGATTTCTTTGTAGAAATTGCTCCAGTCAAGGTCAAGTGAATGCACAGTAAATGAGCAAGCTGGTTTTTTTACTTGCAAAGATTATCTCACACTGTGATGATTTTCTCAGTCTGAGAACAGGCTCCCTGAGGTGAACCTGAAGCTCAAAAATCTAGTCTTAAGTCTGACGTGAAAATGGGTTTCATAGTTTCTTTTGTTAATCAAAAAAGCAAGACAGTGCTCCTTTCTGCCTGAAGTTAGACAGAATTTAGCTATTGGAAGCAACAGGAGTGCCCAGTGCCACACCTAATTTAGTAGCAAGTAATTTTCCTTAAGTCTGATTTGCATTTTACGGCAGAACCCCAACCACTCTGTGCCAGAGACAGCACCAGTCTGCACTCAATCTCTCGGCACCTTCAGGACAAAAGTTACCTGCGAGCCCTCTCACAAGCTGACACCTTCCAGTGGCACCTCCCAGCCACAACCACCGCATACTGACATGTAGCCTAGCGTTACCACTGTCACCTTAAAAAGGTGTTTGCCTTAACAGGTTAGGTTTGGCCCTCGGGTTTGATAAAACTGCTTTATATCCTCCTGTTTCTGCAGAGAAGCCTAAAGCCGCCAGGCACGGGCTCTGGTTCCCAACAGGTTTCTGAGCAGCAGTGGTGGCTCCGGATGTCCTCGTCCCTGCTCTGCCAGCTCCGTGTATCCCCACCGTGGTCGGCGTGGCTTGCGATGAAGCGGATCAGGGAACTGGCCTAGATGAGCGCTGCTGACCTGGGTTTCTTCCAGCTCTGTCGCATCTGTAGAGGGTGGCTGTGAAAACCAGCTTGTTCTGCACTGCTGCTTCGCCTGAAGCTATAGCTCTGGGCAGCTCAAGACGGCTCTGGGCAGCTCAGTATCACGTACTCCACGGGATTTTGTGGTTGTAAAAGGTAAAATTTTAGATGTTTCTGGGCTGCCTGTCTTTGAAGATGCAGCAGAGATCTGCTACATGGATCAAAACAAAGCCTCAAACATCGTTCAAAGAAGGCTTATTTCAAATTTGAATGAAAATTACCTGGGATCTACCTTCTGAGCTAAGTGGGAACTGTTGTCCATCTGAAAATACATGGAATTCTCATGTCCACACAGGGACGGCAATGGAATTGCATCTATCACTATTTGCTAGGAATGAAGACTGGTGTGAAAACCATCCCAACACAAGTTCTACAGGACAAGATCCCAAGGCCAAATACGGAAGAGAAGGTGCCCGGTGTCTGCACGAGAGCTACAGACCCCGCTTTGAGAGCGGTGCCGGCTTGATTGGAGCGTTGCACACTAAGCTGGGAGGCTCTGCTGCAGCTCGGGGGTCTGTGCTGCGCAACGGGATGAGGAAAAACCTGAGTGCAGATGAAACTCTCGACTTGGAGGGAGCACATTACCCTTAGAGAACAGAAAAGGACACAACTGATGGAGCCCGTCCACTGAGACCTTTTTTGATCATTCGCCGCCGTTCAGAGATAACAGCTGCTCAGCACCGCCTGCAGAAGCGTCCACTATCTATTGCGAATCTATAAACTGTCTGAGTGCTGCCAAGTAACAAGTGGCTAGCTCAGCTTTACCAGAGCAAATAAAACTCACCAGAACGTTTTCGTTGTACACAGCCGTTAATAACATCAGCTGATTCATTGTGTGTTGTCATGTCAGTCTTTACAAAGAAGTATTTTGCAGTGCGAAGAAGGACCATGTGTTGTAAAAATGGTGATCCAGAACCAAGAAAGATACAGTAGATGACCTACGCCCAGATAGTGAAGTGTCTCATCCTTGTTAGTAAAATATTAACAGAGGTTATTGGTTGTCATAGCAAAATGAGAGGCTGTACTGAACGTAACTTCATTTACGGACGTTCAGAAAATTGACATCACGGCTGCGAGAACGTATAAATAACCAGCACGCTGCGTTTCTGATCAACTGCAGCAACAACCCTGGAGGGAGCACTCTACAGGCTCGGCTCCTCTAACGGCACAGCAGAAACTGGAATTTATAACATACACTGAGAAGCTACTTTTTATAAGACAGTTCTGAGAAAATCCAGGAGATTTTTCCTCTGCCTTTAACTGCGTTTGCCATTTCTTTAAACAAGCATGTGCACGGGAGGTTGTGCGAAGTGCCTGGGAACCACCCTCATCCCCCTGGCTGTGCTGTGCACCATCGCTAACATCTTGCTGTTTTTCCCGGGAGGAAAAGTGGTTGAAAACAATCTGCACATCACAGATGAGGTTTGGTACTTCGGAGGGATCTTGGGATCTGGTGTACTGGTGAGTACATAAATTCAGACATTCCCACCTTCCCCCCCCCCACCATGACTTTGCATTGCTGAATTTCCTCAGTACCTCAAATGCAGATTCCAACACTGCAAATTCTTCTTGGATAAACAAATAAGTTACAAGTCATCCAACAGTTCTGCAATAAGTAACTCAATGTAGGGATAGCAAAAAAAAAAAAAAGAAGACATAGAACTGTTATATTTAAAAGCAAATGTAACTGGAACTCATCCCAATTCAAACTGTATTTCTGTTATTGGTAGATGATCTTTCCTGCCTTGGTATTTTTGGGCCTTAAGAATAATGATTGCTGTGGATGCTGTGGTAACGAGAGCTGTGGAAAGAGGTTTGCGGTAAGTGAGGGGAAACATGGCAAAAACGTAAAAGCTAAGTCGCTGCTGATACGCTACACACATCTTCCGCTCGCAGAGAGAGACCAGGCAGAAGCTGTCCAGAGTGCGGGACACGACGCCTCGTTCGCCCGAGTGCTGGCAGGCAGAACTCGCAGGCTGTACAAATTGTATAAATCAAACGCCTCTGATGTTGTGCCACAGGTAGCACAGCTGCACTGCCTTGTTGTAATTTATTGTCACAGGATACTTTACTTACAGTTGCTTTCACAATTAGAACTAATTTCTGAAAGATCTGCACTTTCTTTTGCAGAGCATAACTGTTCTCTTTTTAGCCATGTTTTGTTGGCTGCTTTTGTAATTATTCTGGCAGTTGGGCGTTACGTTCCCAGCTCACTGCAGACCCACGCAACGGGCTGTGAGTGTCTCACTAAGTTCATAGGAAATTTCAGGTTGGAAGAGACCTTGGGAGGTCATCGAATCCAACCTCCTACTTAAAGGCAGGTAGACCGGGCTCCACGCTGAATTTATAGCTTCCTTTCACGCTAGAAGTGAAAAGTTTCAAATGGATACCGTCAGACACCAGTAAACATTTCAAGCATTTTAGTTTAAAAATGAGATTAGAGAAAAAATAAACATATTTCTACCAGGAAGGTCTGTCCTTTTGAAATAAGTCGTTTGGCTCAAGTAGATCATTACACTTTTTTATAAAGGAACAGGTTTTCAACTGAAAAAAAAAAAGGGAAAAAACAAGTAGGGAAAGAATCATGACTGTGAGCTGAACAAGGAGCCTTCCCTAAATCCCCTGTCCTTGACGCTGTCTTCATGCACTCCCAACAGAGGGGGTGGAATGTCGAGGGGGAGGAAATGGAGCCACGTATTTCTGCCCACCACACTGTACTGTCGGTTTCCTGTTAGCAGTGAAAATAGCTTAGTGTAGCTTGGAAGACCCCGTATAACTCGGCGACTACCAAACCGCTACTGCTCTGCCCAGTGAGGAGGGAGACTGGGGGCACGGCTGTCCGCGGGGTCGCCCCCGGGGAGACCCCCACCAGCCCCGCGCGCTGCTGCCCGGGCTCCTGCTGGCGTGCGGAAGCTGATCCGGGGGTGCCGTGCTGCCCCAAAGCCACCCACCTCCCGCGGGGCCGTGCCTGGAGGCGCCCGCTGCAGTGCCAGTGCCTGAGGGACCGGGGACGTTACTGCAGTCCCCAGCACCGCCTGCGCTGCACCAGCGTCCTGGAGGCCTCACCCAGCCTGGCTGAGAGCTGAATGTGCTCCTGCATGGCAGCAGAAACACCTTCACTATGGAGGCTACCACAGACACATGATGTTTAAGTCAGCCCCATCACATACACCAGCAGAAACACGCACGTCAGCTCAAGGCAAGAGGCTCCTGAGGAGGTCTGAGTAACAGCTCACAGACCCGAAAGTACATTTCTTTTCTTCCTCCACCTGTATCACTTTGATCCAGTAACTACCTCTACCTACAAACTATTATGGCTACAAGTGCTTTAGAATTGAAGCAGGGCAATACTTTTTGCATTATTTAATTACATATTAGAATATGTGAAAATGTTCTAATGTAAAGCCAGAAGAATAGAGACACCCTTTGCAAGGCATTGCAACCACTCTGTTAGAGCTAACGACGGCAAGTAGCTGTGAGGAGATAACGTGTACCGATACGAAATCTGAAGGGGAGACTCGGGACGAAAAAATATAATTACTCGGTCCAAATATGACCAAGATACTAAAACTAACTTGTAAAGGGCACTGTAGAATTATTTTTTTTAATACCTTGAGTGATCCCAGAGTTCAGTCTTGCTTGCAGTCTCTTGAGAAAGATCCCTCCAGGGAAACACAGGACCTTGAACAAGCGGCGTAGAGGCCGAAGCGGAAGGGGAGGAGTGCCACCTGCTGCGGCAGCACCGACCCCTTCCCTCTTCAGGCAAACGGTGCTAATTCTTTTAAAGCTTCTGAACACCAGTGCAGGTATGCCTCATACATTTATCCTATAATGGCAAACAAAGATATTTTAGCTGTTCAGGAATTGACTATTTTGACCATTAAGAGCCAAATTGAGGGAATGTACATTCATGTTAATAGGGTACATTTCATTGTTTGAATGAGAACAAAAATAACACTGTTTTTCTCTTCATCAGATGTTTTCCTCTATAATATTTGCTGCAGTTGGAGTTCTGGGAGCTGGATACTGCTTTGTTGTGTCAGCAGTAGCCATAAACAAAGGCCCTAAATGTAACACTGGAGCGGCGTGGATCTATCCTTTCCAAGACGGGTAAGACAAGACAATCAGAAAAAAAAGTTACATGTTTTAAGTTTGTGATATGATTTAATTTCCAAATCCCTTATCTAAAAATAGGAATTATACTGTTTGTCTAAAATACAGAAGCTCTTAGAAGAACCAGCAACACACAGCAATGCTACATCAGGTTCAAGAGCACGGGCGTAAACACTAGCAAGTACAGCTAGAACTACGGAGGTTCAAGGGAGCCAGTAAAGAAACGCACAGCCTTCCAGGTCATTCTTGGGATGATAAGCGGTGCGTAGGGATAAATTCCACCCAGATGAATAGCAGTGACATCTGGTATTGAAATTTGATGGTATTCAAGTAGTTAGTATCTATGTGCCATTTTGCCTTGGTTATGGAATTTTTAAGTGTCTGTTCCTCATGCCCTGCAGCTCAAACACATTTGCTGTCACGTGTATTTACCCCTTTCAGCGAGGTGGTGAGAAGCACATGAATCCCAGCGATCCAGTTGCTCAGGGCTGAAGTCAGCAGCGGCCCGACTGAAAACAGGGTGCGATCAGGGCAGATCGACGAGGGGTGCAGCAAACTCCTCGTCGCCTGGGGATCCTCAATGCCATCTTCCATGGACTGTGTGGCTGAGCTGCCTTCCTTGCGTAAACTGCAGTTTACAAAACTGCTTGTAGTACACAAAACTGTAGTTCAGGCTGAAAAGAAAAAAAGAGGTAGAATGTTGTATGTTACTCACTAGTCACTTGTTTTGTTAGGAAAACCGAATTCATTCATCTTTTATCACATTGTTTTGGTAATCCACTTGTTTTGGCTTTATTACAATGTGATACACTACATTAAGACGAGTACTTAGGTGTAGACACCCGCACCTGTGTGTCCCCCCGGTTGTCTGCCAAGGAGAAGTGACAGAAGGTGCCACGGTCCCAAGGAGACCCTGGCAGCCCCATCGCTGGGGGTTACACGTGGTGGGTGTATGACCCGCCACCCGGTGTCAGCACCGCTTCATCTGGCAGAAAACTGCACCATCGGCAACAAAAACACCTTCACCAGAAGAGACTGGTGCAGATGAACGTCCGTTTGGCACAAGCGTGGCAAAGGTCTCTTCCCAAAATAGCAGAAACTGTTCCACTGGGTCTAACACATACTCACCTCCGGTTGCGCCCTTCCGGTGCCTTGGCTTTTCAAATCAATTACTTCAACTGATCTAGAAACTCAGATGGAACAGTGTTCTAGGCACGTAGCCCCAGCGTGGTAACGGGAAGCCTTTCTGGCCAGGCTGGAGCTAACAGAACACAGCAACTTGTCAGCTGTGACGGCTTCCCCCTCGCAAGCTAACGGCGTCGGCTCCATCACTGTTTTGTTCCCCCCCAGGAATTACCTCTCTGACCACAAATTGTGGAACGTGTGCCGGTCACCCGAAAACGTCATCCCGTGGAACCTGACCCTCTTCTCCTTGCTGCTGGTCATGAGTGGGATCCAGGTAGTGGTCTGCGGCATTCAGGTGGTGAACGGCCTCTTTGGGACAATCTGTGGGGACTGCAAATGCTGCGGATGCTGTGGGGTGAGCAACTGACGGTTTTCTTTCATTATTTTGTGCACTGATGACAGTTATGTAAACATTTGACTTGCTGACAGTCAGAAAAACCTAAAGTGGCCTTCATTCAGCACCACGATCACGTTTTCTAAGGTACAGCTGGAACCCTTCAGTGTTGCCAGGTGCTGAAAATACGATCTCAGCCGTATTTACGGTGTTTAGCTGACAGCTTCCCATAGCCGCTGGGAAATAATAAAAACCTTTGAATAGTAGCCACTAAACTACCTCCATGTTTTTATTCTTCCAGGGCAATGGAACTGTCTGAAGAACATGAATATTCCCTTTTCTTGGGAGGCTCCCTTTTGTAACTGTTCCATAAAGCAGCCCTCGGATGCATCGTCTCTGGCTAAGAGGATGAGAATGAAGGGCACTTCCTTCCACTAACATTTTGAAGCCCTGACTCCCTTTCTAGCATTCCTGAAACCCCCCATCACGGAATAAAATAAGCGAAATTCAACACTCACATTCATATTTATTACTGTAAAACAGCTTCCATTAAAAAAGAGGGTATTCTGAGACAAAAATGTTTTCTCTTCTGAGTCAACTTTCCAACTAGGGATCACCAAACGTTGCTGGTACAAGCTCAGTTGTAATGTAGTCATGACTATTTCCTTTGGAGGTTTATCAGACAGAAATACGACAAGCCTAACTTTTTTGGAGTACACGTTTATGTTACGTGGAAAAGTGAGGACTGCTCTCTTCCAGACCTGCCATGATTAAAATGCTCTCTATAAAGAGAGCCTCTGTCACAAAAGAGATTCATGAATCTCATGGTGGGGGTGTCTTTTCTTGACTGTGCCTGGCTCGGGTGCACTCAGCGGCACGGCTGTGCAGGTAAGTGGGGGGTCAAAGTAACAAGCAAAAGCACAGAGTGCTGTGGATCCCTAGATTGAGGCGTTCAGAGTCATCTTGGACAGCGCGACACCCTGCTTCACAGCAGGAATTCTGTGAGAAAGGTCAATTCCCAGCCAGTTCTCAGCATGACGGGGATCTGGCGTCTTCACTCACCCATAACCGATTTTCCTCCGGTCACTCTCACCAGAGGGAATGCACCCGCACAGTGTGGCTATAGAGGATGAAACCTAAAACAGAAAGTAGAAGAATACGGGAGGCTTGTAGAGAGACTTTCCCAGCCCACAATCCTTTGTACTCCAGGGACCTCCTGAGACAAAGGTTCCATCTCTGCATTTAACTCCTCTTGAGGGATTCCTTCTCCACGAAGCTGCCCGGTTGCTTCTTGGATCACAATACAGCTGCCATAGTCCAACTTCACGTTCTGGGAAGAATCCCCTTTGTTCTGACCCTGCCACCCGTTCCTTTTGTTCCACGCTCCCTAGTTCTTGCCTGCAAGAAAGAGTACACAGCCAGTCGTGTCCCCTCTTCCCCGAGACACCTCATGTCATAGGTTCTCTCGTATCTCCTCTCACTTGTCTCTTTTTTTGGCCTGAAGAGCATTAGCATATTTAGCCGTTCCTCATACAGAAGTTGCTCTGCCTCGATTTGAGGTTTTTTCAGCTTTCCCCACTACACCCTGAGATGGGAGGGACAGAGCAGCAGGGTTCCAGGTGCAGGCATGCTGCCCTAGCCACTTCTTCTAACAGCAAAGTTCACCATCTACAAAGACATGGAGGAACCACAACCCGATGGGTCCCTGCTGTGGATCCCACAGGTCTTGTCTCGTTAGACTGCAAGCCAATTTCTCATACAGAGCATCATCTTCAAACACTGGCTTCAAATGCTAAATGCAGCCTCATTTCTAGAAAAACGAAATTTCCAAATTTCTGATACAATCTAAAATAGGTACACATGGAAAGGAGAGGGATGTACCCTATTTAAATCCAGCTACTTGATGAGAAAACTCAATTTTCTCTTTACACGCTGAAATATGTCCCATACCTGTAATCCTTGTTTTGAATCTCTCTTGCACAGAAACTGCACAGCCTGTATAATTTGATGATGTAGAAATATTCACAGTAAGTAACAAAATCAGTTTCCATTTGTGAAGTAAAAGGCCTTTCAACGCCCTGTTCATGGCACTGACTGACCAACCGTGATCTCTTGTCTAACAAAGGTGATGCAGGGCCTCAGAGTCACAGATGAACAGGTCAGGGAGGCATCTCTGGAGCCTACTTCTGTACGCAAAGGTAGAGCAAACAACAATAATTTGTTAGACATCTGTGTAACCTGTTCTTAAAAATCTCTAAGTTCAGAGATGCAACATCTTTTTAGCATTTTATACCACTAACTGTTACGAAAGTTAGGAAGAGCTTCTTAATACCTAATCATGCAGCCCCCTGGTACAACGCTGTTCCCTTCCTGGTGGGCTTACGGAAAACTCTTCCTCTTCACAGCAAACTTCTACATAGTTGGAGACTCCTAATGTGCTTCAGTCCTCACCTCTGACAAAAAAAAAAAATTTCGCTCTTTCATCATAACTTACATTCTTTCACAGCTCAGTAACCGTTTTGTCCTCCTGCAAGATTCTCCTACAACCTTCCAGAAGCTGAACGCTGGACTTGTGACTTCAACACAGGTTACACTTTCTACTCAGTGCCGTCGAGTAGCTCCTAACTCCTCTTCTGAAAGCTTCCAATCTATGCATGAGCACAAAAGCTATTTATTCATCTTTTTGTAGTTCAATTTAGCTATGTTTGGCACAGTGCTATGAAAGAGATATGAAAGGCAAAAGAGAGTTGAAAGGCAAAAACACTTCTTAGAAAGAACCAGTCTTTTAAAATCTAGAAAGAAAAAACTATTTCCCAAAGAAATCAAGGAGGAAATAAGAGGGATTGGAGAAGTTTGAGGGATTCAGATGAACCCACAGGCCTCTAAAGAAATTCCTAAACCAAATTTTTACAAACCAGCTTGCCAGACTGGGTGTCTCAAGGCTTCTGGATCATCAACGTATTTGCCACATCTCTTCTTTAGAATTTTCCTCCTGAAGTAATGATTCTGTGCCCTGTGCTTTCAGAAAATGTATTTTGCATAGTCTGTATCTACACTAGAGATGTCTGAAGAACTTAAAAAGTATTCAGAAGCACTAAAAGCTGGTGAGCAATACACAAAAACGTTAAATAGCTAGATTTAGGTACTGAGAGTTACATTAATAAAAGCAAAGCAGCCTCAGCGATACATTGTGCAAGAAGATAAAAGAAATTATAAAAAAACCTCTTTAGAACCAGCTGCCTCTCCCACCTGTTCTACCGCATTGCTAGGGAATTTGAGAGTACCCTTTATATCACCACCCACTGCTGCAGACATCTCCCATCTATTCTTTCATCTGTGCTTAGCAGCTGTCCTGCACCTCATCTCACATTTGTCTGGTTTCATTTATGTGAAGCCTTTGGGAACATGGAATGTTTCTCATCAGCATTCAACAGAGGGACGGGCAGCTGCACAGTGTACAATTTTGATATATTAATAAATCTTTGTGGGAGACTCGGGATAAGAAATAACAGAGAGGATAGCCATGATACCTCAGCCCATGAGTCATGAGTCAATGCTTCCAAGACGCCCAACTACAGGGTGGGTTTCTACCCCAGCTAATACACAGCAGACACGAGAGAAGGCGCACGCGTTTCACCTTCTCATCGAGGCTGCGTCGCACCGTGGCCTCGGGGTGTATCGAACCACCAGCAGCAGCTCCGCTTGTCTGGCATTCTAAAGTGCCAACAACAGCGCTCCAAAACCAATATATCCAGTCAGGGTTGACGTCTGAGGGTCTCCCTAGCGTGTAGTTTAAGGGAGCGACACTTACCTCCAGCGTCAGCTCTGCAGTAAAGGGAGACTGCTCTCTGTTTTTACTGAGCCCTCTGTGTTTTTACTGCTTTGGACTGATCACAGACTGTTGTCCCAGAGGAAGATACAACGGGCCAGTGGTTCTACTAGGAGAGAAGTCACAGGTACGGAGAGGACAGTGCCAAGCAGGGACGGAAAGATGACGGCAAGACAGGAACCACAAACAGGGAGAACGGAAAGTTTATAACAGACCGCACTAGTCCTGGCCAGCTCAGACGCCACACTCAGCCTCAGCACATACAAATGTCAACTGTTACACACATGTAGAAATCCTAGTAGCCTAAAGGAAAAACATCAGCGTTGTTTGTAAAGTCCCAGAGACACACATGTTATCTGACGCTTTGTTATTCACCCATCAAAACTGGCTGCTCAGTGACCGGTTGACCAGGGTGCCGAGAGCATGGCAATGCTGACACTGCCTGGCGCCATTTCTGCTGAGACTTTACCCAAAAAGAAACACGGGGGCTATTTAACAACTCCGATTATACCACGTGGAGCGCGTGCATGCGACTTCGAGTCCACACACTTACTTCAGCCTGACAAAACTGGTGCCCTGGCACAGCCTGATTAGGTACAGTTGGAGCTCTCTTCATGGATCGTCTCCAAGGAACAGCAGCAGGACGACGCGCTCGCCACAGCACAGTGTCACCTGCTAGGGAATGGCGCGCGGTTTGACCAGTATCTCTTTGCAAAAGGTTCCTTTCGAAAATTAGGAAGTAACAGACACCAAGTTAAAAGACGTTTGAGCAAAGGATGTTCTCTAACATCATTCTAGTCTTCAGTGCTGATCACCTGCCCCCAGCTCAGCTTTAGCCTCCCTCACAGCTGCCACATTCCTCACGGCGTACCCAGCAACACGGGAAACTACGGCAAACCCTGGAACGGGGAGACCGGCTTGTCCTGTGGCCTTGGCGAGGGTGGGGTAAGGACCTCGGAGGGCGGACACCGGTACCCCAGAGACGGACGTGAATAAAACCCAGATAAAACACCCCTGAGGGTTTTTCTTGCCAAATTACTTTTTCACTGGGAGAGGACAGGCAGTTTAACTGTGTCCTGGTTTCAGCCAGGAAGGAGCTGA
Organism: Chionis minor; assembly: GCA_013398295.1. Taxonomy (NCBI): domain Eukaryota; kingdom Metazoa; phylum Chordata; class Aves; order Charadriiformes; family Chionidae; genus Chionis; species Chionis minor. The sequence goes on along the minus strand of VZSF01002916.1, from coordinate 373,638 downwards.
CTTTCTTTCTAGTGATTGCTGTGACAGTAATGTCAGTAACGCGTACCGTATTCACTGTTGCTACGCCATGTTTATGCTTTTCAAGGACTCTTTTCAGCTTCCCATAGCAGCTGGGAAGGAGCATAGACAGAACAGCGGGATGGCCCATGGAATATNACACCAAGTTAAAAGACGTTTGAGCAAAGGATGTTCTCTAACATCATTCTAGTCTTCAGTGCTGATCACCTGCCCCCAGCTCAGCTTTAGCCTCCCTCACAGCTGCCACATTCCTCACGGCGTACCCAGCAACACGGGAAACTACGGCAAACCCTGGAACGGGGAGACCGGCTTGTCCTGTGGCCTTGGCGAGGGTGGGGTAAGGACCTCGGAGGGCGGACACCGGTACCCCAGAGACGGACGTGAATAAAACCCAGATAAAACACCCCTGAGGGTTTTTCTTGCCAAATTACTTTTTCACTGGGAGAGGACAGGCAGTTTAACTGTGTCCTGGTTTCAGCCAGGAAGGAGCTGACTTTCTTTCTAGTGATTGCTGTGACAGTAATGTCAGTAACGCGTACCGTATTCACTGTTGCTACGCCATGTTTATGCTTTTCAAGGACTCTTTTCAGCTTCCCATAGCAGCTGGGAAGGAGCATAGACAGAACAGCGGGATGGCCCATGGAATATTCCATTCCATAGACATCACGCTCGGTATAGACATGGGGGCTGGCCCGGGGAGGGGGGATCCGTGCCCTGGGCTGGGCACCCAATACAGTGTGCGGTGAGAGTGACTTGTGTCTTGTATATTCTTTCACTGTTCTTGTTATTGCTATTTTCCTTTTTTGTTATTGTTCTATTAAACTGTCTTTATCTCAGCCCAGGAGGCTTTTTCTCCCTTTCCCCTCCTCTTCTCCCTCTTCTCCCCACCCCTCTGGGGGGAGCCGGGAGAAGCGAGCGAGCGGTGGCGTGGCCCTAGTGGCTGGCTGGGGTTAAACCACGACAGGGAGCCAGGCACTGCCGATGACACGGGCAGAGTGAGGTTTGAGGACCAGCACAAAGACTTTAACCACAGCACCACGCCGAACACGGCACTGCTGGGACGCCCCCGCGACAGAACCCTGCGAGAGAGGCGAGGCTGCCAGGAGGGACGCGCGCGCCGCTCACCCAGGAGAAAACCCCGGTGCTGGGACCCTTTGCAGGTTGCGCCGTTGTCGGTTTCTCCGGCAGAGAAACAAGAAGGGCCGCCAGTGGAGAGCTGCCTCGCCTCGCCCTCTGGGAAAGGAAGGCCACTGGCGGACTTCCTCCGGAACGGCCGGGGGTTTCGGTCCATCGTCCTCTCGGGAAACGCTCCCCGGTGAACGGGCTCCTTACGGCGCCCGGGTAACTCCACGGGAGCGCCCGCCCGCCCGCCCGGAGCGCGGACCACCAGCCGGGAGGGAGGCAGAGATCCCTCCCGACGTGAGCTGGCATCCCAGGAACAGACTGAAGGACCTTTATAAACAAACACACATTCAGTGTTTCTGCCAAAGAAACTTCATTAATATTCCTGAGTAAATATCCCATGAATTAACAAACACATTTCTCAAAACAGGGGCAGAAGCTAATACACTTGGCTTTTTTTTTTGCTGGAGGTTCCAGTGCTTTTCTTCTATAAATGCCAAGATATTGTTAGAAGCATTCTAACAATTAATTAGAATTAATTATGTAAGGGAGTGATTCAAAGAAGACTATTAAAAATAACTAATAGTAACAGTTGCATTGCCTCTTAAATTACCCGTGTCATGTACCATGACAGTAAAGACCAGACACTCAAAACACGAGCCCCGGACGTTCAGGTTTCATGGCTTGTCCCCAGGAAAGAAGGCAGGTGTTTTCTTAATACAAAATTTAAGAAACTTCCTGAAGAAGTGTTCAGACTGAAAAAAACGCACTACTTCAGTCCCCAAAACAGAACTTAACAGCAAATGGACTGGGTGCTAACTCTTCTTCTTAGAGACAAGTGTATTGAACAAACCATAGCAGAACATTTACCTTGGTGAATCAGGAACTGCAAGGCGCCACTAGAAGAAACAAGTAATGGTGGTACTGGGCAGTATGTTGTAAGAATTACGAGTAAAACCGAAACCATCATTAACGGCCATAACAGCCACTAATAAACTGGAACATAATGGCAAAATAACCCATTTCATTTGCTAAGTGCTGATCATTTATAATCCAAATGTGTGCCTTCTGCACAGAATGGTACGTCTGTACCCGCAGTGCTACACAGTTCCCTGGGAAGCACATGCTAAAATCCTTCAAAGAAAAAAAGAGCCGACTTAATAAACCAATATGCATCCAACATCTTTAAGCTCATTTGTATTTGTTTTTCACATACAAGATCAAAGAAATAAAAAAAAAACCAGAACCAAACCCTGGATATAACAGTTTGATCTGATTGCTTTTGATACATACAATCTGTTGCAAAGTATTTGAAATCAAAAACAAATGCTCACACATGTCATATAACAAAATGAAGTATAAGTAAATAAAAAAGTTAAAGTACTAGCATGTTCATGGATGTAGCATATTAGGAAACAAGTTTATCTGAAAACCCATATTTTTCTGTATTTAAAATAGACATTTTAATCCTTCCCTTCCCCAAACATTTGTTCTCAAAAACTCGAGCCCAATCCCTCCCCAGGTTACATTCAAACAGTATTACCAGAATACAAACTGTAATTAACGATGTCCCATTACTTCTCTATCACCAGGACTTATATACGTGACCCTCAGTCAACAGTAAAACCGTCCAGCTGGCACATCTATTGTACTTATACTGCAAGGAGACGGTGAACATTTAGTAAAGTAAATGCTCAAAACCTGAAACAGTACAGGGAAATATTGTCAGCAATAAATTTAGTTTCAGAAGAACTATATGTGCTTTGAATACTAGAAAGTTGTGCCATAAGCCTATTTAAAGCCAGAAACTTTTAGAAAAAGAGAACTTTAAAAAATAGATTTTATTGTTGCTGCACTTTATCTGATATATCCTCTCAATTACAAACATGAAAAGCTCACTGTGTAAAGAATTGCTTTGAACTCAACCATGATTTAGTTCATGACTGAGTAAAGATCTGACCTATGATTTTGGCAGTTGTTTTACACCGGCAGTAACATTTCACATAGCACCCTCCTGTTACAAATCTGCTGCTGCTTTATTATGGAAATAATATGGAAACGTAGCTCCTGATTTTTTTTACCTCTTTAAAGTCCTTGAATCACGACACTTAAACACCAGAAACACCAATGAAAGAGGAATTCAGTCTGTAGCTTCACAATTTTGATAAATGTGCCACATGGCTTTGCTAGAAACTGCATCGGCGTCCACTGCAAGTATGGCCTCCAGCTGACAGAAATCAGCGTAGCCAGGGAGGAGTCAAGGCAGGTTAGCTAATTCACGCCAGCCGAGACCCGGATCTACTTGGAACAGCCTTTACCACGACAAAACCTAAATTTGCAATAGTACAGACTTACTAGCAAATGAGCAAACTGCATTTTCTAAACATAAGCTAATGATGAGCAATATTAACTGATTCATAGCAGAGCTCAGACCTGCAGCTACTGTGAATTGTTCTAGCACCAATGGCTCTCGGTTCATTAGGCCAAGCACGCAGCACTGACGAGCTGGCCTTACAAGCTGGCATCACAAGATGCCAAAAATTCTCCAATTCTTTTACCAAAACCAGTCACGTCACTAAAGAAAAAAGCCTTAGGACCACCCATCTTTTGGTTAGGCTGACAACCTGAAGCAATCCTTAAGAGAGAGAGATTAATCATAATTACAGTAATATTGGTCAGCCCTGCGCGGTCCCCTGTTTGCTGAGAAGAAAATTCTGCTATCTCAACAGTAAACGCTAGCAAAAATAATTAAACCCCCCCCCCAAAAAAATAAAAGGAACACAATGCCCATTCAGTAATTCAGTTCTGTGCAGACACAACTCTGCTGTCACATCTCATTTTCTATTAAAAAAAACCCCACAAGCAAACAGAAAAAGAGCTACTTTTCCCTATGTAACACAACTTCATGACTGTAGGTCTTTGCCGTCCATCTGTTTTTTTAAAACTTTGAGGTGTGTGCTTTTTAGTTTCCATCTTCTGATATCATGTGTGCCCAGCGGTTCATCATGGCAAGGTCATTTATCGTATCAGGTTCTTCTGTTGCCTTTTTTACTGAACGCTGGCGATCCGTTTTCCACGTATCCCCGTTTGCAGTCACCCCTCCCGGCAAGGATCTACATGTCATACGTAACCATGTGTCTTCCAAACCTACTCCATATTCCCATCGCCTCATCTCTGACCTTTTCACCTACCTTCACCCAACCAGATGGAAAACGTCTGTAGTGATCAATATGCTGGTGCGTCGGTAACATCTGGTGACGTGTCATGAGACCTGGCAAACACACATTAACACCGCGTGCTACACCTCTCCCTCTCTCCGCGTAGTAGCCTGGGTTAAGCCTAGAGAAAAGTTTTAATGCCTTTCATAAAAAGACATATTTTTCAATATAAAAAGCTTAAATTCAGAGATCATAAATAATATAATTTCAAAATATTTAAGAATTTTAGGACTTCATCTGCATTTCAGGGGAACTGCAAGCTTAATGTCCTTGATGCCTTCTCAGTCCCAAACCTCTGCTAAAGCAGCGCCGCCGGGACAGGCGCCGGGCAGCCACGCACGGAACACGGCGCCCGGCGCATCCACTACAGGAAGTGAAAGACGTGAGAACTCTGCAGCTTCACCAGACGAGTGCAACACTGCCCCAGCACTGCCTGGGTAAAGTTATCATACTTTTTCATGTATACAACTACATGTATTTTGACACTGTCAGTTGAAAACATTACTGAAAACAGTACGAGCAAGGGGTTTTTTCCCACTACATATGACATTAACAAGTAGTGCCACATTTTTCAGACCTGATTTTAAAAGCACGTTTTTGCATTTAAGCTATTTGCCACAGATTTTATATATATAAAAAGTTGTTTGTTCATGTGATAAGTCACAAAATCGTAGTGCTTAATATGATAAACATCAAAATCTAAGATTTTTTAAAGAATGCTTGTTTATAATACATTGCTCTATTTTTAAAAGGCAGCAGTCAGTACCAGTCTGGTTTATTTTGCAACAGTATTGTAGTGTAAAAACGTTGCTAAACAATTCTGGTACTTTCAGACTGGAAGTACTTATTTTCTGAAAACTATACAGTAACATACTGAAAAAAAGAAACTGCAATAGTACTGTTTGTGCCTTTACAAATATATAATGAGAATTACTACGGCTGATATGGATCAGATTTAATCTGTATTCCATACAGCACAGTTTTACTAAGAATGAAAAAAAAGATTTTTAAAGCTTAAGTAAGTTTAGAAAAGATTCTGATACTACTGTCATAACCGCAGTAACAAGGTTGCTCTCGTGGTCCAGTGCTGCGCAGTGTTTGGGGCCAAGTGACCTCGTAGTTAAATTCTGTGATTTCCCAAAGGGCTCGTGATGTTACACAAAACCAAACCCAGGAGATGAGTCAGGAACGCGCACAAACACCACCCACTTTCTGTCCGTAAAGTGACACACTTCTGCCCGGTCTGGAAAGGTAAAGACGTATACAGACGAGTAAAGTAGTGTGCTTTTTTTTAAAGAGGAAGAAATATATATGCATATATGCTTTATATATGTGTGTGTGTGTGTAGTTTATGTTTAAATTAGTGTCAATCGAATCCAGGCAGAGATTAAACTGACCATAAAGATGATGTAACAAAAGTCATTAAGGCACTAAGTTGTTTCTCTCGAGGATTTTCAGATATTCTACCTCTCCCTCAAGAGGAAAAAGAAATGTTGAATTGCATTGTAGGCCAAATCAGCGTCGAGTGATTACAGCCAGGTAAGGAAGGGCTCATTTTTGTTGAGTACTGACTCCACATCGTTGAGAATAGGGATCAAGTCTTCTGACTCCAGAGTCCCGAGATCAACATTTGTTCCTGGAAGACAGTCGAGGAAATCAGGGAAACGGGTTTGTTGAGGATTTATGTTCATCGTTGTCTGCACTACAGTTTCTCCTAGGAAAAGGAAACAAGAACTTTTGAAATACCAAACTCATCTTGCAGGTAACCGAAAACAACACAATTGATATAAAAAATTAGACCAGCCCTTTCCCATAAGTACTTACGCGTACTCCTATCCCCCACAAGCGCTACCCCAAACCCATACTCGCTTGCAGAATGCATATTCTTGTAAGAGTTAACGTCATAAGCTTGCTTTGCTCTCAACAGCACAAAAGGCCCTTTTCAGCAGCGCTCAAAGCCTCTGACCTTCCCCTGGGGAAGCGTGACTGTCTGAAGTTCACCAGGCTGCACGGGGAGCAACGCGGCCCAGTCTTGCGTAAATCCCCTGACCCGCTCCCTGCACAAGGGCCAACGCTGTCCACGCGGCAGAATTGAAAAAAGGCAAATTTGGAAAGTGAAAATGGAAAAAGATTGTACACCAATTTAGTGTTGCAATATTATACTACTTTCTCATAAATTAAAAATAACAAGCATGAAAATCTTTAATGGAGAAACCTTTCACTCTTCGCCACTTCTGACGACTTCAAAAGCAAGTTTAGGTGAGGAAGTGCTGAGAATTTCACTATCTGGAAAAAAACTTGTTGATTTCCTAGTAATTCATTTCAGTGTTTAAATACCATGAGGATACCGATATAAAAATAAATATGTACCAAAACCTAAACTAGCTAAATACATTCTGTTTGAGGGCAAATCCAACTTGGCCGCTGTAAGAGACTTACTAATGAGACTGACTTCCCAGAGTTAGAAAACGCAGTGATTTGTACCGAGAATGCAAGCCAAGACCAGATTTTTACTCCTCCTACCTTGGACTATGGTACGAAAACACAAATTAAGGCTCAAATTTTCCATCTTTTACCTATTTTGTCTGATATCAGTGTAAGGTAAAAGGGTAGAATCTGGACCCAAGTTAAAGCTGAGAACCTTCCAGGCACTAAGTACCCTTCAGGCATCTCCCCCCCCAGTCTCAGTCTGTTCTCTCGCACAGGAAAGCGAGACATTATTGTTCAGTTACGCAGTTATAAAAGGTCACTGGTTATAACATGAAGTTACCGACATCATTTTCCTTTAAGCTAAATCAGAGCGTTCTACCTGTATCCATCTCATCCACGTTGCTGAGGAAATCTTCGGGTGTCGTTGGTATACTGTAGCATCCTAATCCCAAGCCGCTGTCTGTACTCTGTTCCCTGGAATGGTATGGCCCACTATAAATTGAAATGTGAAAAAGCCTCAGTAAAGATGTTCTGCTAGACAGAGTCCCTGATCACGGCGTTTGAGAAAAGACAGCACAGTAAGTTATATGTTAAATACTCAGTCATTAAGCCTCATTATCAAATGTTGGCCAGTAACGTGGTCACGTTGTCTCAGCCCAAAGATAAAGCAATGGAAATGAGGCCACCCTTAAATTTTGAAATACACACATGAATATACAACTCTCTAGATAAAAGCAGTTCTGATAGCCCAAAAAACCCTGAGTTTATTTACACTTAGGTAATGCATCTATTCTACCTGGAGTCTTCTACATACACCTACAGTACAATTAAAACCACCCATTACCATTTGCTTGATTTTTCTAAGACTACTTCTTGAAGTATAAAGATGCCAGGTCAGCCCCTCGGCCCTACCCCTGTTCTCAGTAAGTACAGAAGAAGATGATGTAGGAAACTACTTCAGAGAGACAGCTTTAAATGAATGCAACACAACCAGCTGCCCAACAAAGAGGATATGGACTTGCCTGCTCAAGAAGGGATCGGATCCATTATTTGTAATGGGTCTCATGTCTTGTGTCATGGCGGGTGTATTCCCAGCTGTCTGAACGGGGGCCATCCCTTCTGAGTCCATGGGAAGTTGCCTGCATAGAGCAGCTTCCTGAAAAGGCAAATGAAGATAAGGGAAGGGTTATTCCAAGGGCCCAGAGGTATGGTGGCCTCATGAACAGCGAACATGCAATATACACACGTCTTCTGACTTTGGGAAGTAGTTCTAAACAACGTAACTGACGGCTGTTCACACTGCTGTGAAGAAAATCATCGTGTCAGTAGACGGCGTCTTTCACACCCACCCGCGCCAGTTAAATCGCTGCAGGATCTGCCGCTGGGTTACTGCCACAGCTGGAGGCCAGTCCCATCGCTCAGCCCTCAAGTCTTTGAGGGCTTTCTACTCAGCTTCACACTGGAGGGAAGGGATGCCACCCAGAGGGACCTGGACAGGCTGGAGAGGTGGGCACGTGCCAACCTCATGAAGTTCAACAAGGCCAAGTGCAGAGTCCTGCACATGGGTTGGGGCAGTCCCATGCACAAATCCAGGCTGGGGGGAGAATGTCTGGAGAGCAACCCCCAGGAGAGGGACTTGGGGGTGTTGGGGGATGAGAAGCTCCCCCTGGGCTGCATCCTCACAGCGGGGGCAGCAGGGCAATGGAGGGGACTCTGCCCCTCTGCTCCACTCAGGAGAGACCCCACCTGGAATCCTGGGTCCAGCCCTGGGGGTCCCAACAGCAGAAGCACATGGAGCTGTTGGAGCGGGGCCAGAGGAGGCCATGAAGATGATCAGAGGATTAGAGCACCTCTGTGATGAAGACAGGCTGAGAGTTTGGGTTGTTCAGCCCGGTGAAGAGAAGGCTCTGGGCAGACCTTCCAGTCCCTTCTGGTATCTGAAGGGCACCTACAAGAAAGCTGGGGAGGGACCGACAGCCTATCCACGCTGCGCGGGCCAGCGCGCTCCAGCCGAGGGTCCGCACACACCAACTACCCCTGTGAAACGCTCAAATTACAACTGCGGTTCACTGACCTGCGAGGCCGAGCTCTGTGAGAGCTGGAGTAGCAATAACACAGCAGTTTAAGACCTACAGACCCAAATTTCATCTCCCATGTATCTGTTTCTAACAGCTTACCTTAAACGAAACTGCTCTCAGTTTAAACTGGTGAAAAAGAGAGTAAAATCAGGCACTGCAACTGTGCGAGCTGCTACGAGACGACATAATTTGCTACACAGAATATCACTTGCAACCATAAAGTACCTAACATCTTAGAAGAAAACCACTGGAACCAAGACTTTGACCCAATAATCTTCAGAAGGAACCCTCTGTATAATAACAAGCATTTGCCTAATGACCTGTCTCATGTACACTGTCTTTAGGATGACTAACGAGCAATGAGCGCCAAAGGAAACTTATTTTGGAACTCCTCCTGAAAGATGAATTCTTCCAGCATTATCTCTGTGAAACAACCAGGACATCTAGTGGTACAGAGGTCTACAGAAAGATGTAGGCTTGGCTCCACGGGGATGTGCCCAACAAATATCCTAAGACCTTAAAACAATAAAGCTGTATCTGCTTTTTATCTAGCTTACTCAACCCTATTTTTTTTTATGAAATAAGCAAAGCAAGTATTACATTTCAATCCCAGTAGAAAACCTTTTACCACTGTATCAGTCATTCATTCTCCCAAGTACAGAAAAGATTAACATGTTTTTCAAACTAGAGTATGACGTTTTACTATGTTTTCAATTGACTTCTTCATTGAGGAGGACCCGTCTGGTCTCTTCACGAATAATGTAACAATTATTCATTGGGAATTAACATATATTGGTGCCCATTAATGCAATGTTTCCTTTATAATAAAATTATTAATATATTCACTGATAAATAGTAATTTATATTAGGTGGTGTAGTTATTTAGTAAGTGCTAAGAATAAAGAGCCAGAAGATTCATAATAGCTTATGCATGTCACTACATTTGTCAAGTGCCAATTCTAATGGTGATGTTTCTTCTACTTTTAATTAAATCAGATGGAGTCTGTGAAAATGTACAAACCTCAGAAAATGGGCAGACTGGCTTTTTTAGCTGTCTGTATGAAGACACTTTTAGCAAGGCTAATACTAGAAAGACAGCAAGAAAGAAAGAATGAAAGAGAAGAAAAGGAAGACAGATAAAATGAGGCAGGATATACTTAGCTAGGATATTTTTGTTAAAGTCCAATCCAGCAATGAAGTTCACGCTTCTGATGCTTGGGCACCGCATTTTCAAACCTCACTGGACATTGTTCCACACTAATGATAAAGACACGATCAGAATAGGGGCGGGGGGAAGAAAAATAAGACCCTTTCCCCTAGTTTGCTGACATGGAAAATACATGTTGGTTATTGTTCTGGTTGCTGTCATTTCTAAAATTCAAATGCTATGGCTAAAAATAAAATAACTGAGAACATCCTGTTTAAGATCCAAGTAATTCCCTCTTTCAGAATATCATGACTAAGTCCTAATTTGACAGAATCTCCCTTTGCTACTTTGCCCATGTCCAATGCACTGAAAATACTGGCCCAACACCCGCCTTGTACGCTGTGGGGGTGATGGAACATCGGAACAGGTTTCCCAGAGAGGCTGCGCAGTCTCCGTCCTTGGAGATACTCAAAACCCGCCTGGATGCAGCCCTGAGCCACCCGCTGTAGTTGACCTTGCTTTAAGTGGGGGAGCTGGACTAGCCAATCTCTCGCGGTCCCTTCCAACCTCAACTCTCCAGTGACCCCACCAATCAAAGAGCGACTATGTGCACACATACATCTTTCTGTACAAGATTTTGCTTTTCTGGTTTGGACAATCTTCTTAATGATTTCTTGCCATATGTCATGCCATTTTTTTCCACTTATCAGCTTTAAATTCATTTGTATTGCTCAGAATAACTGCACTGTATCAAACATAAGCTTGAAAATTTCTGGCCTGTGGGAGGTGGTGGAAAATCTTTTCTGTATCTGGCAACTTGCCAAACCAGTGTCTCAGCTTGTTGGGGTCTGTGTATGTGTGTGTTGGGGGGTAGGAGAGAGCTTGCCAAGATCCCTGCTCGTGAAAGAGAAAAACTGAACTAAAAATATGCTGGTCCAGAAAAATATTTGCCAGTCTTTTTTCAGTGGTGCCCAGTGACAGGACAAGAGGTGACGGGCACAGACTTGAACATAGGTTGTTCCACCTGAACATGAGGAGGAACTTCTTTCCTTTGAGGGTGGCAGAGCCCTGGCACAGGCTGCCCGGAGAGGGGGTGGAGTCTCCAGCTCTGGAGACATTCCCAACCTGCCTGGACGCCATCCTGTGCAACCTGCTGTAGGTGGAGCTGCTCTGGCAGGGGGGTTGGACCAGCTGATCTCCAGAGGGCCCTGCCAGCCCCTAACATTCTATGATTCTATGATATTAAAGCTGAAAAGTCGATAGTAATGAGCAACCAGAGACGGCAAAGGCTAACAACCAACTGTTCTACCAAACAGCTGTGCCAAAGAAAATCTATGAAGGAGAAGTCATGCACCTGTAGAGAAGAAAGGCCATTATTTAAGGGTGCATCTGTTGAAGGTGTGTATTGTTGTAGGCGGATTCACAGCAAGAGTTTTGAAACTCTTTTGAATAAAAATGCCAGATGCCCAGCAGGGATGATATTCTAGTGCCTTGTGTTTCCAAAACAGGTAATGATGTATTGACAGCCTAAAGTTCTAGCTGAGTAATTATTTTTACATAATTGTTCTCACAAAGACAGCTTATTTCTGAGATTAGTGAATTCTACTACTCTGAAAGACTTGTATTCACTCCACTGCTTTCCACAGCCATTGCAGAAGCACCCCATTTAAGACAAAAGATGTGCATGAAGAAAGTGAGGAAAGGCTTACAAACAATACTGAAAAATCTGTACAATTCCATGGAATTGTTATTAAACATAGACAGAGATAAACCTCGCCTTTATGGAACACATTTAACTAAATGATCACAGGAAACATGATGCTTTTGCATTCTTCATGTCGTGCCTTCTTCCTTTGAGCTCATTACAGAAGCACAAACACACCTCTCCTCCCTTAAGTCCGTAATTCCTCTGGTAGCTTTCCAAAACAGCGAAACACAGTGTTGCTCATGCAGGGAGTTTCACATCTTTAGCCCTCTGTGAAACATTCTTCCTCTCACACTGAACTGCACAGAAATAGGCAAGAATTTCCTTCCAGCTTTTCATTTCTCTTACAGACTCACTCAAAAAATGCCCAGCCAAATAAACAACATAGAAAAGAACAGAGAACTTCTTACATCAACTGCTACTGCCTTCTTCCATCTGGCAAAACCAACCAGCCAAAACAGCACCTGTATACCTAAAATTAGGTTAATACAGATACAAAGGCTGCGTTTGAAGGACACTCCTCCCAGAACAGCTCAAGTTCCAAGACGAGGTTGATCTAACCAGCTCTGTCTCCAACTCTGGAGACATTCCCAACCCGCCTGGCTGCCATCCTGTGCCACCTGCTGTAGGTGGACCTGCTCTGGCAGGGGGGTCGGACCACAGGATCTCCAGAGGGCCCTGCCAGCCCCTGACATCCTGTGATTCTGCGATTCTATAACATGGAGTAAGCCACTCAACTACCACGGTCAGTAAGTCTTCCCGACGGCAAAAGCCCTGGGCACAACGTGCAAACTCCTCACTGCACATGCAGTAAAACTGGACCGAACATACTTTGCAAGCCCAATTCTAACCTCTAGTTGCTCCACGTTACACTAAAAGAAGAACTTTCTGATAATGCAACATCTGTCCCACTTCAATAAACAGCTATGACTGTACTTGGGGCAACTAACCGTAGCTAACAGGAGCCAGGTGGCCACAGAGCAGGTTTTATCGTGGCCAGGCGCCCAAGTAAGTGCCAAGGATGAACCTGCACAGGCCAGGCTGGAACCTGTGCTACTTCAGTGTCGCAGTCACTGCCCTTCTGACCGGCAGCGAGCCTGCGTGTGCTGCAGCCATACCTCTTCTTCCAGAACAGCCACAGCCGCTGCCTTCCTTCAGAAAGACACAAAGACTTTGCTGTATCATATCGCAATGTGAAAAACCTAAAACATTGGTAACTTCTGCAACTTACTCCCCATTTCCATGGTCATTTAATTTCCAAAAGTAGCTCAGATCAGACTATTAACAAAGTAAGAATGAGGGCTCAGAAACGACATTACTGCTACACTTCAGGCTGTTTATCCTACGGCCAGTAAGACGAACAGTCCGACATTTGAGAAGGATTTTCATTAAACTTGAAGGTTTTTCACTGAACTGCCTTCCAAATAGGAAAGCATTGCAAAATGTCCATTCTTCCCAGGGCACTGGACTTACTGCTCCTGTACAAAATGCTGTGAAACTCCCATGTATTTGCAGACCTACAGCAGAAAATGGCTGGGGGGCCGTTTTCTGTCCTGCAGCTGACCTGTGCAACCAGGGAATTCAGACAGTGATCTCTGCAAAAAACATGGTGCCAACTATGGTTGGCACGGTGCTTGGTCCAACAAGGAGAGATTCATACCCAGGTTTATTAATCATGTCCCCAGATACAGTAATCGGCCCTACTAACTGCTACCTGCAGCAGGGCCAACAATCCATTCCAGGAATGTTTAATCTAGTACGTGATTTAGACAGGCCTTGCAAAGTGAGACAACTTGTGAGCTGGAAAGCCTCCAGCACCCTAAGGAAAGACTCACGCTGGCATTTACAAAGTCTAAGTTCCTGTCTCTTCTTTGTTGCAAGAAACGCTGCATTTATTGTAAAGTTACTTGATCTGCTCTCACTTGGGGAATGGCACGGCACCTCCCGTGCTTCATTTCAACATACTGCGCGTCGCTTGCAATATTGATTCAATGTGTGCTTTATAATACAGAACAGCAGACTCCTGCAGGAGGCTAGGGAAGCAAGCAGAGTGCTGGCCCCACCACACGGCGCAGCGTGCTCCCCCGCTGCTGCTGCCGGCGCAGCTCAGCTGTTCAGGTTTCAGTAGTGCTGCAGATGTCAGTCTTTGCTTCTTTGATATTACTACAGCAATGGTCAACAGTCACGGATCAAGGACAGAGTCACAAAAGCTGTGTGATAGCCTGTTACACCCTGTTCTCTAGTCGAAGCATGATGACAAGGTTCTTAAGAAGAATATTCAAGAATCTCCTACACTAAGTTACAAAGCCTGGCAAAAAATACCAGAGATCTCTCGCAGCCCTGTGAACGACAACATGACAGCTGCAGACTACGAGAACAGCCCCAGCTCTCCCGGTTAGCCCTGAGCTCTCACGTGCAGGAGTGCCTCCTGTTGCCCAGCGGAGACAAGCCTCAGCCTTTAGTTCAGAAAAGACCAAATGCCCATAATGACCTGGTTGGCCCTACAGCATACGTTATTTTAAAAACCAAAGGTGATTTTCAAAACAAATAATAAACCAAAATAAACTAAAAAAACCCCCACAGTACTCTGACATCACAAAGGCATATCAAAAAGCTTCATCAGTGGTTACTGGCAAAAATCTTTAAAAGCTTCAAAGCAGTGCAGTGAGCTGAATTATTCATTGCCTCTGAACACAATTCTGGTGCAAACCCCTTTTTAGCTGCATGCAGACACAGAAGCTCATTGTCACGTTTGCTGGACGCCTCCTCGGCAGAACCGAACTGAGCTCTACGCTGTGTCGCCAAATGGTCGTTTCCAGCTTGGGGGGACGAGCGAGGGCATTGTCATAGTGAGTTTACATGGCTCATCACTGCAACTCCTTTTCTGCCAGGCCTCACACTGGGGTGGAAAGTGAGACATCTGGATGCTGCCCACGCCACCAACAAATGGGACCATGGGCCACCCTGTGCAGTGGGAAGAGCCCAGCTGGGCGTGTCTCTGTTCAGGCCACAGCAGGCCAGCAAGGGTCTGTGCTGCGACAACAAAACGGTGACAAATCTTCCTCCGCTCCCCCATACTCCACTCCCTCTACAGCCTCTTTTGAGCCCCTGCAGCTTTCTGTGCACACATCTATGGAACAGGACCAGGGATCAGAAAGGAACCTCAGAGAAGCGCTGGGTTTTGTGCCCGTTTGTACCCCTCCCAACAAGGAGCAAGATGGCACTTGTGCACAGCGAAATGCTGGGACATCTTCCCTGCAGGACCCCTTCAGAGCGTTCGCACTGACATCACCTCTAGCTACTTCCATTTCCAAGAAGCAGCAAGAAGATTCTCCCTTTTCCTTTGGAAAGCTGACAAAAGCAGATTGGTAAGAATGAAAATTAACTCTGCAGAATGACAAAACTGAGTAAGGAAACATTTACATGGAAGCTGTTACGCCGGTTTCCTGAAACACTGCCCTTCTGGCGTGTACTCAGTCTGCAGCTCTAGAGGCGTTACCTGCTAAATGAAGAGGAGGACAAAGAAGGAAGCAAATTCCCGAAGCAGGGAGCCTCCAGAAGCGCGTGCTCCTGCCGCCTGGGTGTGCTGCTCCAGCCCACCAACTGCAGCCCGGAATGGCAGCGGGGAGCCAGCAGCTGCTGCCAGGCTGAAAGGAGGTTTGTGACCCACCAGAGAATTCCTCCCCTCGCACTCACACCCCCTGCGCCTCCCGCAGCTGCCAGCGGCGCGCACACTTACTCAGCGTTTTCCCTTAGACAGGTCACACTAGAAAAGCAGAAGCAGCAGTGAAGGGTCGGGGCAGGAGTAGCTGTACTTGAACACTGACGACTCTAGAGGGATTTGTCCGTTCCTCACAGCTGCCACGGCACAGGGGTGCTCAGGGTACTGGCAGGAACTTCACGAAGTTCTCTTAGGAAGGATGGATTTTGCATCTTGCTTCCCCTGGGCGGGAAATACGTTGTTCCTGAAGGGCCACGCCAGTTCTGAAAACTTCAGTAGCAGAGAGTGGTACCGTCCTGCTTTCGACAACGTGGAGCTCAAACAAGCACCAGAGGTGCAGGGTGGAACAGGGCGCAATAAATTGGAGGCTGATTAAGTACAGCACAGCTGCAGAGTGTTGTGTATTAGTCTCAAAGTAAAACACAGCCAGCACAGCAGGGAAACCAGCCTTTGTGTTAACGGCACAACTGTTTTGAACCTTAATTTGCTCTTGTCCCGAAGCAAGAACAGAGCCAAAGAGAGTAAAAATAGCTAAACACGTTACTGGCACGATGACAATTATGACTAAGCTCATACCAGATATCCCCACTCTCCTCCCACACCCATCTCTACTATGTTCTGAGCTCCTGGCAATAAAGGAGAAGGCTTGCAAAAGGCTTGAGATCACTGCTTAGCTCGGAAACCACCACACAGGTAAGGTATCGTAACGCAACTCCCCAAAATCAAGGGCAACGGGAACTGAGCAGGGGCACAAGACGTTAGCGCGTCTGAAACGTGGAAGTCAAATTCAGCCCTGACATGAGCAGGTAAAAACATTCCGAAACTGCAGTGGAATCCTACCCACCTTTTACCCCCGCGCAGTGGGAGCACTGGGCACCTGCTTAACTTTGAGCACATACACATATTCCCCAAAGACACTGGCAGTAATCACACGCAAAGACAGCCGACGTCGCTGCAGGAGCTATAGAAGCACGTCATTTCAATGGGTTTTTTTCAGATGCAGCTCGATGGTGCTGTACAGTTCCAAAATGTATTAATGACTTTTTTTTCCTTACTTTTGTTAAGCAATCATTTTTTTGAAGTTCTTAAACATATATTTAGAGGAAGGATGTAAAAAACCAAAAAATATAAATGGAGAAAATCTATTGTTGTGAAGTGTTTTTACAAATATTCTCACTAATGTTTTTGCGATTCTACTCGCCACACATCCATTTTTGTTCATTATCAATCTCTTTTTCACAAAAGTCTGCTCTATGTTAGTACGTACATTCATCCTACATTTGGCATTTCTGTCAGCACAAGATGAAGCTACTCGGGTTCCAATGGTGTAACTGGAGAGAAATTTGACTTACGTGTAGTTTGTACCTGGGAAGAAAAGTACAGTCATATTCTTGCTGTTAGAAGTCTGTATTAGTATAAAGACCCACATCAAACTGCTCTTTCAATACAATTCTAATAACCTTACATTTGGTGAGTGATTGTAATAATTATATAACTTTTGGAAAAGTGATGTTTTGGCAAAATGCAATTAAAAATTACTTGTTCTGAAATAAAAGCATGGAAAAAGAGCACCTCAAATTCTCGATCATTACAAACATTAAAGACCTTTTCTTCCATTAGTTTTACTGAGATAGTATGGCTAAAAAAAAAAAGCAAACCCCAACATATTTAGCAAAAACAACATTCAAAGGCTGCAGAGAGAAAACCAAAAAGCTGGCCATTAATTTGAGGTTTTCATGACTGGTGCCTGTAGAAGATGACAAATCCTTTGTGAGCACATCTCCCTTCCGGTAAATCTGCTCTGATCCTCCAGATCTCTATTTCAGACCTAAAGGATGTAAAGATGTGCCCGTCCCTTTGTTTGCTACCCACAAAGTCTGCCAGAGGCAGAGGCCACTGCGATGTCCCGGTCAGTTTTCACCACTAAGGTGTTTCCTCTCAGTCACCCACTCTCCGGACTGGGAAGAAGTGCACCGCTCCTCCCCTACCTGCGGCTGCTCAGCCTGTGACAGGGACTCTGCTACGCCTGCCCGGAGCCCATCCAACTGCGGGGGTTTTTCCTAGGCTTCTTTTTGCATTTTACACAAGTCACTAACATTTCAAAACATTACAGCAACTTATGGTTCTCTAATAAATCATCAGAAAAGTTCAGCCAGTTGGTGTCGCCAGCCCAGTAACGAACATGCTTCTACCTGCTGCAAAGAAACATCATACTGTATTTCTAAATACAGTATAAACAAATGTACATAAAATAGCCATGAATTATGGTACAGTCCCAAAGGCAAAAGGACTGAAGGCATGAAATAGTAATTCCATAAAATTGTTATTTCCACAGAGGATGGAAGTAAGGATGGGTAACCTGGGAGGAATACAGACATTGTCCGAACACACGGGGATGAGGTTAGGAAAGCTAAAGCCCAGCTGGAATTGAATCTGGCCAAGGGAGTAAAAGCCGACAAGGGCTTCTCTGAGGTGACAATACCCAGGTGACAATAGGAAGGCTCGGGGAAAATGTGGGCCCGCTCCTTTTCCCGTGAGGAAGGGCTGGGCGAGCCGGGACTACTCAGCTGGGGGAAGAGAAGGCTGGGGGGGATCTCATCCATGTGTACGAACCCCTGCGGGGAGGGGGCAGAGAGGACCCAGCCCGGCTCTTCCCAGTGGTGCCCAGTGACAGGACCAGAGGCCAGGGGCACACGCTGACACACAGGAGGGTCCCCTGAACACCAGGAAACACTCGGTCCCTGGGAGGGCGACCGAGCTCTGGCACCGGTTGCCCAGGGAGCTGGTGGAGTCTCTGTCCTCGGAGATATTCAAAACCCATCTGGACATGGTCGTGGGCAACCAGCTGCGGGCGGCCCTGCGTGAGCAGGGGGCTGGAGATGACGACCTCCAGAGGTCCCCAACCTCAACCACTCTGCCATTCTGTGATTTTGTGAAAGTTAACATTTTTAAAGGTACTTAGAACTGTAACTGCAGCATTTACAATGCCACCAATAATGGTGTTATTCTTGGTAAAATGTACTTTGTTGACACTGTTCCTGAGAGAAATATGCTCTTTATTTTCTCTAAGGAAGCTGATTAATATGCCACGCAAAACACATCACCACCAGTGGAGCTGTCCGTAACAGAAGAAACACAATTGTTAAAACTTCTTATTTCCTTATGGCAGTATAAAGGAAGTTACATATCGATTTTGTACAATCTGAGTCATTAAACCGAAACTTAAGAAACAGAACAACAATCAATCATCCACAAAGAACCATCTCTGGAAAGTCTTCAAGTCAGAGGTATTCATGTAAGATGTAAATGTGATTTAATTTTGATTCAAAGGCAAAGGGTACAAGTTACAGAGTTGGGATCAGAGTCAAGAACAACTCCATATATTCTGCCTTTATCTTCAGTGAAGCATGAACATGGTCTACTATGCAACCAAGTTAAACTGAGAATTAATCGACAACAGTTGCTCTAGGTTTATAAACAGGTGCAGAAGAGAATTTGGTCCTTGCACCGCTATTACAGCTGGTAAGGACACCAGATCTGTAACTCCTCACAGATGGCCATTTTGTGTTCTGTTTGGTGCTAGAGAAACAAATGAAACGTTCTACTTGCATTAGCTTTTTGGTTACCATTACCTAAACAGACGGTTAATCCTGACATAAAGTAACAGAGCTACTAACTGTACCTAGTAAAAACGTGGATGCATTGAACTAAACGCTCTTGAAGGAAAGAAAAGAGAATCCTTGGCGTTACCTGTCGCAGTAGCTCCTCCTGACGCATCCTAATTCGCTCCCTCTCTATCTGGATCCTCTGGAGCCTCAGCTTCTGCTGCTGCTGCTGCTGCGTGGTGAGAGCGCTGGGCAAGTTCAGCAGCCCTGGTTGCGGAGCCTGGGGAGGACGGCTCTGCTGCGACATGGCCGTGCTGGGTGGCATCTGGTGCTGGTGATTCATGACTGCGGGAAAGAAAATAAATTGTGGATCATTAAGTAGATTTGTACTTTAAGATCACAGAGGGCCTAGGACACGCTGCGCTTCTACAGTGTGGAGTTATTAGAATTACTGTATTTCAAATGACCAAGACAACTACTCCACCTGCCAAGATCTGGTATTAGTAATTGCTTGACAAATTATTTTTAGTCGTTCATGTGTGTAAAAAACATGAATACCTATAACACAGCAAGTATTTATATTCATACTGGTACGTTCCAGTATTTACCTAATGATATGTAGTAAATGACACGCAACGTTTTTAAAATGGAAATTCCTCTACAAATGCATACCTATAGTATGCAGCAAGCTAGTAAAAATGTTTGCCATCTTAGCATCTTCTTTATTGACAGATCTAAACTAATTATTTTAAGAGTAATTACCAACATAAACAATGAGCACTCTGTGTGTTTTCCACCACTGTGAACGAGGGACACACTTTTTTCAATGACATGCAGACGAGAGATGTCCCCGCTGCAGTAAGAAGCAAACCTCGTAGGAGGTCCTGCTCCCTGCAGGCTGTAGCCGTCCCGTATTATCACGGGCAAGACACCGGCTCCGTGTACTCATCTATAAACGAGGGCTAATATTATTCTTGTATCTCGCAGAATTGTTTCAAGCACTCCTTACCTTGCAGGCGCTCACACATTGCTGTGAAAAGCAGCCTGAGAACCGTCACCGAGGAGACAAAGTGCATCTCATGAGACCCAGCGACAAGCCAGACTGACAGAAGTTACAAAAACAGCCCAATAAAAAGACACCAGAAACTGTCAGAGCTACATCTTTGCATAATATCCTTAACATACTTTCACTGACTTTTTCAAAGCAGGTGAAATGCAAGGAAAAGATAATTAAGTTGAAACTGTACCACATTCATAAATGAAAAAGCAAAGCGGTGAGAATCATGTCTCACTGCTCCTGAGAGACATCTTTGTCTCTTTTGAACAAACACTGCCCTTTACCCCAAACGGTCTCGGTCATTCCGTGTTTCAGGACGCAGCGAGTGTCAAGTTAGCTATCTGAGTTCACAGCATGAGATGACTAATAGCTAAACAGTGTAATTGCAAGTTAGTAATACATTATACCAGTTTCACTATCAAACTCAGCAAAAATCTTGTAGTGAAAGAGCGGCCCAAATTCACGGCTGCTTTAAACAGCTACATTAGTCAAGATTTGAGTTTGATGAGTTCTTAGAACGCAAGCCTGTATAAAATCAGTCCAAAAAAGATGCCAAGTTGAGTCCTGGCATAACTCCTCTCAGGAGCTACATAACTCAGGTAAGGCAGAATTTACAACTTGTGGTTTCATTTGCAAATGAAAACGGTCTAATAAATTAGAGATTAAGTGTCTGATTTTAGACCTGATTTAACCCAACAGAGGGATTTGTAACTCTCATGAGTTCTGGAGAGGCAAGCACCGTATATATAGCTAATGTCTTACAAAGAAAACCAAGTTAGTTTTTTGCACATTTGATTAACAACTGAAACCTTATCTGTTACGGTATTCATATTTGGAAATGACCCATTAATTCCCCACCTGTGGTAGGTCCATCTGGGGCATAATTCCATAGATGGCAGGTGAGGAACAGCACCTTTTGTAAGCAAACCTGATTTACGCCCCTGGAAACCAGCTAAACCCTTCCACTTGCATGCAGAGGGCTGCTGCTCAGACAGTTAGTGTTGTTCAGACTGTTAATGTTACTTAAATCAACACAGTCTTTTCTCAACAGATTCAGAAACTATAAATCACAGCAGAATTCTCTGTTGGGTGGGCATTTTTCTTCAGAGAACTGTTATGAAAGAAATTGCAAGTCTCTGTGTAGCTCCACAGCCACTCTGGTAATCGTGCCACAAAGCTAAAACAATAATTCGGCACCTCTGCCAGCAGCTATCACTTGGCCATGGAGACAGAGCCACCCCCCTCTCCAGAAATGTTTCCCTCTTAGTAACAGGCTTGGAAAAAACAGGAGGAAAATGAGACAGAAAGGGGAACCTGCATAGCCTCTGCTTGTACCTCCTTTTGATTTTTGAGTAAAACGTGTAAGTTCCCAGCAATGCAACATAATACCTTTCCTGAACTGCCAGAGTGAACGGTTCCCTCTTTCCCTTCCCCACCTTCACATCTCCAGTTAAGAACACATACAGTACCTAAAACCAGTCTGGATTACAAATGGCAGCCAAAAACTGACATTTTTGCAAGGATTCTTTCACTAATTGGCCAATGGCATAATTAACAAAGCTCTTATTTTTTAAACAACACCCCAGAAGAGATACTCCCTAGAAGAGATACAGTATTTTTCCATCCAAAGGACTAAGATTTGTGTCTTCCTTTTTATCTTTCACTCATTGTTCTTACTATGTGAGAAGTGAAATCTCAAGACAGTTTGATGCTTTTCAGACCTGACCGTGTTTCTGCTGTGTACATGTCTGACCTTGGAGGACGGAGTACAGCGAGCACTGCTGGAACGTCCCTTGAGAGAAGCGGGTTGATGATTTTACAGCCTGGATCAAACATATGACACCCATGCGATGCAAAATGCTGAACTTGACTCACTCTGCCAGTTCCAAGTCAACAAATTCTCGCCAGCTTTCTGCCAGACCAGGTACCGTCTCGTCCTTCTGCCACGGGAGCAAGGCAGGTCTGCAGGCATTAGGCCAGCGTAAACTGTGCCCTGCTTTGTTTGACAGAAATATTTACACGCGCTCGCGTCAGATCCGAATTGAATTTTTCCTCGTGAGTGATCCAGTATCACACCGGTCCAGCATGTAAAGACTACGGAACCATTTGAGAGGGCAGCTGCATGACATTTTAGCTTCAGCGGCAAATCCAGCTCAAGAAACAATCCCAGTCAAAAGCAGCCCTGCAGTAATACAACCTTTTCATGGATTCAGTTTATGTGTGGTCCACAAACAGCTGTATCCACACAAATGACGTCATGCTTCCACATGAAACCGGAGCGCTGCCATTTAACACCTCTTTCACACCCAGCCCGCTTGTTCCTGCCCACATGCCACCCCTTCACTGGGCTGGCAAAAGCATTTCTGTGGCCACACAGCAAACTAAAAATTGCCTGGCGACAAAAAGAAGATATTTTCTGGCTAGATCAGCTCCTAGCAAAAGTAACTGGGTGCCCACGAAAATGCTTATGTGCAACCAACGTAGGAGTCCAGGTGGGAAAAATAAGCTGGTTCCAGGAAAGACGGACCAAAGCCAGCAGCGATCAGTAACTTTTCAGTGGTAAAAACGCAGGAAGGTCAGCAACCTGCAGTGCTGAGAGAAGAGAGGAACTGTAGGAACGAGAGCTGGGTGCAGAAATCTTAATGGGAAAAAAATACATGGAACCACATTTTAAGATGCACAGAATCTAGTCTTACTCATATTAGAATAAGTAAGAAATATTGTAAGTACAATTACATAAATTATATCAGTGTAAATCTGGCGTTAAATTGCCAGGATCATAAGCACTCAGGCAGGAATTTAACTCTTCTCATATGTAAAAGCATGTGCTTAAATTTTTGGCATGTCAATGAACAACCATGCTAAGAATCCAGGCTGGCTGAAGAATTGTCATAGTATAAGAAGTTCTCCATAAGAAAATTGCTTCATCGAAGCGGCACACGCAAATGATAGAGCCAGGAAAAGTTAAGTAAAGATTAATAGCCTGCACAGTGTGCCTGGGATACACACAGGGCTAGGGCCTGAGTTGTAGTACTATTGTCATGGCCACTTCTGCCTTTGCTGTGTAAAATACTCCCTTCTTCTTCATCGGCAGATCTGCATCCATGTTGTATCACAGCTGAAATTATACAAGCAAGAAGGCAGAGAACAAGACAATATGAAAATGCTGAGGAATACTCCTCCCTGAGCTCTGATCCCCTCCAAGTCATTTCTTCTCACGAGGACAGGGAATATATTTTGGTCCAAGGACCTCTGTATCTTGGAGTAAACTACTTATTTTCCCAAGCAATACTGTTCACTGTTACGTATTCAAGGAACTACTGGAAGCGCGGTACGATGAGTAAGGTAAGCATTCCCACACCTTGACATCAGGGCTATAGAAATAACACCACACTGAATTGCTTACAAGTCAAGTATGCTGTAAGTATGTGATCATATTTCTAAGAAACAACAAAAATCCATTCCACTTCCAAAAGAAGTTATTTACATCATCTGGGTTTGATAAAGCTATAGCTACAGCAAAGTTCTAGAATCTTCACTGCCGGAGATGCACGGAAGGCAGCGGAGGAGGTTGGAGCCATCCTCAGCCGATCCCACCACGTGCACTGCTTGGCTCTGCTCCTCCTGCAGTCAGTGCCGAGGTTTGGAGGCCGATGTCTCTGCACACAGGTCCACACAAAACCACACCTGTTCAGAACTACTCCTAACTGGAATGGCTTTTAGAGAACTGTTCATTTGGGTCATAGGCACAAACTTACTGAAGGTCATTTGAATGCCCTTTTCCACCACACTTTTCCCCAGCACACACTGCTTCAAGAAAAAATGGGATTCGGGTAACTGACTCTCCCGTGGGTTTGAATACCAGACACCCACTTTCCTGCCAGCCCAAACTGGGCTCAGGATAGACTCAGGAACACTAACTGCAGCGGAGTCATGTATCTGTGCCTTCAAACAAGTACAGAGAGTTCTGTCACGGCTTCTGGACAGAGCATGTTTACGATAAAGCCTAACTTAAAATGGAGCATTAAATTGATATAGTGGTAACACAAGTTTTCTTTTTAAAACATCATTCAAAACCAGCTTATAAATACACAGATGCTAAGGCCCAGGTTTTGATCCTACCAACTGCGTAACCGCATCATCCCACTTGAATTATTTTTCAGTCCAATCACAATAATGTCCCATAAGCAAATTTAGGATGTATGTGGTCTCCTTTTGTGAAGTCAAATCTAGGTTTTGAACATGTGCATGCACACTTATAATGTGTATTAAGTTAATCTAACCTGGCTCAAAACAGGTAGAAATAAAAATAGTATAAAACATGAGACTGTTAGGCGATTCTTTTTTTATACCCATCACAGAAAACAAAATGAAACCAAAAACTGGGGCGTTGTGTAGCGCTTCCCACAACAACTGCTGCATTCAGCTGCTCTAAAAATACATCCTCAGGGTCAAAATGCTACATGTACAGTAATAAAACAGCTGACACTGGGAACTAGCCGAACAGTAATTAAATCATGTCAGATTTGCAAGTACCCTTCTGCAGTGGTTCCACTGAAAGGCACTGAAATTATTACGAGCAAGCCTTCGTGAACGTGTTAAGTATTAGGGCTTTTCTACACCAGCAGTTCCCATGAGACGGCACGCGGAGCGCGTCCTCTACGGAACCGCCTGTCCCACGGCCCTCCAGCCTTGGGGAAGCGCTGCCCACCGCCCCGGCGAAACGCAGCCTATCATCTCCCGCTTGAGGCACAAACTCCCACGAGGCCAAAGACACGCTGGGCACGGAGCATGGAGCGCTTTCTCCTCTCCCCCACGGTCCCCCTGCAGCCGCTCACTGTCCCCAGCACAGGTCTTGGTGCCGCGGGCCACCCGGGCATCGCGCCCAGCAGCTCGCTCTGTGGGACAAGGGAGGGACGCGGAACCTGCTCCCCAGGAGGCGGAGGACAAGGAAAAAGGGCAAAGAGCTACTGCCTGCAGAAGAGCACCGCTGCTGCAGCTCTGCTGGGCAACCCTGCAAAAAATCCCACTTCGCACACGGAACTGACCACAGATGACAAGGATGAGAAAACGGCAGAAAGATTTTATCATCTCACTAGAAAAAGTACACAAAAATGAATGGGACAGTATTACTGGGAATAATCACCAAAAGTAAGACGGATGTAGCAGATACACTACAGAGAGAGTAACTTACGGGTAATGTCACGCACAAGAAGCGTCCCTGATTGAAGACAGGAAACATTCATACAAAGCATGACTGTGGCTCTCAGGAAAACAATGCAACTGACAGCAAAATGTCTTCAAGTACCAGGGAAAATCTAACTGAAACGCCCAGGAAAAGGAAGAAAATAGTGACCGCCAGTAGCGCTGAACAAGTGTATCGGCCCCCGCTAACGGAGCTGTGAATTGAGAGGCTTGACTGGGAAGCTGGTTTGGTACCACGGGAGGGTAGCGCTGAAAACACCCAGGCTGTACACAACAGTCAAAAGGCTACGAAGAACAGAACCACTTTAAAATTTCTGGTGCCAGAGATACCCTCGAGCACCTCATAGTGTTGTGTAAATGGAATGATTGCCAGTATCTGCCATTTTCAGTGCAGAAGTCTGCAATTGCACACGCAAGCCCAGTACTCCTGAAGCCACGCAATCCAAAGACACCGTTCAGGCTCTGACCTACCCAAGACAAAAGTTCTTCCTGTTTATGGTGCCAAGAATAGCATCCAGCATCGATATCCTCCAGATAAGCCGGGAGTGGAATACTGTGAACTTTCAAAGTATTACCTATATGGATTGTTCAGAGTACAGATTAGTGTTATTACTTATGCAGATCAGTACAAGCTGCTTTACTCAGGCATGGATTAGTCCTGGGCTACATCTGGGGCCACTTTGGGTCTAGAAGCAGCTTCGTTACCTGTAGGTGGTGCAAAGCCCACACTAACAAATCCTTCTGGACCTCGTGGAAAGCACGCGGGCAAATCTAAACCAGGTCTACAACGTGCTTCCAGAATCCGGTGTTCTGGAGTGCACAGAGCAGGCATCCCACGGTGTCATCCAACGTGACTTCAGGAGTCTCCTGGAACCCAGAGGCCGCAGTGCAGAGATGCACACTTCATTCTGCGGAAGATCTGAGACAATTTCAGATTTGAGATGTTCTGCATAATGCCCTCAAGATAGAGAGATGACTACACTACTGGAGCGCAGACAGGCGTATATGGAAAACAGCAGCTTCCCACATCAACAGCTGTTATCTCCGAGAAAGTCTGACCCAAGAAAATCAGGAGACCTAATGAAATGTCCGGGTCAAAGAACACGAAGTCTATCAATGACAAGTGACCTTTCCATGTTCCCTGCAAACCCAGTGGCCGCCAGAATACCTGAGACCAATGATGCGGGGAAGGAAGGGGGGTGCAGTTGCACACAAAGCCAGAGGCGCAGAGACAGGCGCTGGCAGTGCCGCTGTGAACCCTGATGCGCTCAGAATCCTCCTCCACGCACCGGCGGCCCAGAAATCCTGCAGCTTGGCAGAGCAGCTACAGCTACTGAACGATGCTTCAGAAAACCGAATGCCGTGGTGCAACCAACAGCCTCTGCCAGTGGAGTCCTGACCGAGGGGGAAAAGGGGCTCCTTGGTGAACCACCAGCAGGAAAGCTGGCTACAAGGCAGAAACCCGCGTGTGCTGTGCAGGCTGCGCAAGGACACAAAGCAAACCCCACAATTTGGGGTTTACTGGGCATAGGTGGCCCAGCAGAGTGCAAACGTGCGGTAAGCCCATCCACAGTTTTTGAAAACCGCAGCTGTCCTGCTGTGCCAGACTGGGCCCCCCAGCCAGCACGACGCCCCCGTGCAGGCAGTCACTCCATTGCTCCCCCCCAGCAGCACGGGAGAGAGAACTGGAAGGGCAAAAGCAAAGAAAACTCAGCGAGGGCTGAGGCAAAGATGGTTTAATAAGTGAGGGAAAACTGTGCATACAAGCAAAGCAAAATCAAGAATTTATTCCTGACTTCCATCAGCAGGCAGATGTTCAGCCGCTCCATGGAAAGCGGGTACTCAGCACACATACAGGTTACTTGGAAGACACATGCTGTAACCACAACTGTCTCCCTCCCTCCTCCTCTCCTTGATGTGTTACTGCCCAGCATGGCACCACAGGGCACAGAACATCCCCTCAGGCAGACAGGGTCACCTCCCAGTCTCCTGTGAAGCCCCAGCCCAGTCGCAGTGTGGAGGGGAGACAGTGGGAAAACCAGAAAGCCTCCACACGCTGGAGCTGGAGCTCTGCCCGGCGCAGCCCAAACACCCGTCTCTTATCAACACTGTTTTAGTCACAGCCCAAAGCGCCGCGCCATAGGAATTAACTCCATCCCAGCCACGCCACCCGAGCGCTCGCACCCATCCTGGAATCCCACCCCCCGCCCGGCGTCCCTCACTGCCCGGGCCAGGGTCCCCTCGCCGCGGGTGGCCCCTGGAGCCGCAGGTGCCTCTTCCCACCCCACACACCCCCTTACTCGTGGGCGTGCTCCCTCCTTCAGGACCGACCCTCGGTTTCCCGCGGCCGTGTCAGGCGCTGGATTTCATAAAACCAAGCTAATTGAAAGGTTCCTCAGCAGGGCCAGCCGGGCTGGGTGCCTCCAGAAAGAGATGTCAAACAGAAATCCCTGGGCAACTGCACCCCTGCCATCTCTGCGCCCGCCCTCACGTGCTCTTCAGGCCTCTCCTAGTGCAAGGGCGAGTTTTGGTCGGGGTCTCCGAACGCCTCCTCGGACCCTGCCCTGTGCCCGGGCCGGCCGCCGGCCTCTCTCATCCCCTCGGCTCGCAGCCCCGCTGGCGGCCGGCGCCCCCGTATCTTCTGGTTTAGGCTTCCTGGGCACCCGCGTGCCAGCACAACGTGGGGAACTGGAAGTCCCAGACTTTGGGAAAATACTACCAAAACATCCCTCTGTTATCGACATTTTCCTTACACTAAAAGACTAAACACGGCGGACTAAGCTGCTAGGAAAATTCCTAAGAAAATTAACTCTATTGCTGCCTAAAGCCTTCAGCAAATCTAGCTACTCCTGCCAAATAAAGCTGGGCAAAGAGCATAATTCACAACATACTATAACCCGAAGTATTCATTCTAATTAAAACTTAAATAAGTAAGCTCAACAACTAGTATCTCTCAACACCCAGTCGCCTGGAGAAGGAGGCTGGGGAGACCTTCTACCTCTCCGCAACTGCCTGAGCAGAGGCTGTAGCCAGGTGGGGTCAGTCTCTTCTCCCAAGGAACAAGCGAAGGGACAAAAGGAAATGGCCTCAAGTTGTGCCAGGGGAGGTTTAGGTTGGATATTAGGAAAAACTTCTTCACCAAACGGGTCGTCAAGCACAGGATGAGGCTGCCCAGGGCAGTGGGGGAGTCGCCGTGCGGTGCCGAGGGACGCGGGCGAGGGCTGGGCAGTGCTGGGTGGATGGTTGGACTCCATGACCTTAAAGGTCTCTTACAGCGTAAATGATTCTGCGATTCTGCGATTCTACAAACGCAGGGTGAGCGCACAGCACCTCTATATGAGCTACATGCTTCTGCAAAATACTTTCCATTCAGATGCCCTACAACTATCTGAGGTAGTGAAAAGTACCTTTCAGTCAGGATGCTGGAAACTAGTAATTCAAAAGGAACATCAAAAAAATCCTTAAGTTCCACTTGAATTCAAGTCTGGGTTAAAAAAAAAAAAAAAAAAAGGAAGTTTCCAATGTATATAGTCCTGGAATGATACAGCTAGTATAACTGGCCTTCCTCAAAACAAATTAAAACCAAGGTTCAGATTTGCGGGAAACCTATTTTGTGACCTGTTTTTTGTTGAAAATCATTACATATTTTTACCTAATCTATACTTGCAAAAATTACACTGAAGTTTACAAATCTGTACAAACTAAAATACTGCCCTAGACAGCACAATTCCAAATGTAAGTCTCGACAGGGCACCTGATTATTGCTATTACCAACCTCTAGTTTATACATCAATTGACAACAAAGTGTACTTTTGCAGGTAATTAAATAACCTGCATCCTTCTAGACGTTTTCTTTACAGAATCAACACCATTAAAATCTGTGGTCACATCTGTCTCCCGTATAATTGTGCCAACACTTACGATCACTTAAAAGGATCTCCCTTTTTCTCTACCCCCTCCCGCTCTGCATTGCCGCGGCACAACGCTGGTGTTCTCTTGCAACGCTACGGCCTTGGGCAAACCCAGCGTCCAGGCAGGACTCCGGTCTCCTCAGAAGAGGCGTGTAAAAGCGGGATGACACGGTGACTACAGGACCAAGACTGCTCACTGCTTTCGCATCGTTCACTGCTTTCGCATCGTCCACTGCACGAGTTCTTCAAACAACAAGAAAAAAATATTTTGGAATAAACTGGAAGTTGCTTTTCTTAAGGGCTGTGCTACAATGATATGCATGGGGAGAACAGAAAAATATAGTGCCTGGCAAATCTTTATGCATGTTTGATATGTCTGATACTGTCTAGATTTCAATTACTAGTGAATCTTTAAATACGCTAGTTGGAATGAGAAGAATCCCAACAACGGACAAATTACCCCTGTGGTATACACGTAAGCTTAGTTTGAGAGAATTCTTCCACCTAACTGCTTTTCCTGGAACTGCTCAGCTGAAGCAGAGCTGAACTCCTGCACTGAACAGTTCAGTGACACTGTTTTTGAATATTGCTGGTAATTCTTTGTCACTAGAGGTTTGCATGAGCCCAGTGAGGCCAAAGGAAAGTCTTGTGTCAACTCCAGTGATCAACTTAACAATATAATAACATTCTACAAATCTCTGTTCCTTATGATATAATCATACGGCACATCTGTTGTGCTATTTATGCAATTTTATTAATGCCTGCTATTATTTATATTTGAAATGTGAATTTGTATTTGAATGCTGTGAGGAACATAACAGAGTTTGGGTTAAAAAAGAAAAACATGCAGTTCATGGTGCAACTAGACTACCCAATATGAATACCGATTTCAGTACAATTGATGGTCATCTAATAAATCAGCGACAGATTAACGACTCTTTTCAGCCTGTGGTCTGGGGAGCCTCAGGACCACTGGACTGTTTTTGAGAAGTCTAAGGAAAATCAACCAGTCTTCAGTAAGCTTGAATTCACTACACAGGACTTGGCACTCCCAGACTAGCGTTTCTAAGGTTCTGCAAACAAAGGAAAAATATAAAAAGCTCAAATCTACCACTCTATGGTAAAGGAAATTGGACATAAAACATGGCAGATGAAAAGTATTCACCATTCTAGCAGACCAGGGTCTGCTAGACTCAGGGTGGCCTTGAATTCAGTTCTCTTGGGGAAAAACAAATTTATTTTGCAAAATGAAGTAAGTCTTTTCAATAAACAGCCATTACACAATCTTCTAGCTCAAATGAAAGAGAGTAAAAATGTGGATCTAAATTCCAAACCTGGACTATGTGACCACACCTTCATTGCTGTCCATGGAATTACAACTATTTAGTTCACATCTCAAGTTAGGCCTTTTTTCAGTTGGATGAAAAATGAAAAAATTCTTTTATTGCTCGTTTGCTTTTAAATTAATAACGGTATTCTAGTGAATTAGGTTTTCTGACATTGTAGGAGACCTCTCTGTTGATGGCTTTGCTGGGTACATACTAAGCAAGGATTATTTTGCTGGCAAGAGACTCTGCATGTTGCAGAAGCCAAAACATGCAAGTGTAAATTGCTTCTGACATATGTGTTGAACTGATTGTACCAACTTTTATTATTTTACTGTCAGAAGTGTCTGGATGCAACTGCGGATCTTTTTCTCTACTCTGTTTATAGGCAACCCAGAGCCTAATTCATACGAACTGGCCAGTGTCACGTGTCACACAACACAGTCTGATGAAAAACAAATGTCTACAGAGGTTAAAAAAAACCCAAATGAATGAACCCAGCCATATTACAGTTTTGACTTAGTCACGACATCGTGAAGAAAAAAAGACTGGGCTCCCCTCCTTTTCTCTCTCCGCTTCTGCCAACAAAGAACTGCTTGTTTCACTTATTTCCCAGAAACAGCATTAGCCTTCCAACAAGGTCAGCAAAAAATGCTGCTTTTCAGTTCTGGTGCGTTTTGTTCCAAAAATCTGTAAAGTATTAAACCAAAAAGTTGTACTAGCCCAGTGCACAGAGACTCCTTTATTCAGATTTCTGGGCTGAAAATAGCTATGCAGAAATTTCTCAACAGTTTAAACTGTTGTGTTAAGTTCTGTGATATTCACATTTAACTAATCTTTCCTGTCTTCAATGATTCAAGCTTAAAAAAACCCAAATGAACTACCTGCAGGTGCAGCATCAAAGCTATGAGTTAGCAGGAAGTTATTTAAAAGATTAGAGATTTATTCTGTAAGCACTTTTAACAGTACATCAGTAACAAATACGGTGGGTCTGCTTGAATGGAGAGACAGCTTTAATGCTAATGACCAATTACTGATGACCATTGTTACTTAAAATATTTATTAAATTATTTTTACTTTTGTTTCATGCAACCTTCAGCTTTTGCAATTCACTCACTTTGAAGCTATGGAAATGACACTCCACTGTTGCACTGGCACGTGTTTGGATTACTAACCTTGAAGGGAAATGCTTACACCAACAGGAATTTCTCTGTGTTAAAATTAAAAATTTGTAGATTTTGAAACAATACCAACACCTCTTTTGAACACACCAACCTTCAACATTTCAGATTTACTAGATAGTCAGCTGCTGGCTTAAAGGTGTGTGTCCTTTGAGATAGCTGGATTAAGTTACCTGATACTGAAGTTAATTCCTATTAGTCTCTGGAACTATTAGCCACTGTCCTTAAAACATAAATATATCACTCCATTTGATATCTGCTCAATAAACTACTTCTTAGAGGTTTTAATTGCAAATAAGGAAAAAAAACCCTGTTCTTTTCCAGATCTGTTTCATAAAACTCACTCCCACAGAACATGCAAGTCTTCTACAGTGCTTTCAGCCCTCCTAAAGGCATTATTTCATTACCAGAAGCAGGTGCCAAAATTATTCATGTTGACCACAACCGAATTGCGTCCATTTCTTTCAGGATATCCAGTAATTAAAAATGATGTGGAACAGGAAGCCTTTCCACTGTGCAGGTGGTGCGAGGGTATGGCCTACATCAAGGGAAAAACACGTTCCTCTCAATGTTACATATTTGTAGACAAATTCTCAGCCAATGTGAACCAAGCCTTGCAAAATCTAGCCCGTTTCATGTACGTTCCTCAACACTCCAATGCAGATCACCTGTGCTGAAACACTGTGGGAGGATCTGCGTTCTTATCTCCAGAGACTCACGTTGACACAGTAACCAAAACTGCATTTTATCATCCTCAAACAATAGTAGCTACACCTCTTTTATCATGGCAGGATATGGAAACTTTGGTTCATGTGTTTATTGCTCTTAAGACAGGATTATTGCATTGTTTTATTGGTTGGATTTCCTGGCTCATTAAAAAAAAAGAAAGCAGAGGCAAAGTGCCATAACCCCCCAGTTGTATCCAGACCCAATTAATTCCTGTTAGCAACGCAGCTGAAAGCTAAACTTTTTAGATTCACTGATTAATTTCTGTAACACAAATAGTTGTCAGTGTAAGAGGCTCTTCACGTCCAATTCTATTGTGCAATACATAATGTCTTTCCCTTTGAGAACCAGTGTTTTTAATAGTTAAAACTATTCTGCTTGTGTCACTTGGGTGATGCCTGCTGGTGGATCATGACAGAGTAAGCTTCTAAGGAGCTTTCTCTTCTACAGCAGGGAAAAAAATAAAAATCAAATACTTCTTAATCTGAAATTTGACACAAAAAGATAATATGGTTGAATTCTCAGGACCAATGCATACACTGAGCCTAAACAAATTAACATTGAGCTTTCCACTGTTTTATGCCTGAACTGCTTGATCTATAAAATGGAGATAAATACCAGCTTCTACCACAGACACGCCACGTTGTTTTGTCTTATACTCTATATTTACACATGATCTGATAAGGTGAAAGTGCAGGTATCAAGTGCAAACGGAAGTGTATGTAGCACCCTGCTCCTTCTGCTAGAAATTGTTCTCTATTCTTAAGTGTGTATTACACAACCTGAACCTCCACCACCCACTGTTGATGACACAACACCCATTTTCTTTATGGAGCCAGTCTCCTGCATGATAAAGCATGAAATATGCACCAGGACCCTCTAATCTGTCACAGGTTTTCAAGACCTTATTGCATAAAGCCCTGAACACGTGGTCTAATCACAGAATCACAGAAGGGTTTGGGTTGAAGGGACCTTAAAGATCATCTAGTTCCACCCCCCTGCCCTGGGCAGGGACACTTCCCACCATCCCATTGCTCCAAGCCCCGTCCAACCTGGCCTTGAACCTCCAGGGATGGGGCAGCCACAGCTGCTCTGGGCAACCCTGGCCAGGAGCTCCCCACCCTCACAGACAGGAATTTCTGCCCAATATCTCACCTAAATCCACCCTCTTCCAGTGCAAAACTGTTGCCCCTCATCCTCTGGCTCCACTCCCTGATCCCGAGTCCCTCCCCAGCTTTCCTGGAGCCCCTTTCAGACACTGGCAGGTCTCCCCGGAGCCTTCTCTTCTCCAGGCTGAACCCCCCCAGCTCTCCCAGCCTGTCCTCCCAGCAGAGGGGCTCCAGCCCTCCCAGCATCTCCGGGGCCTCCTCCAGCCCTGCTCCAACAGCTCCGTGTCCTCCTGCTGCTGGGACCCCCAGAGCTGGCCCCAGGATTCCAGGTGGGGTCTCCCCCGAGCGGAGCAGAGGGTCTGTGGGGATGCAGCCCAGGGGCCGGGGGGGTTCTGGGCTGCCAGCGCACGGTGCCAGCTCGTGTCCAGCTTCTCATCCCCCAACACCCCCAGTCCCTCTCCTGGGGGCTGCTCCACAGCCATTCTCCCCCAGCCTGGATTTGCGCTTTAGACTGCCTCATCCCACATGCAGGACCTTGCACTTGGCCTTGATGAAATTCACGAGGTTGGCATGGGCCCACCTTCTCAAGCCTGTCCAGGTCCCTCTGGATGGCATCCCGTCCCTCCAGCGTGTCAATGGCACCACACAGCTTGGTGTTGTTGACAGACTTGATGAGGGTGCACTCTGATGTCCATGTCGCCGACAAACAGCACTGGTCTCAGTACCGACCCCCGAGGAACCCCACTTGTCACTGGTTGCCACTTGGATGTCGAGATGTTGACTGCAACTCTGTGAGTGCAGCCATCCAGGAAAGTCCTTATCCACCAAATGATCCATCCATCAAATCCATGTCTCTCCAATTTAGAGACCAGGATGTCATGCGGGACAGTGTCAAATGCTTTGTACAAGTCCAGGTAGATGACGTCAGTTGCTCTTCCCTTATCCACCAATGCTATAACTAGAAAAGGCCACCAAACTTGTCAAGTACGATTTGCCCTTAGTGAAGCCATGTTGGTTGTCACAAATCCCCTCCTTATTTTCCCTGTGCCTTAGCAGAGTTTCCAGGAGTATCTGCTCCATGATCGTGCTGAGCACAGAAGTGAGACTGACTGGCCTGTAGTTCCCTGTGTCTTCCTTTTTTCCCTTCACAAAAATGCTTCCCCTTTTCCAGTTGCTGGGAGCTTCAGTGGACTGCCACAACTTCTCAAATATGACGGATAGTAGCTTGGCAATTTCATCTGCCAGATGTGGATGCATCATACCACGTCCCATGGACTTGTGCACCTTCAGGTTCTTTAGATGATCTTGAACCTGATCTTCTCCTACAGTGGGTGGCTCCTCATTCTCCCGGTCCCTGCCTCTGCCTTCTGCAACTTGGGCGGTGTGGTTAGAGCACCTGCTGGTAAGACTGAACCAAAAAAGCCTTGTCCATGTCCCAGGTGACTTGGTCTCCCCTTTCCTTCTAGAGAGCATTGACATTCTCCCTGGTCTTCCTTTTGTCACCGACATACCTATAGAAGCTCTTCTTGTTGCCCTTGATATCCCTGGCCAGGTTTAACTCTATCAGGGCTTTAGCTTTCCTAACCTGGTCCCTGGCTGCTTGGCCAGTTCCTCCGTACTCCTCCCGGGCCATCAGTCCTCACTACCATCCTCTGCAGGCTCACAGCTGACTCTGCTTTGAGTGGGAGTTTGAGTTAGAGGTCTCCTAAGGCCCCTTCCCACCTGAATTATTCTGTGATGGCTACAACCTCAAATTTTGCAGGGCCCCAACCCTCAGCCATGCGTGGAAACTCATCTCACGTCTTCCCTTACGTCAGAACAGGCATCCTTACCTTTGCAAGCTCGTAACATCGCTGCTTGCCTTCTCGCAGCTGTCCCTCAACTCCATACATCTGAACGAGTTCACAGGTTCTTATCCCTTTGAGGATGCCGCTAGCAGGTAACTGATTACAAATCCAGCAGCACAGAGATAGATTTAAACAATCCTGTCCAGATGCAGATAGAATATGGGAACACTGGAAACCTCAGGAATTATGACATTAAGCATCTTTATGATTTTCTTCCCTGCAAATATACACAGTAATGAATTCATCTTGACAAAACCTGAACGAGTTACGAGGTATTATGTCAGTGTTCAGAATTAGGAGTAATCCAGGTACATTTTCTGAAGGGAGTATTATCTGGGCCAACAGACCCTACGCACTAAGATAATAATTTACAAGTCAGAAAATCATCAAGTTATTGACCATCATCATAGAACACGCCAGGTTGGAAGGGACCTCGTAAGATCATCTTGTCCAAACTTACATGGAAAATAAAAGATTATGAGGGAAAAGGGCAGACAGGGTAAGAGAAGATGGCTCAGCTCTAATGCATAAGGGATCTGCACAAATGTAGCTCTGCTCGTCTCTTTGCTTCACTCCTTGTCACTTCTTCCCTGGCAGCCGGCTCACACGTGGCTGCAGCTTTTAAAAGCCTGTCCACCCACCAGTCCCACCTCTCTGCAAAGCCTGATGAGTCACACAAGTTTGCTTGTGTTCCAGAAGTGGAAAATGCAAAGTGGCAAGACCAGGTATGTGTCTCTGTTATTGCTGACGCTGGAACGTCCACTCCGGTGGGAGAGGCAAAGATGACAGCGGAAGCCAGGCACTAGGGAGCTCCAGGGACATCCAGCCTGGTTGGACTTCCGTGAGGTTAGACCAAACACGCATTTAAACTACAGTTTCTAGTTAGACATCCCCGCCCAAATAAACCCAAAAGCATTTTACAAAGTGGCAGAGTGCCCAAAACTGTCAAACCACTGAATTCTGGGCACTACTTAACACGCAGCTTAGTCACTCACACAGGACCTAGAATAACTGTGCCTTGCAGCCTGCAACGGGTATTTGCTGTAAGGCCTAAATTCTACAGTGCCACGATCTATGCCACTTTGCCCAGAAGGGCCTCCGAGATTTTTTGTAGATAGAGTCTGTTCTTTTCATACGAGCTTTTTAAGCAATTCACGTGCATAAATCCAAGCTCATTTATATAGAAAACATAAATACTGTCAGAGGGTTTGACTATTTTATGTCAAAATAAGTTGCAAACTCTTAAACTTGAAAAACATTTAAATGAAGACCAGATTGCGCCCACCAACTGGATGAAGAGTACAATCACAAAAGAAATCTCTTTAGAACAGTTCGAAGGAAGCAGGACGAAAATAACAATGGTTTTGAGTGTTGCATAATGAACAGAGAAAGACTACAAAACAAGCAGCATTTAATTAAAAATTGTTGCAAAAGAAACTTTTATAAGGATCTAATTTTCCCCCTAAGTCTTGCTACACATAGCCAAAATCATCCTCCACAACCTTCTTACAACAGCGGCTGCCATTATGGCAGAGCAGCTTCCCCAGCGTGGACAGGCGCTCCGTTCGGAGGTGCCCTGCAACTGCTCCCCACCAGCTGAGTTAGGGGCACCACCACCGCTCTCCCCTGCGCTTCCTTCTCACACAGCCCACGGAGCTCCGTCTCCTAATCCAGGGACGCAGGCTGGGTGCCGAAAATAAGGGTGTGCAAACACCCCTCCTCCCACACGCGGTCCTTGATTCTACCACAACAACGGGGCTGACTGGCCGCAGACAGTTAATACTTTACCAATCAGCTGAAACAGACTGTTTCAGAATGGGCAGAAAACTAATGCACGTGCAGATTCAGCACCAAAGTAAATGGGATTTATGAAGCACTTATGAAGATGCAAGAAGTACAGTGTTTCTGGTCGTCTTCAGTCAGAGGCTCATCAGATTCCCTGTTGCATTCCAACAACAAAATATATAGTTAAAAGATTCCTGCTGATGTTGTCCTTTCGTTAGTGTATCCACCTACAAACAGTCTTAGAAGAACAACAAAGGTAAAATATTTGGAAAAAGCAGACCAAACGAGTTTGAACATATGCTAACCTGCAACAATATGCTTTCAATCTCTGGGACAAATTTCCTTTTTAATTCATGAAACTTCATTGAATTCAGTCGTGGTGTGTAAATGAGCATAGAAACCTGCCTAGCACCTATTAGTTTTCAGTAAATTTAACAAGATGCATCAAAGGAAGAAGTGCCTTTGGACGCCTTTGTCATGTAACATTTAAAAAGCAATGCTTCAGATGTTAGTGAGAAAACTTCCACTGCTGGAGTTGTAAGAAAACCAGTACAGGTAGCTCATAAACAGGCATGTTCTTCCACAAGAAGAAAAAAGGTAGGAAAATACAGCAGATTTGTAAGGTATGTCTACTAATTTCCACCAACTTTCACTACAGTTCCTCTGCGTCTCCAGCACAGGCACACTATGACTCGGTATCACTTAGTCACACTCTGTGTTTTTGACAGAATGTTCACAAGTGCCTTTGTACACTTCCCAGCTATTATTGCTGAAAGGAGTTTATAAACCAAAGCAACAAGCTGTACAGAACAGACCACATTTTCCATCTCTTCCTAAGAAGCATAGCAAGGAAAACACATGTGTTAGTAATTGGAAGTGCAGACTAGTATGCAGACCTGGAATACTTAAATCCTTTTAAGTGGCACATCTTCAAAAGAAAAACTTCTTTTAAGCCCTACAGTACCAAAAAAGGCTAAGGCAAAAGACAGATGCATAGACTCCATTTGCTAAAAAGTTACAAAATTATGGCCAGTAGCGCCTCTTAACTTGGTGTCCAGTTTCCACTTCCCCCCCGATGTCTGCGAGATGCTGGCACAGTCACCGCTGGCTGAGAGGTCTGACTGCCAGACCAACCAGTCACTTCACGGGCTGAGCAGACCCACGAAGGCAGGTTTGGCAGTAACACGGTGAGCACCACGAAGGAGAAGAAAGGCCCTTCCTTTCGGCGGTGAGAATCTCAAAACAGAGAGATTCTACTTCAGTACCGGGAACTGTACTCACCTATTTCAAACTGTCACATGAAGCATTCAGAGGCTACTGGATGCTGTTCAGATTATTGCCATCTCCTAATTTCTCTGTGTGTATATAAATATGCAGTTGCCGGATTAAATCTTTTTAATATATTTTGAAACGAAATAGCGTCACTCTCAGTGTGTTCAAACAGGCAGACTGGAAAATCAGAGACTGTGATGCTGAATTTAATAACGTGGTGCTGAAAGTCCTACTCAGCTGTGCAAACAGATTTGCCTGCACCCAAACTGTCACAGCGTGCCTTTTGAAAGCCACCAGAATGAGAAAAAGTTCACCAAAACATTTTTGACAAAATATTTTCTCAATTAAATAAATATGGACACTGTGGAAATTTTTACTTACTATTTCTAGTGGGCTAATGTTCAAGAAATTCAGGCACAGATCTGAACCGCTACTCCAAGCGCTGTATAAACACCTACCAGAAAGTGGAACCTCATCTAGAAACGTGAAAGGTACTGAATGAAATACAGACTATGTTTGACGTGACAGATTTTGAAGTCTGTGGAAATGCCCATGTTGTGCACCTGAAGTCACTTCAAGAACCGACTCTTAATTATGTACATGCTTTTATTTCTAATCCTTTGTACCTCGAGAAAGACCTTCCTCTAAAATTCAGTATACAAGTATTTCAGCACAGGATTTGGCTTTGATTCACTTCCACTGACAAAACAGGAGAAAAAGCTTGCTGTACGCCTCCCCGATTTATGGTACCTCCTTCGTTTCTTAATTGGAGAGAATGCAACAGATGTCAACATAAGCTGAGGAGTCGGTATGAACAAAAAACCCCACTGTCCTATTACCTCTCGGCCATTTCAGAATTGCTATAAACAGACCGACCTAAACGCAGCTGTGGTTTGAAGGAACATGCGCAGAGCAATTGTTAGTTGTACCGTCTATACGACACCCCGCAGCACACCCTAACCATTTGGATTTTACTCAGGTTTCTTCTTCTGATATCCACCCTCATGACACAATTTGCTATGGTCGCTAAATCACATAACATAATCAACCCCTTCTACTGAATACGTCCAAGCAGGACAGTCACTGAGAGAAAGGCAGAAGAAAGCACTGAAGTTAGTTACCTCAGGGGACAGCCCAGGTGTTTATTATAAATTTAAGACAAAAGTAAACATGTATATTGCATTGCTGCTGTTGGTGACCACTGGCAGCCAAACATTTACCATTTCCTGGCGAAGGGCTTTACGTGAAGCCCTGTGTCAGCCCTGATGAACCACACTGCAAGTGAGTAATCATGAAATCGTGAGACCAGCTTACCAAAAATGAACCTGAACAAGCACCTGGTCTGTGTGTTGAAGACTACCTATTCGACATAGTTTTGTGATCTTGAGCCTGTAAAATGACCTATCTGTTCCCTATTTTCTTGAGTGGTAGAAAAGTTAAAGCTGCATAAGTGAAATATTAGGGATTTTTGTAATTCTCAATTATATATGAAAATGTTTTCTTCCATTTACATCTTTTCTTTACAATTTTCAGAGCTTTCACGGCCTTATTTTCACTAAGGCTCATATCTGGCAAAATCAGAGGAGCTTAGGTTGATGCTTAAATTTAAGCTTAAAGTGCTGAACAGGAACAGCAATGAAACCACACCATTTATATTAAGTCTTTGTGTAATTCATACTGCAAAACAGACTTCTTACTATTTTGCATGTAGATTCCAGTGCAGAGCCTAACTACGCAAAAAACAGCCCCCCCAATCAAACACAGAAGCCAGCCAGCCACAAGCCCCGACCTGAGGAAGCCCAGGCAAGCCAGCGGGCAGATTACCTGGCGGCACTTGGCACAGTAAGCTTTGAAAAGCGCACGGTGGGCTCGCAGCAGCTTTGTACCGCTGCTGAGGGAAAAAGCACGGGAAGAGCTTATTTTTCTACGTTCTACGCGACATGAAAAATTTGCCACAGAGGCTCTAAAATAAAATGCATGAGCTGTTAGAACCTTACCTCAGACGCTACAAATCCACTTGCTGCCAACTCCAGACAGGGAAAAATAGGAAAAGGAAGTGGAGGACATGCTGCTAGCCTGATAGCAGAATCAGAGCTGCCCTTCTTGAAGGAGAAATTATTTTGGCAAACCTATTAGTAAAAGGTGGCTCTCTGCTTTTGTATTTTCACCCCAGAGATGACATCCAGTACTCACCAAGATTGGGCTGGGACATCGCCATAGACCTCTGTGGTACTGGTGTGGAAGTAGCTGCAGGATGGTGGCTCATGTGGTTCAGTGGCTGGTTCATAGCTTTTCGAGGATCTTGCCATGTTGTAATTTTTTCTATGTGACTGAGAAAGAAAAGACCAAACACAAGCTTAGCACAAAATACCCAAGCATGTTATATATGTGGTTAGGCATAATGTAATGAAAGTCCTATTGCTTTTCTTATCCCATGGTTTTCCAACCTTCTCATCTCATCCTAACCCACCTGAAATTACCCATCATATTGTCATTTATTTTTTCTTCTCATCCTCTGCTTGTACCAAAACACGTTTCTCCCTTTAAAATGTTTTTTACATATAAACACTGTAAAATTTAGGCAAAAAGGTTAAAATCAAATCAGATAAATCAGATTAAATCAACAGACCCAGCTCCTCGAACCACCAGCCCTGGTGGTGTCCCGGCTGTGTCACAACAGACCCAGCTCCTCGAACAACCAGCCCTGGTGGTGTCCCAGCTGTGTCACAACAGACCCAGCTCCTCGAACCACCAGCGCTGGTGGTGTCCCGGCTGTGTCAGAGCAGGGAGAACGCGGGTGGTGCCGTGTCCCAGGGAGCTGCGGGTGCTGCGGGTGGCCCGGAGGGCTGTATGACGCGGCAGACAAGTAGCCAGGTGAGCAAGAGAGGGGAGGGCTGGGCAGGGGCTGCCCGTGGCGGCGCAGGGTGGCCGTTCCCCCTATTATCAATACACTTGTGTCGTGGTTTGGCCTCCGCCGGCACAAAGAACCACGCGGCCGCTCACCCAAACCTCGCAGCGGCGAGGGAAAATTGGAATAAAAAGGCAAAAACTCCTGGGTTGAGATAAAAAGCAATTTAACAGAACAACAAAGAAAAATCGACAAAACAACAATAGCACTGGCAGAGGAGTGTACAAATAGGGGTACCGCACCGACCGGACCCGGCCCGTCCCCGCCCGCTCCCAAACTGGGAACTCCCCTCCCCGGCCAGCTCCCCCTACATACTGGGAATGGCGTCAGTGGTGTGGAATACCTGTGCTGGGCCAGATATTAACCCTGTCCCTGCCGGAACCAGGACAACTTTAAAAGCCACAGAGTCAAGTAATAGCTACTTTTTTAGAAAAACATTTGGCCTAACACTCACTGTTGAAACACTTGCTTTCTGTTCACCAGATTAGGATGAAATGAGCTGTAGTTCTTTCTATAAAGGAGCTTTTTTCCACATTGTACCTGAGACAATTCTCTGTCCTTTTTTTGTTTGCTTATTGGTTTTTTTTGGTTTTTCTGTTTTTTTACTAAATATGCCCACTTAAAATGTCCTGCCTACCAAGGATTACAAGGAAGAGGTCTGCCATTCGCTTTCCCCAAGTATGTGTCTTTTCTTAGTTATCGACACAGCAAGGCAGCCAGCATTACTCCAGCACAAAACACAAAGGAACACATAATCTAGAAAATAAATAAGGAAGTATTTCCTAAGTTAAGATCTTTCTAGGATGTATCCTTATTGCCCTGTAGATTTCCTCCTTTTTCATTCGAAATAAGAGTTCCAAACTAAAAATATTAAATCAAGTTTTAATAAATTCATAAAGACTCTTCTCACATAAAAGTCCTCATGAGAAAAGATAAAAATGTTCTACAAAGCAACCAGTCGTGAAACTGTAACTCAAAACTAGTACTGGTTTTGTTCAAATCCTCTTTTATCCTTTTTATAGAGAAAACAATCTGTACTTCAACTACACATGTGAGGAGCAAGGCAGTGACAACCATTTAGCAATGCTTAACTTACAGAAGAACTGAAAAATTGATCAAAAGACTTAAGGGTCATAGACCTTAAAGAATGCAGAAAAACTGCATTTAAAACAAAACAAAACAAACCAAACCACAGGAATTTTCTGTGTAAACATAACTTCTCAGCAGCCATAGCCAGGATCCAAGAGTGGCCTTGCTTGCCCTCCTTGGTGCCATCCCGGCAGTGTACAAACACATCTTCTTCATTAAAAAACATGCAGACAGTGTCTGAAACAGAACCCTCAAATATGGCACTGATATTATGATTCCAGATCGAGTAATGGCTGGTTGTTACTAGAATTTATTAGTGTGACCACTGAACCAATTCTGTTTTACCCAGTCATTAAAGAAAAGGCTGTTAAAAGTTAGACAATGCTTATTTAACAACTTAAGATAGCAGAATTGAAAACCCAACAATTCCCTAAAATAAGCACTAAGATTCTAAAACAAAGGGGCTTGGTTTCAGGCCTGAGAAGCCTCGTCACCCTTATTTCCATTGTTTATCTAAATACACCCCCCCCTTTATTTCTACATAGGTATCAGAAAAGGTTACGTTAAACCTTTGCAGAAACAGGCACCAGTTCATTCCACTTCAAATGTATTGGATTTATACTGGGTTAACAGATTCTGGACCAGTATCTTTATATATATACAGGAGAATAAAAGAAAATGTTGCAGTGACAGAAATTAGGGTTTTTTTAGATTCTGGGTATCAGAACTGACAAACTCAATTCGGAACAGCCTCTTTTTCCTTAAAGGCCAATGGGTAAAACATTAAATATTACGGGTGGATTTCAAAGACTAAAACGCACAACGCCGTCCTAAAATTCGGGACCTTCATCACCAAAGCCAATCCGAAGGCAGTTGCCCTACAGTCCACAGTCACCAAACGAGAGGAGGGTCCCATCCACAACCACATCCCACCGCGTCGGGCAGCGGGTCAGACTGAGCCCCCCGAGCAGGCGTCAGCGCAGCCTTGACCTCTGGGCTCCCCGCTGCACGGGACCCAGCCGCGCGTCCTCGTCCTCCTTCGCTGACAGCAGCGACCCCGCTCACGGCCCGGCCGTCGGCCACACCAGGCTGAGCAAACCCACACAGCTAACACCAATTTCTTACTCTTTCCTGTTGTGCCGACTGCGGTTCTGCCGGACGCTCACCCAACCAGCTGCGTGGTCGCATGAGGAAGGGAGCGGCAATTCAGAGCCTCAGCAGCGGAAGAGCCGCGTTTCTGGCTGTGAAACCACACCCTCTTACCACACTTTATGTCACCTCTGGAGAAAAGTCATTTTGCTCATACGTGTGAAATGTCATTGTAATGAAGACCAGTTATTTAGCACCTGTACGCAAGAAAAACAGCAGGGAGAGAACCCCAAAATATCCTTATCTGGGGTTGTATCAATCCATCTGTTCCTTGTTTTATTATTTCCAGAACTACTAATCCCAGGAGGATTTTTTTCTTGGCATGCGTCGCGTAGCCTACAACAATGAGACTGAAACAAAGCTTCAGACAAAGGCAAGTGACACAGGCCAGCGATCACCTCAGTGCCACACGGGTGACCCGCCTGGGACACAGCGGGGTTTTCCCTGCTCCCAGCATCCCAGCTCTGCACGGGAATGGGACAAAGGTTAGGCATTAACTCTCAGGATCACCGACACGATTAGGGATCACCGAGTGTTCCCTAAGACGCTGACTTGAATGTTAGTTTTAGCCGCTTTATCAATGGAATTACATTGTTATAAATCACCTTACACACTTAACTGTGGTGTAGCAGCATCTATACAGAAAGATAACCTGTTACCCCACATCTGTCTAAGTTAATACTTAATAAATAACACAAAAACATCTTTCATTCGGTTCTAAGAGCTATAGTCTGTTTCTGTAAGTTGTAAGAAGTTTCCACTTCCCTTAAGAAAAAAGTATTTTTCCATAAAGCTACTTCATGCTTTTAATTTTTGCATAATTTCCTGCAAATGGTAATAACATTTTCACTTTCAACAGTTTATCATAAAATAGCTCCAATGTTAGGTAAATAATATTTTTCAATTTCCCTTGACCTTTTTACTTTCCTTTTTCCCCTAAAAGGCAGGGGAGAGGAAACTAGGAGATGGAACAATAACACAATTTCTGTTTAAAAATGTGTTTGAAAAAAAAGTGCTAATCACATTTAAATACACTTTCTGTAAGAAGTATTAATACACTGATTGCTCTAATCAAAGATGAAGCTGAAACTCAATGTCAGAAAAAT
Organism: Chionis minor; assembly: GCA_013398295.1. Lineage (NCBI taxonomy): Eukaryota > Metazoa > Chordata > Aves > Charadriiformes > Chionidae > Chionis > Chionis minor. The sequence goes on along the minus strand of VZSF01002916.1, from coordinate 328,924 downwards.
ACTGAAAAAGATTAAACAAGTGCTCGAAATCTCTGATTATTTGCTCTTTTTTTAGTTATTATTGTTATTATATTCTACTGTTAATATATACCTATGATTACCTCTTTCACTGCATGCCATTTTCTACATCATTTACACACATTATGCAAAGAGACAGCCTAAGAGTTTGGGAGAGAATTAGTGAAACAGTTCTTTGCTATAAATTTTGAGGGTAAGTGTCTCCATTAGATGTGTATGAACCCAAAGAGGAGGAGCGCCAAACTTCAAAGACATCTTGCCCAATCTATAATATTGAAGCTTCACTGTCAAGTAGAGAGAACTGCTGTGTAGAAACGTAGTGAACTTTTAACACTTGTTTTCGTAAGATTCTTATTTGAGGAATATTCAAACACAAGACAAAGTAGTACGTATCCAAATTCTCACTTTCAAGTTTTTCAGACGAAAGTCAGGTTTTCAAGAATGCTTAGCTGGGGCTGTTCCCACTGAAATCAAGCAAAGTTAAATATTTTCAACTCAAATGAGATACATCCAGTGTCTGTCCCTATGACAGAGACATGCTGCCACCAGTGCCTCCCCCAGCTGCCCCAGCCGCAGCATCCACACCAGTCCGATGGTGCGCAGGCTCGGGAAGTGGCAAACCGTGTCCTAACGGTGGCCCCTTGTCAGAAAAAAGTTAAAGCAAAGCTCAGATCAGAACAGCTCGGTATTTCACTTGGATTTTTTGATTCTGTTCCACCTGTTGTACCTTAGGCTTTTGTTAAACTGCTTCCCAGTTTGAAATGTCAGTGTTCTTCAGAATTTGAGCTGCTGCTGTGTACTGCATTTTTTAACTGCTAGGCTCTAATCCCTGACTTCCACTGCAGCCTTGCCAAGGCAGCTCAGTTAGTTCAAATTAGCAAGGAGCAGCATGAAGTATGTTAATTCTCTTTCTGCTTGTACTAACTCCAACAACAAATGTATCGCACTGGGTTCTATTTTCAGACTGTATTTTTTTTTTTCTAGTATTAGGAAATTCAGATCTACTCATCTAAAGAGGTTTGAGGGGAACAGAGCAGAAAGAACTGATTTGAAATACACTATTCCGTCAGTACGCTCTCACCTGAAATAACACAAACCTTGAGTCTGGCGAACACCAGTACTCACAGGGAGACCTTTGTCAGGGCTTTGTCACACAGAGGGAGAGCTGATTCTGCACTGAGCCACATCAAAGTAAAGCTGCTTGAGGGCAAGTGGGAAGCTGGTGACTCACCAGCCCCGACAGCCCTCATGGTCTGACTCATTAACTGCTCCAACAGGGCCACAGCTCACCCTGGGCTGGAGCCCGTCCAGCCATCGCTTCCGCTGCACCACCATCGCTCAACATTGGGAAATCTGTTTACAGCTCCGCAGGCAGAGCCAACTCATTGCCCAACTTCTTCTCTCTGTCCCTCCATCCTTTGTAAACAAAAGAGGGACAAAAAGGAATCGTGTCCCAAGTAAGAGTCCACTCGCAGTGCTCTGATGCTGCGTGATGTGGCAGATATACTTTTATACAGATGGAAAGTTTTGTAAACTTCAGAAGATTTCCTTGGGGCCACAACCTCCCTGTCTATTGTGTGAGCTTGCTCACAGTACTGCAGTGCCATTTCTGGTAAAACTGCAGCCAGAGCCAAGTCACACAGTACTTCAGCAACCATTATCGCGAAGATCTAGCAGCGAAAGAGAAACGCTATGTCGGCCTTCAGTGCCTTAGTACTTTAAAATGTGCTGTTGTAAAATAGTGCACTGACACAGACCAGAGATGCTCCCAGTAACTACAGGAGCAGCTTCTCCCCCGTGCCCGGCCAGTGGCCTCGGCCACGCTCTCCAGCAGGGCTCTCTCTCCGCAGGCAGGGCGGGTTTCCTCCCACTAGTCATTCTGACGGAAGCGATCACAAGTCAGCTGGCCCAGGATTCTTGAGAGACTGTGACCCACCACGACCCACATGAGCAGCCCGCCACCTTCACCATCACCACCACTTCGGCATGGCCCCAGCGCAGCCTGGAGACAACTTGTGGAGGTAACAAAGAAAAATTCAGGTTCTGTTCCGTTAATGCCTTCATCTGTACAGGGCCCCAACTCACAAGGGCACTAAGCATTCAGCCTTTCAAACCGTAAAAGAGTCAGTGGAGTGTACAGTTACCAACGCCCCAGTCAGTTCTGCACCATCTCATTCCCATCTTCTGCTGCCTCCTAGTTCCCTTGGTGCCACTGGTGTAGGCTACGGACAGCAACTCAAATCAGTAAACTGAAACAGATTAAAAATAGACCTAATCAAAATAATTACTACTCTATTGGATCAACTCAACACAACTTAAGGGTTGGTACGAAAGTTGGAGTGATCGGTCAAGGCAGGAACTCTTCACACATTCCGTCAGGGACCGTCAGTTGCGCTGGATCAGATGTCCCACCTTCCCAAGATGAGGCCATCAGCAGGGACCTGCACGCAGCTGCCCCGGAGCTGTTCGGAGAGGAGCGTGCACTGTCCCCGGATGGTCACCCTGCTGTCCCATCCTGCCTCCCTCCTTCAGATACGCCACAGTTCCGCAGGGCCACGCTGTCATCCAGATTCACAACCCTAGGTGGGCTAGACAGACCCCTGCATAGCAGGTCACTGTAGGCTGAAGCGGTTGCAGTTGCTGCCTTTATACAGGTGAAGTCCTCTCCCCTGTTTTCAGCAACGGCCTCTCACCGTCTAAGGCGGCGCCGCGGGGCAGAGGGGAAAGGAGCCCGTGCTATGGCTGCCGCTGTTCCCGGCTCCTCCTCGAGCCAGGCCGGGGCCGGTTCAGCACATCGCACCCCTCGGGTCTCCAGGCGCTCGCTGCCGGCCCAGCAGGAGCTTAGAGAACTAACCTCACAGCACAACGGGCAGCTGCTAAGTACAAGGGGTTTCTATGTGCTCCTGAATGCACGTGAACCCACTTCTGTGAAAAAAGGGAATCAAGAGGCGACCGAAACAGACTTCGGGGCCTTGGGACAGCTGGTAAGGGAATCTGACTACCTTTTCCTCTCTCCACCCAGCTGTGGGCAGCAACACTGGAAGAAGACTACTCATAGGTGGCTCCGAGGCTGGTGCCAACGCCACAGTTCTGGGTTTCTCAGTACGGGGATGCCCTAGACGGCACCAGGCTTGCTGGCCGGGTACGGGGCTCACCGTCCCGGCAGGGGCAGGGCCCTGTGCTCAGGAGCTCACGGGGCTCAGCCACAGACCTTCAGAGGGGCTGGAGGGGGCGGGAGGCAGTGCCAGGCGCGGGACGACTCGCCGAGGGCGGTGGGACAGGGTGCTAGCGAGGGCCCGCAGCCGGTCGCTCTGGGACGCTCAGGCTACACGGCAGTATGCTGCAAGTCAGGGTTCCTGAGGCCACAGGAGCCACGAGGGGAATACCAGTGAAATATCCTAAAGGAATGAAGGGATGTTCCCTTAGGAAGACGACACAGCCGACAGCCCAGCTGAAGCACCTCTACACCAACACCCACAGCGTGCGCAACAATCGGAGCTGGAAGCCACCGTACGGCTAAGAGCGCTACGAGCTGGTCGCCATCACTGACACCCAGTGGGACGAACCCCCCGACTGGAGGGCAGCTGCCCATGGCTACAAGCTCTTCAGAAGGGACAGGCGAGGACGGCGGGGCGGAGCGGTTGCCCTCTACATCAAGAAACGGATGGAGTGTGCAGACCTGTCTCTGAAGAACAGCCACGAGCAGGGTGAAAGCCTGCAGGTAAGAACGCGAGACCCAGGCAACGGGGGGAAGCCTGTGGCTGGTGTTTACCACAGGCCGCCCGGTCAAGGGGCGCCTACTGCTGGAGCCTTCTTCCTCCAGCTCCAGGAGGCGCCCGGCGCGCTCGCAGCCTCTCGCCCTGCTGACGGACCTCAACCACCCCGACACCTGCTGGAGAAGCAGCACCACGAGCTGCAGGCAATCCAGAGACTGCTGAGCGCGTCGAGGATAACTCAACAACTGGCAACGTCTCTCCCCACACCCCTCGAGTGGATGGACCACAAGGCAGGGACTGGGGGAGCAAAGTCCCTCCCGCTGTGAGAGAAGATCAGGTTCGTGATGACCTGAGGAACCCGAACATACAGAAATCTAGAGGACCTGATCAGATGCATCCCAGAGTCCCAAGGGAACTGGCTGATGTAGTTGCCAAGCCACTCCCCACGGTATTTAAAAAGCCACGGCAGCCAGGTGAAGTCCCCGGTGACTGGACAAAGGGAAACATTACCCAAAAGAAGGGCAGGACGTGGTTCCGTAACTGCATGAGAACACACTCTTCTGTCTGTAGCATGCAGTTGTATTCCTCTTCCTTTGCCGCACTTCTTTTCCCCTTCTCTCACCGCAGACAGGAAAATGTCAGGAACCAAGTTCTGCCTCTCATCACAACGTGAAAAGGCTTCACAGACACTACAGCACCATGCCCTAACATCACCTACCTGCCTGTGCATTTGATGGCTAGAACTCGTTACGCAGACTGCAACAGTCCCCCCAACTGGGAACTACCTTCTGAACACGTACCAGATGGTCACTTCTCTTAAACATGTAAAGCTTGAAGATCATGCAATAATTTCAGTACGACAGCCCAATTTTATGGCTTGTCACTTGTTCGTAGCTCTGTTAAACGCAATCTTAAGTGGAAGTGGGACGGAGTTAAATTATGATCTGAACTGCATCTTTCTAAAGACAATGAGCTTCACTCTGACGTGAGTCCACACAGAACACAGTTGGAGAAAAATCTGTATTAACATAGACAGTTCACATGCCAGACTGCAGACAAAGCATCAATTTCATTAGGTTTGCAGTTGCCTTAGGCTTTTCTTTTAGCTTATGTTTGCATTACACACAGAAAAAAAGGAAAGCGAAAAGTTTAATACAATGAACCAAAAAAACATACTCTGTGTTAGCTTCTTTTGGTCCTCTCTCGGTTGAGCATTGCGATACCATTGTTACTTACAGCATCGAACACTATTTTTCCCAGAGAGTGCCTGCTTTACTTACCAAGAGTGTCTGACTATTCAAAGACTCGGTTACTGACATGCTGTTAAGTATTTTCTTTATCTAGCACGCAGCTTCATCCTGTATTTACTGCAAAATTGTCAAACCCTGTTCTAGTGACAGATGTAATAAAACCTGCCTTTAAAAGATAATGAGTAAATCGTCACACTGCATCTTCAGAGATTTCCAGTTTTGCAAGCCTGTCCCCATTTTACAGATCAGGGGTAGGACATATTTAGAAGTATTCAGTAATTTCAGACTGCACTTTGAAACATCTAGGCCCTGACCTTACAAAATAGGTATCGCTTTTGTGTTGGGAACAGCGCATGCAGCGACCCCAGCTACCACTGTGGATGCCTGGCATATCCAGAAATCAAAGCGGGTGGGGAGGGTAGTGGAGGTCAGGGAGCCCTTTCTCCCAAACACATACACCCTTTCATGCAGTTAAATGGAGATTAAAAAATCATTTTCATACAGCGAGCACTAAAAGAGATGAACAGAATATGAAGGAGTAGATCCTTTCTTTAGGCTACCTTGTGAAGACACAATGATTTACAAAAAAATTTTTAGGAAAGAATGGGTAAAAACGGCATTCCCCACAGACAACATTTATCACATCCTTCTCCTGTAGTTTTATCACCCGTAACAACCACATTAAAAGTGAATACTACCTGCAGAATAAGTATTTCTCCAGTAGCCTGACATTTTCCAACACCATATAAAGAAAAGTTGACAGGTCTCGTTCCCCTCCAGGTACTCAGAGAAGAATGCTATTACCTTCCTTCTCACACACCTAAGTGGAAGGTACATTTATTTTCACATGGGTCCCATCTCCTCTAAGAAGGTAGGTGATAAAAAACGTGTTCTTGTACAAAAGCCATAGTGACGGTACTACACAAGAACCTGGTCGGGATGAGTGAGACTGTCGGCGCACGCGGCTGGTTGAGTACAGACACAGAGCACTTCCCTGGCACTGGCCGATGCCCGGGCTCCGCTGCAGGCACGAGGTACGGAGCGCCGGCAAACCTGACAAGTGGCTAAGATCCTCCTCGCACAGAGTGACTGCGTGGTCAGGGCTGGAAGGGACCTTGGGAGGTCCCTTCTAGTCCAGCCCCCTGCCAAAGCATGTTCACCTCGAGCAGGTTGGACAGAAGCACATCCAAGTGAGTTCCACATGTCTCCAAAGACGGAGGACTTCCATGGGACAACGCTTTGAAGCAGGAAAACCAGACAGTTGCAGCACATTCCCTGCTATTTAGCACAGGTGACTTGACTAACGTATCAATGCTTCTCCTGTTTCCACGCCTCTGGGGCAGACCGTGGGACACTTGGGCTGTTGCAAATAGAACAAAAACCGATTTAAAGCCTGTTCTATTTTTTCATAAACAATACATGAGGCAACTTAAGGTCATAAATCACTCTCGGTAGATCGCATTAAAAAAATCACAAGCAGGTGGCCTACGCCTGGCCAACAGAACCTCCCTGAGGTTTCGTGGCCACCACTCGGCTGCCGGGGTGGCCCACCGGCACGGCACGCTCTCACCGTTCCCTCTGCCTCCCTGCAGCAGCCACGCGGTGGCCAGGTGGGATGCAGGAACGCCTTGGGCAACGCGCTGAACCTCCGGCAGCAAACCTTGCTGAGGATTTCAGCTCGATCTGACCGCCCCTGCAGCCCCGTGGCTGCCAGTGAAAACAGAACAGAGAAAAAGGTTAGGAAATATCAGGGCAGGACCAGGCCGCTGCTTTCAGCAGTAGCCCGAGGCCAGAAGAGCTCAGACTGCAAGACGGCGGGGCTACCGTCAGCCTGTTTCATACTCGGCTGTGGTCTCGTGGCTTCTGACAGAGGAGGGAAGAACGGGAAAGATTAATGGAAATCTACAGCAGCATCTTCATTTTATACCAAAACCAGACATCAACAAACACACGCTTTACTATATTTTTCGTACGAAGACTGTGACGACCTCCCTCTCCTGCGCGGCAGACGTCTGCCTGTTCGCGCTGGCAGCGGGGACCAGCCGGGGTCGCCAGCCCACGGCCACAGCTGCTGCCCCGCGCCCGGGCGGCCCCGCGGCAGCCCCGGCACAACTGGTGGGAGGCAGCCAGGACAGCTGGGAAGGATTATTTTCAAGCTTCAGCATTTTAATTATCCACGGACATTATTCACTGTTAATCAGTGAAGCAAAAAAGTTTGCCTTATTCAAAACCAAAACATTAATAATGTTTTGCAAAAGATCGTGTGTGCAGCATATACGTAGGAAGAGAAAACACCTATGAGGTGGAAGAGTTCAAAGCTGCAAGCTATTGATCTCCTGTGTACTCTTCATTTCAACAGCTGGAAAGAGTAAGATTGTATCTTTCATTCTATCACTAAAAGCACACAAACACATAAAAACCCCAGTATCTCTCAATCACTTCTCCTTTGGAAGTGTAGAAATTAATAACTAACGTTCAACAGTTCAGCTATTCATTACTGTAGTAACTTCAAGTGTCTGCCTACAGTATTTCAACCTGCGGGCTTAGCTAATGAAATTCAGGGCACTTGCTTTTTCAGACACTGATAATGTTTCATGAAAATTTCATGAAGCTTTAACAAGCAGACGCAATGTAATTATTAAACTGATTGAACTATGGACTTTGTTCTCCTACTACATGTTCATCGTAACTTCTGATCTTGAAGCTGGAACATTACATAGGTATTTGAATATTTATTATCCTATGCTAAGCACTAATTAAAATAACTTCTGCAGTGAAAAGAGTTGCTCTTTTCCTGAATTAGTTTCAGCATTATTTGCTACTGTGAAGAGAACTTCAAGAATGTCCTGCTAAGCTTCCCTGTAACTGACTGATCCCATTGTTGGTATACGCCGAGGACTTAAAAAACATTAAACTAGTTATACAAATGGAAACAAAACACCCTTTGAATTCTATTGACAACTTAACCTTCAGAACTTGGATGAAATCCCAATTCTTGAGAGAAAGAAGAAAAAGTACTGAATGAAACTATTATATAGAACATTCTTTAATGTATACAATATATAATGGCATTAATGCATCTGTTTACTTGATGAGTGCCTGTAGCACTCATATTTAAAGGGACATATTAATGATACTATTAAAACCACGTTTATTTTATTTTGGGGAAAGGTGTAATAATCTGAAAGCAAAATATTCCTTTGTGAGAGATACATGACATTTTCAGATTCATGAAGCTACAGAAATTGTTACATAGGTTACAGAATGAAAAATAATTAACTGTCCTCCACTTGAGCCAGAGGGCTGCCATCAGGTTTTGTTGTGAATGCCTCTATTTACCAATATAAAAGCCATGCCAAAGTGACCACATTTATGAACAATCAAGGTTTACATACATGAAATACAAAATGCTGCTGTCCTGTAACAAGAAAAGGAGAAGCCAAATGTAATACATACTCTTTTACTACCAAGCTGGCATTTGTAGACAAGCTGTTATTATTTTAACACATTCTGCATTCCAGTAAAAATAAATAAATAAAAAGCAAGAAACCCCCCTTCAACTATGCAGAATCCCCTTATAGGGAAATAATCATAATCTTCCCCAGGCAAGAAGAGACTGTAAGACAGACAAACAACCCAGAACAAAACAGGACATAAAATCCCTATGAAGTTACAGAGAAATTCTCTTTTAAAGTTGTATCCCATTGCATTGGCCAGAGGCAGAGAAACGTATGACACTGCAGAATTCGGTCCTAGAATCCTCTTCTGCAGTCTAGATTTTTATTTCATGTTTTGCTTTCTGAGTCTGTCAGAAAATCACCATTCATGTTCCCAGAGCACTGTACATCTTGTGTGTGCAGAAAAAGTGGGATTTTTTCCTAGTACCGGTGCCCTTTTGATCAAAGGCCTAATAGGGTTGAACTCATCATACTACCAATAAAACTCTGCTGTCTGTGCTATTTAACTAACCATCATGGGTTTATCTTTGTAATTTGAAGAATAACTGCCAAGAGCCTCAGATCACTGCAATATAATCAAGCACACTTTTGTAAAAGGTTTTTGTTGCAGAAATAAATTATTTTCTACTCCAAAAGTAGGCACACCTGCAATCCTATCTACCTGGTGGTTTTCAATATCATACAGCGACCAGCATTTCTTAAAAAGACAACAAAATGGTGTTACCACAGCCTCTAGAATTTCTTTCCACAAATGCACAGCAGCTGTTCTAACTTTTTCCTATGACAAGCTCTCTTTTTCCAGTTCTGCTTGGTCAGAGTTTCCAAACAATAACATGAATTAGCTTGAGGAATATATTTCCCAAACAGATGATTCTCCCTCACTGGAAACTGAGCACTCTGGCTCAAAATACACACATTTGTGCAAACCAGTTCCTGGTACTGCAACTCTCATTCAGAGATCATTCACACAACCTCAGCTTTCAGGTCAGTACATTTATTAAGCTCAAAAAAAAAAAAAAAAGAAGTCAAAATAGCTTCTGCTCTCTGAACTTTACAGGCAGCAAGCTTTATATTTTAATAGGAATGCCAGTGGCTACAGCACAACAGACATGCAGAGCCAAACTAGATCCTAAAATATATTTCTTGGTTTTCCTCAAAGCCCCAAATCCCTAATTCTTCAGACCAAGATTTACATCTTGTCAATAAGACTTTAACTAGTTTGCTAAAATTTGTTTGGCAAAAGCATTTTCTTCTACGATTTAGTTGCAACATGAGAAATTAAAAATGTTTAGGCAACAAGCTTCATTCATTATATCACAGATATAATTATTCAGGTGAATAAAATTACTTTGGATGTATATTTATGTACCACAATAGTGGTTATGAGGTAGCTAGAATTATTTTAAATTTCAAAACCCTCAAATCTCTCAGTATCTCTAAAAATAATTTTTTTGTTATCAAAGCATTGTCAGGAACAACTTTTTGACTGTTACGTGCTGAAGTGTTACAGTGACACAACGCATCACACTTTTATTTTGCATTTATTTAATGAAAGAAGCAGACACTGAAAAAAAGGGCAGCTCACAGCCGCGTTAAAGATTGCCTGCTGCTTGTGGAAGCAAATCTACTGATTTCACTGGGAGCAATGCTTGCACAAGGAGTACAGAATCACTTAGAGGGGTAAGAAAGAATCTGTGCTTCATGCCGCTTATCTAACCACCACACTCCAGTTTTCGGTCCCTGCTCTCCTTTCAGTGTTATCTGACGAAGAATAAGAAGCATTCTTTCAAACTTATGCGTCCAAAGTCAAATAAACACTTCTACATTTCTTTTATACTGTGCAGTATGTATATACATGCGGACACGGACAGCAGTTACCCGGGTTCCCAGGAGGGTCCGGAATCCTGCCCTCCCACCCCAGGCTCCGCACGGAGCAGCCCTAGCCAGCGGCAACCCGCGCCGGTGACATGCGCAGGCAGTCGCAGCCGGAGCGGTGGAGGCTCCACACGTACTTCAAAAACAACCAACCAACCAGCTTGCCCCAACCCCAACCCTGCAAACCCAGAACTTTTAAATCTCATTCACACTGTTGAAAAAAGTTAAGACTCCAGACACTATGGGCGGAGAAAGAGGGCATCAGGATACCTTTGACATTTCCTCTGTAAAAGAAATTACGTGGGAGAAAATCTGCTTCATTTAAACTAATACCGAGATGCTCATGAACTTGAACAGATCAGGACTTCATCTTTCTTCCTCTATTTGGATCATTTTTATCACTACCTCAGTAGTAAGGACAAAAGACAACTCAGGACAAACATAATTTCTAACAGACAGAAGGTTGAATAGAATGTTGCTCTCTTCCCAAGTCCGCATAACGTGAGGAAAAGGAAAGCAATCAACTGGAATCAACTGATGTACACTAAGGAAAAAGGAGCACAGCTCTTTCCTATTCCCTGTAAGATTGAGAGGAAACCTATTAGGACTCCTGATATTCAAAAACCACCCTCACTTTCAGGACCTGTAGAAACATCTGATAGATTCTACAAAAATAGTGACAAACACCTGTCTCTCATTAACATCAGCATCTGCTCTACTATTCCATATTACCCGTTTAGAGGGTTCCCTCAGAACATGGGAAAATTTCAGAGGGTTCAATCTCTTAGACAGTGTATGCACGAGAAAAACCCCACCACTTCTTCCAGTGAATTGACTCACAGGAAACAAGTTAAAATTGGACACATTTCTCATAGCATCTCTGGTTTACATGTTTTTATCACCCCCTTGCTTTTAATTTTGTAGGTCAGCTTAGAATATAAGGGAAAAAAAAGGAAAGAAGAGTTTAAAGAAACGGTTCTTTTGCCAGTCAGCACTGGGTATCCACTGCCTTCTGCTCACACAACTAAGATGGGTTATCTGCTGCAAGGTCCTCAGCACCTTGGTCTACTAAACAAAAATGGGATCCAGTTATCTATAACTTTCTCAGGAAGTTTCCTACAAAACTCTGACTCCCAAAATACTGGTGCCATCTCTTCAGGCAGTGTCAGCACACAGAGGCTGGGAAGTGTCCTATTTCCATTTTTTTTCTTTGCAATTGGTGGTGGAGGTGACTAGCTAGCAGATGAATTTTTCTTGGACCTTATTTCTACCTTCCATACGATGAGCTGCTCAGTTCCCATGGAAGGAAAGGCAGCACAAATAACCATCCTAATCACTGGAGTTCAGAAAGTTGGCCTTTTACAATCTCAAGCTACTGTGTATCCAGGAAATCCTGCCAGACAGTCACTGTTTGCAAATGGTTGGGAAATGTGATCATTTGCCATGAAAAACAGATGAAAAGCAGGATCTGGTTAAAAGACCAAGTCTTTGCCCAAACAAAACCCTTCCAAAATAAAGAAACAATGTCTGGTAGCTGACAGTTGACCTCAGCTGAAGAAGGGTGACAGTTCTGCATCGGTCCTCTCGGTACGTAATTTGAGAATTTTAAAGTGAGGCCAGAATTTCAAAGATTTAGCTGAACGTAAGGAATTGCTGTCAATTCTGACACTAGAGTAATATTCTGATCAAACATAGTCTATTTGAAAGGAAATCTGTCTTTTTAAAATTTAAGTACAAATGCAGACAAGCAAGACTTCCGTAAACTGAGAACAATGTACAAAAAAAATGAGACATTTCACAACGTAGGTGCAGCTCACCAATTGAGAACCCGGCGCGCTGCTCAATTAGAAGTACAACTGCACACTTTTTTGAGGATTGCTGGTGTGAGTACGACAAGTTGAGTACGTTTCAAAGGAATATACTGTGCTGTGTTTAAAAGCAGTAATGCTGCCACACTGAAGCAGCACATACCGACTACGTTATTAGTAGTTTAGACGCAGGCCCTAAGCCTATTTATTTAGTCATGCAAAGGAGAGTGATTCATCAGGTAATCTTTAGCCTAGGCACTAAACCTGGTTAACAAATATAATTTTGGGGTGGGGGGAAAGAGAAAGAGGCTCGCTATCCTCAGAAAAGGTGTGATTATTTTTTTAATATCAGAATGCTGTACCACAGCTACGAAAAATGCTGACATGGATTGAAAAAACATAAAAAAGGCAGTGTTACAGAATGCACTAAAGTTTCCTAATAAACTATCTAAAATCTAGTATCCAAAATCCATTCTTTAAAATCTAGTAGGAATTAAGTATTTTACACCAGCTTCTCACCTGGAAAACATTCTCCCTGTATTTCAGTTGGACTTCTTATTAAATAAATGCTGAATTATTTCATAGAAACATAGAATAACCTGAGTTGGAAGGGACATATGAGGATCACCAAGTCCAATGCCTGACTCCACACAGGGCAATCTGAAAGTTAAACCGACCAGGTATCTGAGAGTCACCCAAACGCTTCTTGGACAGCGGGCTTGAGGCCACAGCCAGTTCCCTGGGGAGCTCCTTCCAGTGTTTGACCATCACAGGAAAGGACTTCTTCCCAATAGCCAATCCAAACTTCCCTGGACACAGCTTTAAGCTACCCCCTTGCACCCCACCAGCAGAGACCAGGGAGAAGAGATCAGCTCCTCCCTCTCCGCTCCCACCATAAGGAAGCCGTAGACAGCCCTGAGGTCACCCCCCGGACCCCTCTCCTCCAAGCTGCACAGACCTGGTATCTCGGCTGCTCCTCCCAAGTCATGTCCTCTCCTCTTTCCACCACCTCTGTTGCCCTAAGTCATGTCCTCTCCTCTTTCCACCACCTCCGTTGCCCTCCTTAACAATTTCACACTGTAAATATTTTTGATAGACTGTATTTTATTGAGTTCCAAGCCCTAAAGTCCTTTATGGTCTTTAAAAAAAAAAAAAAAAAAGACAAAGAATCTGGAATATCCAAATTCAATGAAATAGTAAATGAAAGTGAACCCTTGACCAAACGTAAACTACTAGGAGGCAAAAGAAACTTTGTGAGAATGCAAATTAACATATGACCTGCAAGGAGCTCTGTCATCTTAATGTAGATTTGTGATGTTTTATTGGCATACTGACTTCAGAGAAGAGCAACACAGTAGGTCTATTTAACAATCTAACCATAAGTTGGCACTTTAATAATTTACAATCATGAAAACAATCAGACTATTACCTGACTAAGAGGTAAGAACAACCATGCAGTATTTTCGTCTTCAGTTCAGCTTCTATCAGCCAAAACAAAACCATGGTCTTTTTCTTTGGGTACAACTGAATTGTGACCCAAGATATACATCAGACACGGGTCCCCAAAGCCATGACCACAGCACCGATGAAGTCAGAGGATACCAACATTACCGTCCTGGGCACAGATCAGCTTCACGTAGTCATCTTTGTGCCTGCACATAATGACGCCAGGGCAGGGAATGAAATGGAACACTTTCCTTGTCTCATCAACCAGCCTCTGCACCAGGGGCCATACCAGCCCACGAGGAGTGGGAGGCCACTTCCCAGCCCGTATCTCCGTTAGTAAAACCAGCAGCTGAGCGAAGACCGAGCGGAGGAGCAGCTCCCTGCTCCTACCAGGGAGGGAACCCAGGAAGAGCTGAACACGAGGCAGAGTGTAAGGAATTGAGGGGCAGCCTGTGGGCCACTGCCAGCTGGAGCAGCAAAGAGGAGGGGAAAATTATTTTCTACACTTCCCTTTTAAAATCTGCTCTCGCCTCATTCATCTACTGGGTTCAACTGACTGCACATGCTTTAATTTTTGCTTGCCAATGTCACAGTATCTTCTACTACCAAGGATATGATTGTGCTGTTTTTTCCACTGAAGTCAGCATCAGTACTTAACGCTAATTCCCATTAGACAGACTGCATCATATAATACAATCTTATGTACTGATTTGTTGACATAAAGCATATAAATAAAAACAGACAAGAACAGGAAAGAAACCAGAATTGCTGGGATGTTTTTCTCATGGCAACTAACTGCTTTCTGCTGCCCCAAACTCCTGATCCAGGGCAAGTGTGAAGCTATCCGTCTCCTCTGGACCTTCCAAACCATAAGACAAGAAGACCAATAAATGACCTGAGACAAATAAAAACTCAGTATTTCCATATGATTATTGTTCCCCCCAAGCTTTTCTGTATGCTCTCTGGAAACACTGCAACAATACTAAAAGTCCACCCATACTAGGCACAACCAGACAAAACCCCACATTATTACATTTCCAGTCATTTCTTACAGACATCTTCAAAAACAGACATGTGCATGTTTTTCTACCAAAGCTGAACATGCAGAGAAAAAAACCAAAACGGACTTTTCCTCTTGTTCAATGTGAAATGAACATTACATGTAACAGCTTCTGCTGGGAACCCCCAGACTTAACAAACATTCTGCAGGTCACCCAGTTAGGGAGCTGGGCTTTGCAAGACTCGGATGAAAAAATAAAACACTCTTTTGTGCCTGTAATTTACAAAACAGTTTTGTCACCCACAATTAAGTATTATCTTAAATTATTAATTTTTAAGTATACACTTGCCTGACTGTACCCACAAATCAGACAGCCAGATTAATTCCTTTTTTTTTTTACTAGAGACATATTTGGAACCTCAAAGCTGGAGGTAAACTACAGATCCAATAATTGTTTCACAGGCAACCTCTCAAAGCTAGAAAAAGGACAGACCAGATCAGAAAAGTTCACAAGGCTATCCACAGGACTGGCACAGCTCACCAAAGGGCACCACAGAAACTCCATGAGAAGACAATATTTCTGGGTTGAGAAGTCGTAATTGTTCAGGCACTAAATTAGTTGCAAGGTATATACAAGTTTCATTTCCCCCGATCTTTTTTCATGTAGAATGCATGTCTGGCTTCTATTTCTAAAGAAGTGACTTGCTAGCCCTCNAAAAAAAAAAAAAAAAGTCTTGAAAGGCCAACAAGTATCTTCACGCTCATCTCCTGAAGATCAGTAAGAGTTACTCACTACACCCTGCAGCAAGGAAAACTAAACTTCCACAAGTTTTGCATGGCCGTGACTGCAAAATTCCTTTAGTGCTGTGTTTCACAGCAGGCAGTTCGCTTGCGAAATCCACAGAGCAGCAGCAGTGCCTAAGCAGGCGGAACTTCCGTATGCCTCACCGACACGCATCGGCTTCAAGGACTGATTCTGGAAGGGGCACCCAAATACAAAACCCCAGCAAGAGAACGGTGTCTTTGGCAGAGAGAAATACACTTTGAATTTCAGTCCAACCATGCCGTTACAACTCAGTGGTCAGAGAAATAATAGCATTATTCCCAGAACAAGCGATTTTCACAGATGTTCCTAAAGAACAGTTGTTGTAACACTTTAACATTGATCTCTATCTTGTACAATAGAGGTCCCTTTCTTTTTGGCAACTGGGATGTACCTAAAACCAAGACTGTGTGTCACACATAGGGACACGCCTGTCCAATTCTTCCGAACTAAGCCCGCTTGGACAGGCCCACCTGGCACCAGCAGAAAGGAACAGGGGCAGGAGGGGAGGAGCTGGGACAAACTCCTCCAACAAAGCACTTTCCCCACAGCAAGAGCCAGAGAGAATTCTCCAGCCGTTACAGACACTGTCCTGGTTCAATCCCAGCTGGCAACTAGAACCATGCAGCCACTTGCCCACTCCCAAACGGACAGGGGGGAAAAAAGGGGGAAAAAAGGAGAGGAAAGGGAGAAAAGAACTGGTGGGTTGAGATAAAGGCAGTTTAATAGAAACAATAACAGGAAAGGAAAAATAACAGTAATAATAACGGCACCAGTCACTCTCACGACGCGGTGAATTAGCACCGTCTGGAGCAGCGATTGCAGATTCCCACGCCTTGGCTCACCCCAACTTACACACTGAGCACCAGGTCTATGGAATGGAGTATTTCACTGGCCATTTCATCCTCCCGCCTGGGCTTCTATGGGAAGCTGAAAAAAGTCCTTCAGTAGTGTAAACATCACTTAGCAACAACTGAAAACAATACGTATTATTGACATTCCTTTCCCAGCAATCCCGAGAAAGAAAAATAACTCTTTCCCAGCTGAAACCAGGACAGCAATCAATTATCCCTGTACTGTGCAGCACTGGCTTACTTTCCTCTGCATGTGAGCAGCTACATGAACAATTTCTGATGAGTACTTACACTTCTCCCTCATCTTTCTGCAAAGCAAAAATCCCTCCAGAGAGGGATCAGCTGTTTTCCCTCAGGTACCAAATACTGTGGACTTTAATCCAACACTCCAACTGATTTCAGTCAGTATTTTGCTTAGTGATAGCCAAAACCACCAACTCTCATTAACCCATTAAACAAATGCTTAATATTTTTATTAAAGATACAATCTAGACATAGCTCTTCTATTGAACTCCCCTGCCTTATTTCTGCTGAAGTGAATGACAAAACATCCACTGACTTCAAGGCACCTAAGAAGTGGTCATCTGCAGCGAGATACAGTGGAACGTATCCCAGACGGTGCTTTCTGCCGGAGAAGCAATGCTTGTACCTTCTCATGCAACAGGGCGCTTAATGCTGCGGCTTTTAGATGCACTGCAGTTCTCAATAGCTCAAGGAACACTGAGAGTGCACTGCTGAATGATATAGTCTTAAAAAATGGCTGTTATTGATCAGCTTTCAATAAAAGAGAGTTTTCCTAAGTCTTCAGCAATAGTTCTTTCACTAAAGAAAAGCTACCAGTTAACAGTTACATGACTGCTAACAGAAAGATCAACAAATAAGTTAAACAAGAAGTTTAACGATCAAATACTGCATTCATTAGCACTCAAACAAAATCTTCTAGGTTGCAAGTTTAGTGAGCTCTTCAGAATTTTCTTGCAAAGATACACATAAGGTATTGTAAAAATATAAGAAACATTTCAAATGAGAAAATCTCACATTCTCCCTCTTCAAGAAAAGCCTTTAAAAGCATTTGTATTCATTTACATCACTAACGCAAGAATTACAAAACACCACATTGTGTTTCAGTAGAGATGCATTTAATGAGGCCCGAGAATCAGCCCTCCGACAAACGTTAGCTAGAAATGAGTAAACTATTCAAACACCCTGTAAGCAAAGAGTTCAGGTCACAAGCAGTAACTGTTTAAAGGGGGCAGATGTCTCTGAAAAGGATCTTCTTTCACTCGCTCCCATTTAAGGCATTTAAAATAAAATATTCTTCATGGATAAATCTTTCTCACTGACACAGAAAAAGAAATCATTTGTATCTTAGCAGTTCCACCTTTTACTAACCTCAAGAAAAATATTCTGAAGATTTTTAGTAACAGTGGTATTATTCAAGAGCAATAAAACCCCTGGGCATCACATGCGTATGATCATGTCAGAAGGTATGTCATTTATCAACTCTGGATTTAAATTTGTAGATCTAAATTTGTAGTCCTTTTTATGGCATAATTAGCCCCAATATCTGAGGTTTGACCTCATACAGAACAGAAAGGCCAAACCAGCTGCGTGAACTGCTGAACAAGCACGTATGCCTCCTCGCTTATGTTTAACGTGATCATCATCTTGCTTTAGATTATTTTAAGCAGACAAGAATTAAGTGAGAGTAGAATTAGCTTAGTAATGCTGACAGATTAAGGACTAAACCACAGTCTAGTCATTATACCAATTACAAATGTCACGTCAACAAAAAAAGCTGCTATTTGGATCTTACCAAGATGACTTGATACAAAGAAATGGATCTGTTCAAGGTGACTCTCAAAATCACAAAGTAAAAATAATGTATCATATCCATCTATATTCACTACATCCACTCTAAAGATCCACTCTAAAGTCTGTTACAATAACAAACGATATTCCACTCACCTAGCACTTGTCAATTAAACACCTCTGGGACTCAGCCACATTCAACCAGCTCCAGATCCCTGTTAGTATTAAACTTTCCTGGCTTACCAAGAACAAAAAACCGTATGGAAATAGAGACCAAACGTTGTTCT
Source organism: Chionis minor (assembly GCA_013398295.1). NCBI lineage: Eukaryota > Metazoa > Chordata > Aves > Charadriiformes > Chionidae > Chionis > Chionis minor. The sequence goes on along the minus strand of VZSF01002916.1, from coordinate 310,577 downwards.
CAGTCAGCATGCAATGATGGACTGGACTGGAATGCCGATCGGCTAGCTCTCCATCCTGTTTCAACCACTGGAAACCAATATGCTAAAATACATTGTAAGTTTTTTCACATTGGACTAATAATCCATTACAAAACATATTAAAAGACAGTCTTGTCATCAACTTCTTATGCTCAATTAAAATGTTTGCTATTAATTCTCATTACAACTCACTTTTTTTAAAAAAATTCCAAACACCTGAATTAAAGATAAAACTCTTTATAGCAAAGAGTGAAAAACGTTACTTCTATTGCCTACTGTGTGCATGCAGATTGCATTAAAACACACAGGCACTTTTTTCATAAAAGCCCCGTTTTGGAATAAAACTCATGCGTATGATGTTCCTTTCAAAGCAACTCACCATAAAATTTAACAAACCTACATATGGTTTGCATTGTGTATTTCTTCTTTAATATTCATGAAAGCAAAACTTTACCCTGTAAAAACCAAATTGTCTTAGAATTAAACCAAATCAGTAAGCTTTTTGTCTTTATTTTGAAATACCTGTATCTGAATGCTTTACACTGAGGTGCTCTTACCAGGATTTTAAGTTGAAATAAAATAACTGGTTTTAAAAATAAGAATTCAGTACAAGGGAAGAGTTTGCAGGATTTACACATCTAGCATTGATGACCTGGCAGGTCAAGACTCTTGCATATCCTATCTGGAATTACACTATCAAAGGAATACTCATTCAAACGACTCAAATGAACGAGTCATTTTAAACTGCAATCTCTCAGCAGTTAACTTAAAAAAGAAGAAAAAAAAAAAAGCTGTGATTTACATACAATTTCGTGTATTGATTAAAATTTTGAAGACTGGCAAAGCTTTATCTCAAAGACCCTGAAGTAAAACATCAAAAGCAGCCTTTGCAACTTTGCCTTTTTGTAAAAAGGCTGGACACTGACCCGACTAAAAAACATTTCCCTTCTGCCAGGATCTGAAACACTGCCTAAAACCGCAAGCTGCGACACTGACACGCACAACAAAGTCAGGACAAATATCATGTCTGTATCAGGTGGAATTTTTGCAGCGATATGCCCTTTCCATATGGTCCCAGGAAGATTTCCTTCCCTGCTATTCCTAGTACAGTCATCAAGAAAAAAAATACCACTTCAAAACAGCCAAATTTATTTATTATGAGAAAAATGCTGTTCTGCAATCAAAAGCCTAAAAGCAACTTTTGGAGCTTGGGATCAAGATGCCTGAGCAAGTTGAGCTGGTACCAGTCAAGTAGGTTGTTGGCAGTTAGAAACTCTCAAATACATTTGAATTGTTTTGTGCCATGGATCGGCAAAGGCTGTGACCTGGCGGTACTGCCCCTCGCTTGGATATACACCTGCAGCTTCCTCCCAGCACCACCCCAAAGGCAGAGACTGCAGCTCCACGAGGTCAGATTGATTTCTGATGGTTCCGCACTGTGACAGCCCTCTTCAAATACAGTCTTTCCAAAGAGGATTTTATTTATCTGCGGAAGCGAAAACTGAACTTCACATACATTCAATGCAGCTATTTCACTACAATTTTTAGGGAGTTCACCTCCTATTTGTCAGAGGGTGAAAGCATGAGAGTGACAGAATTTTTTTACCTTGACTTCTCTTTTCCTTAGGATGCATTCCTGCTAGATTTCTACGCTTCCTTCCATTGTCACGCGTACTAAAACACGAAGGCCTAATCTTTAACAACGCTTGTGTTAAGGGAATATTTTTTCACCGGCATACACGGCAACAGTAAAGACTACTTCCCCCGGGGAAAAAACCAGTGCCAATGGTACCGGAGCGGCGGCCGCAGTTACGCACAGCCAGTAACTCCGAGCAGCGACACGCCGGAGCAGCAGCCCCTGTCCCTGGCGGCCACTGGGGCACCTGCACCGGGCACCATCGCACCATGGCCCCGCAGCCGTGGGCACCCGGGTTTTAACCCGCCGCCTCCCCCCTCTCGGCACGCAGCCGCTCCGCTCTTTCCAGGTGCAAACTGTCCACGGGTGTTTCCAGCACACAGGCAGGCCACAATAACGGATCTGCACGCGACTCTGGGAAGAATTCGCATTTAGGATTAGTCATTTCTACAGCAAAACGAGCCATGCCTAGTACCATGATTATTAATATGCAGGAGTCTTTCAATCTACTAAAGCTAACTGGAACGTTTTATCCATTAATCATTTCAAAAAAATCTCAGACTCATACAGGCCAGAAAGGCCTTTCAACTCGTCTGCTGTTCTCTCCTGCTCTGAAAAGCAGTTTGTTATAGTGGGAACACACCACACCACAGCGCAGCACTCACGCTGATGGCTAACTCCGCTCACAAAGCTGCTCCAAAGTACACGCTGCTGTGCTGAAGCTGCTCTAATCTGAAGTTGTCATACCTGTAGGTGGTTTTTCGGTTCTGTTTTTTAACACACTCAAATTGTTCTTCGCATGAGGTTTGGATAATACGAGGAAAGCAGTAAAACTGTAGTATCCCCTCAGTATGTAACAAAGAGTGACTTACAGTTTGCTTTATCCTTTTATAAATTACACTGTAAGTAAAAGCATGCAGTTCTTTGTCTGTCTGTCTGCTTTACAGCTTCCTGTTTTTTCTAGAAAAATGAATCAGACATTTGTTTCTCCAAGATAAAAAAAGACTACTGAAAATATTGTTCTAGTAGAGGCCATCCTGACAGAAAAAGGAAACGTTCATGAGACAATATCCTCGGCAAAAGGCACACTTTTAGTAAAGCAAACCAGACAGTACCCCAAAACTGCTCAAAAGACCAAGCATTTTTTGAAAGTCCCTTTTTGGTAGCCTAAAATAACTACATTAATTATAATAGTTCCATCATATCAAGTACTTTGTCTATCCTGAAATAAGAACACTGTTCTCACAAAGAGATACTCCAAAGAAGAAACGGCGCGTTTGTTGCCTGTGTCGATGTTGTGCTGTGCACATTTGTTGTGTTTCTGTGTTCCACCTCCGTAAAAAAGTCCACTGGCAATCTGAGGAATAAGAAACCCCACAAAAGTAAAATTCTGAGGCAAGAACCATTACAACATGCTAAGAACAGAATTATTTTTTTCTCATAACAAGACAGAATCCAGGGGAAAAAACCCCTACATTCTAGTAATTGTTGAATAAAAGTTATCTCACAATATGCTGTGGCTGGGCAAGACAAACAGAGACGTCAGTGAACAAAATCAGCTTATTCATCATGTCAATAGGGTTATTTAATTAACGTCAAAAGCAAAACACATCTGGTGAAAGTTCTAGCTAAGAGGTCTCCATGCTGGGACAGCTACTGAATACATCGGTACACAGATTCCCTTACTTCAGCTGTTTGCAGGAAAAAATAATCATTGCTTTTGGTGCTAAAAAGAGAAAAACCTTGAAAAGTAAACTTTTGCCTCATCTTGGTAAGTGCTAAGCATTTAAAATAAACTGTTACCAACAGAAGAAATGGAAAGTTTGTCTCGTCTCAGATCATGACTGACTACAGCTTTGAAAACCACCTAGTTTTTAAAAAAAAAAAAGCAACACCATTTTGAGAGCCTCATTTGGATAAATGAGGAATATTGGCAACATCAGATAAAAAGAAACTGAAATAAATGCTTGAAACAATATTTGGACTAGTCAAAAAGAATAAGAAATACTCTTACTAATCCTCTGTAGCTAATGAGGAAAAATTTCCACACGATCTGTAAAAAAGGATAAATCATTTACACAGCCCGAAGACATCACAGATTGCAAAACAAACTTCCTGTAAGCCAGTGATAAAGCAACGGATAAAATGCATTGTGGGTGGCATCTCCCCTGCTAGAGCATGTCAGCCTGCTGTCAGGGAATCAACAGGCTGGAACACAGAAAGCGAGTTCTCCAGGGGCATTCCTGACTCTCACGTCATCTCCCTACGCGGACAGGGGACCAATGTGCCATCACAGCCGCCACTAAGCAGCAAAGGGTTCTGCTAAGAGTGCAAAGGGAACTCGGAACAAGGTGTGAGTCCCTAGGGTTCTCCATCAGTTAGTCAGGACCTGGTTGAAGCACGGCTCGTCTGGTCTTTCGCGAGCAGGGACACCAGAGAGGAACAAACCCATCAATTCTGAATGTAAAGTTCTGGGACTCTCTTTTCTCTTCGGGAAGACGAGAGACGGAATTCTTTCCATTGAACTTCCACTGAAAGCCACGTTCTCACAGATTTTGGGCTGCAGGCACCAGCTGCGGTGCACCAGCGGAGTCCCACCGCTCCGGCACTCGGCGGTGGCGGGGCTCCCGCGCTGCCGCGTCTCCCCAGCCCTTGGTCACCGGAGGCTGGAGAGAGGACGGGCAGCCGAACGGCCCCGCTGCAGCCCGGAGCGTCCCTCCCCAGGAGCGCAGGCTGAACGGAGCGCACGGGGTGCCGCGACCCCCGCGACCGCCTCGCCGCAGCCTTCCCCTTCCCCAGGCACCCCGCCAGGCAGCCGACTGCTCCGCATCTTACCTTCCACACCTTTAGGAAGCAAGGAGCTCTGGGGCCTCTGCTTCTGGATTCCCTCTGGAAAATGCTTAATTAAGTAATTCCTACTCACAAGAGGAATCTACCTCAAGCATGGGTCTGTGAGATCAAACTTGTAATTTGCGACGAAGAAAATCAGCGTAACAATCACTGATTTCATTTCACAAAGCATCTTTTCCAAAAGAGACATTTTATTGTACCAGGAAATTGCCTAATTACATGTTTTGCAACAGGTTTTTTAGATTGTAGAGGTGACAGACATTTTTAAAACCTATCAAAACAGTTAAACTTCTATCTTTCCATTACATCAACTTGGTTTTTTCTGCTGACTTTATTATAAAATAAACAGTCGTAGAAGAACAAGTCCAACAGCACTTCTGAAACAACTAGAAAGCTCTGTGAAATTGTCTTAAAAATAAAAAACAAACCCCCACACACTGAAATTAACTACTAATTAAACATTAAAATATTTGTCCAATTACATGTGGCTGAGTGTGACACAAAAAACTGACCTGTCACCTAATGTCTCAGCCTTCCCAGAGAACCTTATTTTCCCTGTCCAGATGTAAATTGAAAGCAAGACAAAAAGAACAGTCAGGAGTGTTCCCAAGGGTGGAAAGACACATAGAACATTGGCTGGGTGACCTTCAGCTGAGCCTCCACTACAGCTGATCACAGCCACACTCTTTGTACCAACAACTGTCTACAGGGGCCTCCACAAGCCTGTCAGAATAACTCTGAAACAGAACTTTTAATATTCTTAATTTATTTCTGGGTGGAACTTGGATCAAATCTCAAAGTAAAAGTTATACAAAATCAGTAGCTCCAGAAATTTTCATAAATAGATACCTTTTTTTTTAAAAATTGGAAATCTGCCCCTCTTTTTTTTTTTTTTTTTCCTTTTAATATGATGACAGATTCAACATTTTTCTGCTTTCAAGTTTGGCAGAATTTTAAAAGGATGCTTTTTTAATCCTGGCAACATCACAAATCTCAAACCAGGATCTTTCCTAGCTTTGACAAAGCACCTTCTGAAACATATATACCTCTACCGACTACTTTCAGTGCTGAACCTTTAGCAAAACCTTAATTTCTCTTAAATACCAATCGTTCAATGTTCCACATTCACTAAGTTGTAAATAGTCTCACTAAAAATCTCTTTTACTCCAGCTACTCGATTTTACATTGTCCACTCCCTTACAGTGGCATAATTTCATTGATTTTCCACTGCCATAAAGTCTTTCAATAGCAGATAAAAAAACCCAAAAACGAAATGCCAAATATAAAACATGAATAAAAAAGCATAACCCTCTACCACCTCTAACAAAAACTCGTGTCCCATGACTGCAAAAGTCTTCATTAAAGGAATGGCTGTCAAAAAACTACATGAGGTATATCCTCTGCAGTACAAAGGAATGTAAGAACCACCGGCATCGCCACACCGCTCCTCCTAGCAGGGCTGCCATGCCAGAAGCCCTGACATTTACTCCACATAAAAATCTAGTCCGCAATTTTCACATTAACTTCACGTCACATCAAATCCTCATTTTTGACATGTGCATTAAGCCATATCCACTTGCAAGAAAATATTTTTTCCTAACCTCTCAAGGCAAAAGCAGTTACATCTCTGGTTAAATACATACAGTAGAGTGAGTAAAACAAGAAACATGACTAGGAAAACGTAGTGTCAAAACCAAATGTGAAATAAAAAAACCTTTTGTGAAGAACTCCCACACTGAATTCTGCTCTTGTGAGCTCAAAAATGTTGACCTTTTGCTACATCCCCCACCAAGCTGTACAGCGGTGACCCGCGGTGCAGGCTGTGCTCCTTTACTGAGGCAGAGCCTGCTGTGCTGGAGACCCCGGATACCTAAGGAACGGCGAGGAACGGCGTTGGCAGGAGGCCCCAGAGAAGGGAACCCACACCGCGTAACTTCCTATACGGGTCTAGAAGAAATCACACTGAACGGCCATTAGGAGCAGAAAGCTACTTCTGTCCAACTACCCAGAAGATCCAAAGCCCTTCTCAAGTGAGAATTGCTTTTACTCCTGAAGCTTCCAAAAATCCTGTATTTTGAGAAAGTTCTGAAAACAGCATTGACATTTGTACCTTAACGTGTACAAAAGGCTTCCTAGGCAAACAAATTACACAAACCAGCTTGGTTTTGTTCTTTTTCTTTCCTTGTTTTTTAAACAAAAAAGGAGACTCCAGACCCACACCCCCAAAATGATTTATCAGGTAAAGAGGCCTTTGAAAATACGGCCTGTAAATCCAACAAACCCCAGTCGGGCAATTTGCCTTCCTCTTACATCCGTGAAATCCGCTCCTACAAAAAAATCTGTCCTACCTCCAAACATGCTGCTGTAGTTTGCACAAACTGTAGTTAGTTTTTGTAAACAAGCCTGCAGGAGAAGGATATTAAAGAGCAATCTGCAGTCCCCTCCAGGGACTTGGAACTCCTGCTGCTGGTAGAATGGCCAAGAATCACCACTGTCTGCACCACAACACTCCGGTGGTTAAAGTCCGAGCAGCCCTCTGGAAACACAAGCTGTGGATCCACTCAGAATGGTCACGCTCCAAGAGGGTGTAAGCTTACGCTGTAAGAAACAACTGCCACAGAGCGAAAATTCAGAGTTTATTCCTGTACGCTATCTGCTTCGATACACAGAAATTTTTCATGGACAGGAACAGACAGCGATCAGCTGTTAACACGTACGCCCCGCACTATCAGCATCACTGTAGGTTCTCCCGAGCTTCACCACAGTGCCTCAATCTTTAACACTTGTTTCACATCAGCTACTAGAAAGTGGGAAAATGCATTCTTCTGGTTTTACATGCCACAAATGAAGGCACAGAGAGATTACGTGATTTCCTAAGGCACGCTCTGCAGCACAACAGGAACCGCACTGCTGTTTCCTTCAACCTAGGTCAGCTTCCCAGTGACTCCTGCTTCCTTCTCCTCTGATGCTGCTGCGTTTAGGCGCTTCACAGGGAAGGTGAAGCCTAAGAGAACACGTCCATCAAGAAGTTTTGAGAACTTCTTTAAAAAAAGCCAAAACACCACACAGAATTAAGTCTGCTAGCGGCCTTTAAGAATCTCACAAACAGAAAACTCACAGTTCAAAGAGAACTTTTGATTTCAGAAACACAATACACTTTAATACAACCTTTAAGAACTCCTTAACAGAAAACTGTTACTTCATTTTGTGATGCTTACACCACTGCTTACCAGTCAGTCATTGAAAAATAGGAATGTAGAACATTTAATAAAAACACCAACAGTAGACAGACTAGGAAAACTGATCACACGTAGAAAAAAATGATTACTTGTGGTACAGGGAAAAATCCAAATGTACCATGGAAGTGTCCTTCTATTCACAAACCTGGAAGACTGTCGGAAAACCAAACCCAGGAAGGACCGGGACAGATCAATAACCGATGAACAAAAAGGAGTAAGTATTCTGACCAAGAAAATAATGCAGGACCAGCACATGTTGCACAGGGTACGGGCAGACGAACAAGTCACCGCAGGAAAAGCCTTGTCTGGACTCGCAGCCCTACTGCCGCCGTGCTTACGCGCTCGCTGCCTAGGCACACGCTACCGGCCACGAGAAGAAGCCGGGTAGCCAACTCCTCTTCCGCACCTCCCTGGCGCTGTAGTCATTTGTGGTGACACTCGAAGCAATTATTTCAGTTTTGACACAGTATTCTGCTCAGTTCTCAAGCAAGCCTGTATCTGTCTCTTCGCTGCACCTTCAGTCACATCTGCCTGAAAAATAGTCACAGGCAGGGAATACTGTGGTGCAGTGCGATGTGCCCAAGTTTTACCTTCTTGAAGAGCTCATACAACAGTCACAGGTATTAGCATTCATGCTAGGTCTGGACTTCGATTTAATCAATGTAAAAAAACCCGCAAGCTAGAAAACCCCCACCTCCACTCCACATCACGCCTGCCTCTCTAAAATGAAGGGGAAAAGCATCACAACCCTGTACGTTGAAATTCAGCCCACATGACATTTCCTTTGGGTTTAATTGCTTCCATACAATTTGCATCTGCTAGTCACGCTAGGCCCCAGAGCACTCAATATGCTGTCACAAAGAAGCTCTTGTCCTGTAAGAACCTCATTAATCAGAGACGGAATTATGGGTAAAACCAATTTTCAACTTCATCCAAAGCATCCGAACAGGGAACAAGTCAAAGCCTAACCACCGACTCTTCCCAGATTTGATGTGAAGGCCTGAACAGTAAAAAGCTGGAAAGGACAGACTTTACGAATCCTACATTGTCAAACCTGTTCAAAGTTGGACACATTCATCAACTCAGGAAGCTCTGCATACTGCCATCTATTTTCCAACGATGGAGTAAAGCCGGCCAGGCAGACCATCTCTTGGATGTTGACTACAGCAGCTGACAAAATTTATAAAAACAAACCTACTGCTCATTTTTTTTGGAACAACCCAAACCATAAGTAAAGCCAATACTCTTTCAGATGGTTACAGAAAAACGTTTTCACAGTAGCATTCTGCATCTATTCTATACGCATCTTTCTAAAAATATGCTAATTGAGATTCTTTTCTAATGATTAATGCATAAAGCAATTGTATTTTCTGCTCATATCATGAGACGGATGCATGACAGCTGTCGTCCATTAATGCACAAATGCTCCTCGACTTTGGGTTTAACACTAAGACTAAAGGATTAATTTCAGACAAATTTGATGAAAACAACACAATTCTCTGCATGCATGTTATTCATTTATTAGCTTAAAAGCGTACATCAGCCCAATATACCCGATTTTGTATCAACACAATAGCGTGTATAGCGGGGTGGTCATAGATTTCCTTGAATCATTCAGAAGTGCATATGCCCACATTTAGTGCAACTTTTGTGTCTAGACAGCTTTAATAAATTTCTTAAATATTTTCTCAAAGGAAACCGTTCTTGGCAACACTTCCAGGGTCAGTATAGTCTTGCTTAAAGCTTTCTTCACTGACACTTTACAGCCAGGTCAAAAACGCAGCTTGTACCCTAACTCAGCAAAGCCAGCAAGAGTGGGAACTGGATCGCATTCTGTAAATTGCACATGACCTCGAAGCACCTTTATTCCAGATCTGCTCTTGTCCGCAGATTTTATTGTGCACCACATTTTAAGCACCATATAAACCACCAAATTTTATTAAGCACCACAGGTGACACGATTTAAGATTCTGAGAAAACAGTCTATTAATCATGAAAAGACACCGTCTTGGACCAGAAAATGAATAATTATTATCTTTCATCGGAAACTCTGTAGCCATTCCTACCACTAAATTCAGAGGGAAAAAAGCACCTCATAGATCCTTGGTCGTTTTTTAAGTTTTTTAGAGGGATTCCAATGCCAATGAAGAAATGAGCTCAATTTGTCTTTTCAGCTATGTTTTAGAAACTTGTATCAAAAGGAGTTATTTGCCTAGCCAGGTCAAAATTTCCTCCAGTGAATCAGTCAGACTTTCAAGTAAGCTATTCCAAGTATTTGTAAGCGTCAATGGGAAGGCAAACTTCAATTTCCACAAAGTTAAATAAAGGTATGAATAACTTTTTTTCACTTCACTGCAAATTGCAAGCTTAACTTTATTTCTCAGTATTTTACTTCCATACACTCCTTCGCATTGACAGAAGCAGAAAGAAATTCAATTACTACAGTCAATTTTTTTATCCCCCTGCCCCCCCCCCAGTGGAGACCATTGCAGGTCTGGGTTTAGTTCAATTCACTACTTCTAACGTAGCACTGAATATGAAAGTTAATCTATTAAACCTTTCAAAACAACAAAAGAAATAAAGGTAAATAAATAAATGAAAATGTCCATGTTGGTACCGATGTACTTAAGAGCTAATGATTCTTAGGCAGAATATATACTTTGTTTAAATGCACTTCTAAAAGAGGCATCTAAAATATAAAATTAGCAAACATCTTCAAAACCAGAAAAATCAGTGTAGGCTTTGAAGTGCTCACATGAACTCCATTGTTTGCTCTGGCTGAACATTCCTATCAAGCTACGTTTGTATCAACCTGAGTACAATCATGAGAAATTTCTCATATTGGTAAGAAAACAAAGTAAATCAAAAAGGTACCTAAAAACTACCTGGAAACAACATTTCCTTTATGCAATATTAAAAAAAAAAATTAACTTTGTATGCAGATTATTATAAAATAATTACTGTTATAGTTTGTCAGTGTTTATTATCTAATGTATTTGCCAAGTACAGTAATTAAATTAAGCTCACACAGATGTATCTGAAATACGGCTGCATTCTGAATATACATATCAAATTAAGAAATTTCTAAAGCTGTGATGACTAAATGCAAGTTCTGACTGGAGTCGGAAGCATGCAATTCTAATGAAGCACAACCTCTAACAGCAAGGGTATGGACGAGTGTCCGTGGCTTTTATTAGTATGGCCCAGTAACACCTTTCAGTATCAACAGTTCCCTAATAAAACTTACTAGATACTCTTGTGATTACCCATTCTATTGTTTCTACTGTACTTTACAATTTACACACCTGATTTGGGGAGTATATTCAAATTTATCCACATAACTCTCCCTTACCAGAAATTTAGACAGTATTTTGTACTGAAATAACACAGTTATTCCCAAACAACTTATTAGGTCTATTTCTGAAATTCTTATTTTGTCGTCAGTTGGGTGCAAATCCTATCAAGGCCTAATACTTGCAATAAACTAACTAGCAAACTGAAATAACTTTCTGTTTTGAAATACAAATTTGAAATTCCATTGTTTTTCTTGCTTGCACATAGTACCAGAGATCATTAAATCAAGAGACAACTATAACAACTTGTTTCTAATCCTAAAATTATTTTTCCTATTTTCGTATGTCACATAGTTCATATTTTCATTTGCAGGAATTAAATGACCTAATTGCATGTGTTTGAAGAGTTCATGTGCTGACCCTCTCTCCTATTTGGTTACACCAGAGGCCCCTTAGACAAAGGCCACTCAATTTTTGCCAAGATGAGACCCAATCTCAGAACCAAGAGACTGAAATTACTCCATAGATCACGTTGATCCCAGGAAGCAGGAAGACAAAAACCAATTCTCATTTGCACAGAAGTTAAGGAAGTTCTCAGGATTTATAACATCATCATTAAAAGAGCATTTGAACTCCAGACTCCAGTTAAAGGAGTAATCAGGTAGACCTGTAATGCTGTCAATCACAGCTGGCAAATTCAATTTTGATGGGAACATTCCAATCTCAGAACTTCCTAAGCATCTCTAAAATGAGTTACAAAGGTAAGCTATAGTTGAACTTCCATCAATTAGATTTTGGTATTGTATCACAGCTTTCCTGCCTGTTAGGAACTCTTCAAAAGAGCAGATACATGCATTCATTCCGGACAAAAGTCATCAGTAGTAACGTATATTGACACCGTCTTGCACATTATAACTTGTTTTGAATAAAGGGGCGCTGGCAAGAGGAGCAGTTCAGACCCTCAGTCCCATGTGAACCACCACGGGAGATGGGGAACAAAACAAATCCCTTCAGGGGTGGATCCAACGCTCCAAAAGCCCTGTGCTTCCGTAAATGTGTCTTCCCAGTGCCCGACACCGGAACCAGCGAGGCCGCACGGCCTCTTGCTCGGCACCATTTTCCTACACGGACCACGGAGAGGCGCCATGATGGAAGCCCCGCATGGCACCCCTAGGGGTGGGACACGGCCACGCGCAGCCTACGCAGCTGTCGGGGTTTTCCACGTTTCCAGCCGAACTTCACAGAGTAGCTGTCTCGTGCACTGCCCATCGCCAGTCATGTAGCCACATTCCTGAGGCGCAAGTGTCTCCCTCTTACGAGTACTGCACAGCACCGAGCACAGCATCGACAGAAACGAATCGCAGTCTCTACAGAACTAACACAAATGGCTTTCAGGTAAAAGCCGCATTGGGAAATTATTTGAGCACGTCAACTGTCTTAATACTACTTGTTTCGTCATTTTCAGAAAAAAAAAGTATTTTCGCAGTGTTTACATTACTTTTCTTCTCCTGCTGAACATGCTCAGTAATATAGAGCTGATCCATGTGTTAAATCAAGCTTCTCCGCCAACAGAAACCAGTAGGAAAAAAATGTGAACGAGTCAAGTAAATAAAGCACAAAGTAATTAGCCTTCTTTCCCCTTAAACCGGATTTACTGACAAATATGTGCCAGTATGGCAAAGGTTCACTGTAAGATTTTTAAAAAATACACAGTGATAAAGATAACAGCGGCAACAGCCTCACAGATCTGCTCAGTGCAAACGCCGCACTCTCCATATTCCGTTTGCCTTCTGGAATGAAACCCCAGTCTGGCCAAGCAGCGCGGTACACACGCTCAGAAAACATTAAAACCTCCGTCTTCATCTGGAATACGAGGCCGTACCACTTAAAAACAAATCGGTGTAAAGTAATACTTGAAAAATTCTTTTTACAGACGATGTGTACAGAGCTCAGCATGTGGATCGATACGCAGCTGATATTCCCACTCACCGGCGTAAGAGCCGCGCAAGGCAGTTCGCCTGTCTTTCCAGAAACCCTTTTTATCACAAATCAATCACACTTGAATTTTTTTCCACACATGCACACACACAAAAATGCTTTAGATAGCATTGCCATAAGTGTGTGTTCATTCGTCTGTTTTCCACCCCCCACTCCTGCGGTTTGGTGTTTAATTACAGGGTGGAGTGGTCCCCAGGCTACTTATGTTTCTTCCAGTCACAGCCAGAAAATTTCTGCAGGAACTGACATGCAGGAGCGCGACTCCCTCAAGTTATGGCTGGTTCCTGGTCAACGGGGTTAGCTCACTGCTCACTCAAAGTCCCATCGCTACTTTTGTTTAATAATTCTTGGAAAATAGGTTTAAATAGAACAAACTGCATTCTAAGCTTCAACAGACAATAAAGGCTTGAACAGGACCTAATATGGCTATTTGCTCTTAATTTGTGTCTCAATCTTCTTTTGCTAATGACTATAAACAAATCTTTATCATTAAACTTGAAAGAAATGGCAATTTATTTATTTTTTTGACAGACAGGCCTTCAATATAGGGAAGTGTGGCCCTGTATGCCTGGTTTGACCAAACAGATCTTCAAGCACACCATCTGTCTTGAACCCTACATATTATTGCACATAGTTTTTCGTGCCGCTTTCCATAAGCAACCTTAAATTTCTGTAGAAAGTTCTGCTTTCACCCAAAAAGCACTACACCACTTGCAAAATATTCTAATTCAGAGGTGATCATTTCATAGCTAAGTATTGCTCCCAAAAGCATCGAAGTATTAAGAAATACACTACAGGTATAGAGAAAGACATCATGCCAATTAACTTTTACAGAAAAAAGGAAAGTTCGGTTGGATAAATATTAATTCATGGTAGCAAATTACCCCCACTAAAAAATTACTTTATATAAGACAAGGATGTTAATCAGAATATTACTGCTGACAGGATTTGGGAAAGAAAAAATAAAATAAAAAAGAAAAAAGACAGACACTTTCTTGTTGTTTTTTTTTTTATCCATGCTTCTTTAAGTGAAGGACTTGCATTTTGGCCTAAGCAGCAAGGCTCCATCAGCTTGGAAAACTCTCTCTGTGTGACAGGAAGGTGAAACCACATGAGCTCTTTTTGGTATCAGTCAAAAGCCAACAGGCAGACAAAGTTTACGTTGTGCAATTTTTAGCCAGAGGTATCTGAAAACACCTGCTAGCCAAGCCCTCGCAAGAATTTATATAAAATACCTATTTACGAACGATGTTTCACAGTGCTGCTCTCAGTCAGCTGCTGCCCCTCCGTCCTGCTCTTCTGAGAAAAATGCACCAAGTGCAGAGCCACAACACCTTCTCCTTCAGGTGAGAAACCGGATTAACAAAACCCTCCTGCGCCTGGGCCCTGCTACGCGTGCACCCCGGATTATAAACCATATGCAGCAACATACAGGCGCCAGAAAGAAACAAGATGTTATTTTCGTGCTTTGCCAGTAACTCAGAGTGTGACGAGAGGCAAAAATCCAAACTCTGCACAGAGCAATTCCGGCCGGGCTCTTGAGTAATCCTGGGGAGATTCCAAAGCCACAAGGCAAAGGAATGATTATAGAATCGTGTAAATTATGCATTTACTCATTCTTCTGAACGGCAAACGTTCTCCGTCTCTCCCCCGGGCCCCCCATACACCGTCTGCTTGCGGAACGCGCCCTCAAGTCGCTGTCCTGACCGAGGCGGCGGTAACGGGCGAGCAGCGCGCGGCGGCCCCGGCAGCTCCGCTGCCCCGCAGCCTGGGGCCGGCGCTCCACAGCGAGCGCTTCGCCCCGCGAACGCCGCCCTGACGCCGCCCCCCTGCCGGTAACCGACCGGCCCCGCACCGCGTCCCGCAGCCCCCACCCCCTCCGGCCCACGGAGCCGCCGCGAACAAACCCCGAGTGCGGCGGACAAACCGCCGGCGGCTCCGTTACCGCCGCCCGCGGCCCCGGGACACGGAGCCACAAACACCGCGCGCGCCCCGCTCCCGCCCCCGCCGTGTCCC
>VZSF01002916.1:280551-294332 GCA_013398295.1 Chionis minor | reverse complement strand
GGTGCCGCGGGGCGGGAGAGGGACAGGGACAGGGAGAGGGTTCGCCCTTCCCCGCAGGTCCTGTCGCGGCGCGCCGTCCTGTCGCGATCGTCTCCCAGCCGGTGGCCGAGGCGGGAGTCCAGGGCCCTGCGGGACCCCCCGGCCGCCTGCGCCGCCGCCCGGCCCCCGCTCAGCCCGTGCCAGAAGCGCCGTCCTCGGGCTGCCCGCGAAGTCACGTAACGCAGCCTCTTTTCATCTCGTCTCGTGCCCTGGTGCACTCGGAACAACTTTTGAAGGGTGACGTGACCAGAACGTGCCTAAGTTTAGCAGCTGCGTTTGTAAAATGGAGAGTGCTCAGCCGCACACACACACACACACACACACACACACACACACACACACACACACACGCGTGCCGCAGCAGGCCGTGCTCTGTGCCTGTAACACACACACACACACACACACACACACACACACGGGTGTCGTGCCGCAGCAGGCCCTGCTCTGTGGCTGTAACACACACACACACACACACGGGTGTCGCGCCGCAGCAGGCCCTGCTCTGTGGCTGTAACACATACGGGTGTCGCGCGTGGCCACACAAACACACAACTTTAGTAATTCATTTCTTCCTTTTATTGCTGCACTTCGCGGAGACTCCGGGCTATGCTGACTGAGAACAGTACATCCTCCTCAGTTACCAGAATCCACATTAGGAAAGTCTTGGGTAAGTAACTTTTCGCTGAACTTACTTCTTACTTCTTAGGCAGCAGCATGAACTATTCTGACCTTCATTTGGCTTCTCCGGCTTAGAACTCGGACTGGCTCTGGAGCAGCCTGTGTCCCTTGGGAAGTGTTACGTCTGATACCGGAATGCGGCTGCTGAGGCACAGGTTGAGCCTGGACCTGAACTCCACGTTAGGATCAACTGGCTGTATGGGACAGATCCTTGTGGTGTGTTTCCTGACTTCCTTGCTTCAGCGAGTTCCCTGTCATTATTTTGCCTTACGTTTCCTGTTCGTGTTTCCATTGGCTAGGCACATCTCCTCCTTGGGGTTTTTTTGGTTGGGTTTTTTTGATGTTGTTTTTTGGGGAAGGGGAGGGTGTTTTTCGTTGCCACATCTGCTGTGTTTCTGGCCAGGAAACCCAGTACTCCTGAGACTTGTTTACGCTTCCCTTCCCTGAGAATTTTCCATGCTCTCTTTTGTACCATTCTTTTACGGCTTCCTTAGTGGTTCGCTTGCTCGCATTTGTACTAGCTCAGACAGCTGCGCTAACTGCAGCACCTGCTCCAGGGTCATGCAGATATTAAATACCTCCTTTCCCCCTGCCATTTCCTTGTTTAAAACCTTTGGAGATGAGATGATTGTGTGTGCGCACGTGGTTATTGTACAGGTAATGATCTGAACATGAGTGATTTTTCATACAGCCTTTACAAGGGCTTTTTTTGTTTCCTCCAGGCCTCTGTGTCCCTGCGTGAAGACACACCCCTCCACCTCTCGCATTCCTTTCCAGGTGACGCCTCTTCAAGGCGAGGCCCTGATAATCCCATTCCTGGTGCCATCTCATCTACGTTAATTAGACCACTTCCATAAGACAGCGTGGCATCTCACGAGTAAGTACATGCCAGTCTGTTCTCAGCTTAAGCAGTATTTACTACAGCTAGAACTGTCTTCTTCAGAAAGATGTACTTCGGCTGCACTTTTTACCGAATTATATAATTAGCTGCTATGGTACCACTTGGCGTAGGCTAAAGCGTCTTTCTCCACTTAGGTGAAAGCAATTAAAACTGTAAGAATAAGTTCTCCTAGTATTGTTGTTGTTATTCTTTGCTTACAAAATAGTAACTTCCTTCTTTGGACACAAAAATAGGATATGACCACCAGCATTTACAGAAAATTATTTGGTATATTCAAGCCCGTGGAAGAAAATGACACTTCCATCACAACGGGATTGAATCAAAATGGTAAAGGAACCAAACCACAAATGTGACGTAGAAAGCCTCCTTATCATTACTTCTTTCTTCTAATTGCAAGATGGTACATTATAAAAAAAATAAGACAATAACACTATTTTATCTCAACTTCACGTGCTGTTCAAGTGTTCTTGAGTATTACAGACTTTTTTGTTCAACTGAAGAATTTATAAAAGTACTGGACTTTGAGTATGCCCTATTTGTTGTACATTTTCTAGCAGCAAATTCGGTCTATACTTCAGTGGAAAGCCAAGCAAACAGAAGAAATAAGTGCACTTTCAAATGTACCCCGAGATAACGAGCGTCTAATGGTTTAAAGAAACAATACCACGTGTTGTAATTTTTAATCTAGGTCTGTGACTGCTTTGTGTAAAAGCCCTACATACATTAAATTTTTTCTGAGAAAGCCTACCTAGGTGAAGATGCATGCGTGATGTCTGTTATAAAATAAAGCGTTCAGGATTCTCTGGAAAAATACCGCGCTTTCTGGGTAACCGAGTAACAGTTACACAGCAGCGAAGAGCGTCGGGAGTTCCTGCCT
This sequence comes from Chionis minor, assembly GCA_013398295.1. NCBI lineage: Eukaryota > Metazoa > Chordata > Aves > Charadriiformes > Chionidae > Chionis > Chionis minor. The sequence continues at coordinate 291,837 of VZSF01002916.1, read as the reverse complement.
TCTGCCTGGGTGTGCGCTACGCAGAGAGCGTTGAAGTGGTCATTAGCTACGCCTAATTGCTTTCATGTGCTTCAGTGAAGAAGAGCCATATATAAAAAGAAAACTTCTGTTCCTCCAGAATAAATTATGGAGAACAAAGAATAAAATGGAACAGTGAACACGTTCCATTACACCATACAAAGGTATACGTGTGTGTGATGCACACACATTGACACTTCAAAAAACATCCAGATTGTCGGGCAAATTAATAATTTTTACTTGCACTTATGGCAATTGGTTATTGTTTGATAGAGATTTTTTATATTATGCTCTTGCTAATAGTTCTATATTAATCTAATTCTCAAGGGACTTCTGGAATGGTATACTCCAGTAAATGTATTGTTTTGGTTTTTTAACAAAGTGGACGCTGCGTAAGATTTGGGGTTCATCTGTGTGCGCCTCACAGCTGTTTGTTTCTCAGGCAGCTAACGGCTTCTAGACCGTGGTCGGCCCCTCGGAATGCAGGTGGAGCACCGTCCTATGTAGCCAGCTCTGGTGAGGTTGATTTACTACAAGGACCTGGTGTGTACGACAGTTTCCCCACACCAGCTATGTCGCACACCGCCCCAGCCAGCGGCTCCAAGCCAGCCAAACCTCCAGCGTGGACACAGGCTGACAGCAAAATGAAAAAAACCAAACCAAACCTTCTGCCTGCTCAGTTCACGTTGCTCTGTAAGTTGATGTAATTCTACTGGCAGGAAAGCTGTGTGCACGTCTCTGGTAGACGGCTGCCCAGACGTTCATTTCAGACAGCTGTGCTCAAAGCACACAACGTTGCGCCGGTGTTTGTGTCTCAGAAGTTCTTCCCTGCAGAGCAAAGGCAGTGGAATGACACGCACGCTGCTCGTCCACCTCAGTACAGCGGCAGATTGCGCTCACGCCGTTTGCAGCGGTGATTTGGGAAGAGCCGAGGTGTGTAGTTTGCCAACGGCCGAAGCCCTGTCGGAAGTCGCCAGGCTACGGCTGCTTGTGTCGGCGGCTCCACCGCGGCCAGCGTGCCCCCTCCCAAGGAGGCAGCGGAGCAGAACGCGCGGGCACACAGCAGCCACTCTGTCTCGGGTGCGGAAGCTGCTGATGGCAGTGAGTTTGCTCATACAGCTCACTTTGTATGTAAATGAATGAGGAAACAAACTCACATTTGTGGAAATGGCGACGATGTTTAAAGGACAGAAAACCAGCTAGTCTTTAAGACTTTCAGCTACTCAAGACAGATTTGGAAGATCTTTTTTTGGCCAAGTTCCGTGGGATAAGTAAGTCCTAAAATAGTCACGTAAAATAAACTGGGACCTGGTCTGCTCCCGTGCTTCAGAATAAAAGTCCAGAATTGCAAAAAGGAAAAAAAAAAATTGCTTAACAGGGAATGCTCTTATTGGCAGGAGTTGTTCTAGAACGGTTGTGTCAGTCTGACTCCCTGCGTGAACGCTGCTGACACCACCAGAATAATTACCAAGCTAACGAGACTAAAATACACAGGAGTAGATACAGAGGAAAACCCACTCTGGAATGGCTCTGCAAGCTCCAGCAGTCGGGTAGCGTGGAACAGTGCTGGGAATCGCACCGGCATGGAAAGTGCTGCTTCTAGCCAGCCCAGCTAATTTAACTTGCAGAAGACACAGTAAGATACAGCTTGCTTTTTGTTAACAGAAACTGCGTGTGCACAGAGAGGGTTTCCTGATGTAGGTTTTGCCAAGAAACAAAGCTAATTAATTACAATCAGATTTGATATTTTGGTAGAGTCTTCCAGTTTGAACTTCCTGTGTCCAATGCAGAGGGTGTATGATTTGCTCAAGCTCAGCAGGGCAATGTGAAACAAGAGTCCAATTATTCTGACATCCTGCTGCTGGTGGGGAGCCCCTGGCCGGGGTTGCCCAGAGCAGCTGTGGCTGCCCCATCCCTGGAGGTTCAAGGCCAGGTTGGACGGGGCTTGGAGCAGCCTGGTGTGGTGGGAGGTGTCCCTGCCCAGGGCAGGGGGTGGCACTGGGTGGGCTTTGAGCTCCCTCCCAACCCAAACCCTGCTGTGTGCAGTGATTCTGCTGCTGTTAGTGTAAAACATTCCAGTTGTCATCGAGTGTATGTATATACACATACACATACACAAAAAGTGCCACATATTTCTTAACACGTCTTGAACAGATGCTGTTGGCTGCAGTTGTTGCTGAGCGCTGCGTATCTTCCCTTCTCCCCTCCCTGCGGAAGATGAGGCCCACAGGACTCGTTCTGTGTATTTTTGCATCACAGGTGCCTCAGTCTCCCCCAGCGAGTAGATGTAACACTCACCATGAGTATTCCCGGCTTTCCTAACATGTTCTCGTTTTGCCTGGAAACTCGTCCTTGACACTAACCTTGGACCGTTGTGGGAGAACGAGCATGAGTGAGAGGCAGATCGTTGTTCCAGAAGTGTCCGAGTCGACCAGTCTAAACCCAGCCATGTCAGGTGTGGTCCTGCCGATGAGCACGGGGGTGACAGCAAAACCAGCCTGCGGAGCGGGGAGACGAGAGCGTCTCCTCTGCCATGTCCCGTTTTGTTTAGCTGCACTGGGAAGAGCCCCAGCGCGGGTGCCACGTGCGGAGCAGTGACAGCCTTTGGTCTTCCGGGGGACAGAAACGTCTCCAGCCGTTAGCCGGGAGAGCGGGAAGGGGAGGTGTAGTCTGACACGGATAAACCTGCACATTTTTTCCTAATGCCGATACCTGGGAAGAGGGGAAGACACAGCATTGCTCCCCTCCTTGGTTTAGTTTTATGATTTTCATGAGGAAGGTCTGAAACCTTGGACCTGGTGCAGCAAGGTATTAAAAAGGTAAAAGGTGTGATTACAGGACTTACTCCAGAAGGACGAAAAAGGGGCCGAAGCAACCCCACTAGAAGCACTCAAAATGCACGTGTGCCTCCCAGGATATTTGTGAGAGGCATGTACCTTGCTTTCTTGTGAATTCTTGATTGCATCTGCTGAGAGACTGTACGCTAGGCTTCTTGGGAATACGAGATTTTACAACACATCCCTAAATTAGCCACGGTTAGGAGGAAATTCCCTCAACATTCAGATCACGTGAAGAAGCAAAGATCACTGCCAAAAATTTCATTTAAAAAGGGCCACAACTTCTAATAATTACAAAATCAAGACAAATGATGACATCTCATCTTTTTTATCTGCCAGAGTTTCTCAGAAGATCCCAAGTGAGCTTTGGTGGGGCTTGAACTCTGGTTCTCCGCACACCCCCTGCCTCACTCCACACCTGCCTGAGGTGGCCGCCCTGCGCGTTCCCACTTCCCGCCTCAGACCGGTAACGGGCGGCTGGCAAAATCCCAAACTGCGAGAACTGAGACGCATTTGGCAAGACTGTGGAACTAGAAGATACTTTTGGATGTAGAAAAGCATAACCAAGGGCGATTTAAAAGGCCACCCATGTCAAATTATTAACCCAGATGCCCTGTCCTGAAATTCCAAACAACGTTTACGACAGGTTTTGTCTCAATAATAGTGTAAGTACCAACTGAGGGATTTCTCTAAAATTAGGTCGTCCTTAGGGCTTCTGCTAAAGACAAACCTAACAGGCCAGAAATGCGTCTGTTACGGTGGATTTACGAGCACAGGGTGCTTGAAAGGCCTGATGGAGAAGCTTCCCGACTTCCGCAGCCGTCATAAAATGATCAAAGTATCCGATAAAAGCATCTGTTAGGAGCACGACAAATACTACTCTGAATGTTCACACACACACAAGCACACGATGGAGCGAGATAGACTCCATGAAGTGAAATTCAGTTTTATTCTGCATACTTAAGGTTTCCTTTTGCCAAAAAAAATAACGTTTTGACAGAGCAGTAAATAGGTTCAGCAGAGATCAGCAGGTAAGAGCAGCAGAAGGTTCTTACGCATTTCATGGGGGGGGAAATGCATTTAGTGTGTTTGGCTGCGTGTTTCGGCGGTTTGGCTTGTATCTTAGCCTGAACATGATCTACATTTTGGGACAATCGGATGCAAGGATTTAGAGCGGTGTTCCTCTTACAAACTCCCTTGGTTTGACAGGTGGACCGAAGGATTGCCTGTCCTTACGTGTCTAGAATAAGTTGTCATGAAGAATCTAGAATAAGCAAGTCATAAAGCTGAAGATCACGATAATTCCTAAAACTTATTCTAAAGCTCTCTTACACAATCACAGTAAAAAGGGCACGTTTTTGCATGTAAAAGCAGTCTGCTCACTACTCCATCTTCAGCAGAACTACTCGTGATATTTAAAGCCTGCCACGTTTCAAATACATCAAAGCCCAGACCCTATTTATGAAATAAGTTTTCTATTGATACAAATAATCTGATGGGCGAGTAAAATTTCAGATTTCAAGATACAACTGCAGTAACCAAACTGTTGCAATTTATACTTGACAATAAAATCGGCAAGAGTATTTGAAAAAGAGATTGTGCTGTAATATACCTGACCCTGACCACAGGGCCAAGCACAGAGGGACAGGAGACTTCCTTCCCTTCATTTAGGTAAGTAACAAACAGCAGAGCTTTAGTCACGGAGATCTGCCAGGTTATTCCTGATCTTGGACTTCCTTCCCGACGCACTATCCATTGTTAATATCGGGGAGTCCCAGCATAGGAAGCAGGCATTCTTATAAAAACTGGCACCGAAACAAATCGCCATTCATACCTCGGAGTCTGTACGCGGACACGTTCCGTCAACAGCACTAAATTTAAAACGGGTCTAATACATTTAACAGTGAATTCAAAATACAGCGTTAAGGCAAAATCTTAGTTCAGTGGGGTTTCTGCTAATTGGGCATTGTAGGCCTAATCCAAAATTCAGATACTGATTTTATTTATATACATGTATATCTAAACTATCCCCCTAACATTTTTCCCCCATATAATTCAAGGAACATCTAATTAATTAGCCAGTTAAAAGGTGGAAAAGTACTTAGTCTAATACATTAAAAGCTTGCAAGAAAGAGAGTCGGGAACAAGCAAAAACTACAATAAAGCTTGTACGAGAGTCTAAATACGCTTCGGAGACATGGAATTGATTAAAACTTGGAGCAGAAACCTGAGCAATAGATTGTACAAAACGGACAGTGATTATACAGAGTTCATTCAAAAGGACTAAAAACAAAAAATGAGGAAGAAAAGCATTCCTTCTTGAGTTTCCTCAATGCTTAAAAGAATATAAACATTTTACTAACACCAAACAAACTACATCACTCTGAGTTTTCAGAATTGGATTATATTATGTTCCTTCCTAAGCAGCTTAGCAAATAATTAGCAAACTCAAGAAACAATGTTTTACAGTGGTTGAAAACTGGAAGTTCTGTTGTTTTCAGTTTAAAATTGATCCCAAATTTGGAAAATGCAAGGGGAAATACATTCCATGCTAAGTCTTGAGGCTATAAACAATTCTTATTGGAAAACAAACACTGAAAATGATTGTATAGCGAAACTTTGCCTTTGTAGATTATAAAAAATAAACTTTCTGCCCTCTGCTGTTTAGACCAGGAAAAAATAAACTGGGATACAAATCCGTTGAGAAGCACACGGCTAAGGGTTGAGCCTAACCCCGCTCTTCAGAAAACAGTTTATGCTTAAACTAGTTGGATTTTTAGTTTTCCTGTGGACCTGGAACTCTGCACCAGCATGAAGTTCACATGAATTTCGTGCTCCCTCGAAAGGGCTCCAGGGAGCCGTGCACAAGCTCCTTGCTTCACAAAGCCAAGCGTGCCCTGGCACACGCAGGAGGAGCACTTCTGCAGAACAAAGTTAATTCTGCAGTAAAACAAACCATACAAAAGTTCTGCCCTGAGGGTAACAGATTATGTTCCATACTTACTAGATTTCTAAAGTCAAAGTAGTGATACGCTCTACTTCCTCACAGGTTAGTCGGAACCTAATTGATGTTTGTAAATGGCTTCAAGATGAAAATGCTGCACCATCTACAAATCAAATTTGATTAGTCACTTTAGAAAAAAGTTACTGAACTTTTAAAGAAGCTGAAAGTCAGTTTTTTCTGTTATAAAACCAACAATCGGTTCTTCCGGACTTGCAAAAAAAATAGTGGGAAAACAGGCTCAAACTTAACTTTGCTTTTAGAGGCTACATACCAGAGCAAATTTTAAAAAGACTATTAAAATGAAAATGGGTTAAAAGTAACAACTTTAGACATTTGGGTTTTTTTAATAGCTTGTGGATAACGCTTTGTACGTCTTGTTTAAGGGTTTCTGTAAAGCAATTGCATGTTCATGAGAGGAAACAAGTTGTATCAAATGCAGCTTTATATGGCACCTTTGATTTTGGATGTTTACATGAGAACTGGGAAAACCCGGATGCACAAGGGAATTCTCGTTTTACCGCTGCCCGTGGGTGACTGAAGCCCCCCGCTCTCCCACCCACCGGGCGCCACGGCGCTACCGACCAGCGGGCAGACAAACACCGCGGTCCCCCCGCGGGGAAGGCCAGCCAGTGTGACACCACCCACGGCGGCGTGTCACCCGCTGGGCAGGCGCACCAAGCGCCCCGCTTCACCTGTCCTGCCGCTGCCGCCATCAGCCACAGAGCCCTCGGAGGCTGCCGCGGGCGCTCCGGAGACAGGGAGCGTGGGACGGGAGAGGCAGCTCTGCCCTTCCAACGACGAAGCTGAAATCCCAAGCTGCTGAGAAGCTGCTTTTCCAGGCTCGGTACTTCTCCCCAGAGCAAACCAAAAGGCACAATTCAAAAGCAACACGCTTGGTGTAAAGGATCTTTCTCCTCACTTTTTTTCTCCAGTTTGTTCCTGGATAACATGCTACAGTTCCAGTTTCTCTAAATTTCACCCAGCTTACAAGTTTAACCTTGACCATCCTCAATTCAGGTCATTTTTTGTTAGAGGAAACAGAGCATTCAGTGCCGCAGCTTTTAGTTCTACACTATTGTAATAAGCTTCAAAAAAGGCACATGCAGGTTTTCTAATGACATTCTGCATTCCCCAAACCCACTTCAACCTGTCCATTTTACTCTGATCACTGCGGGAAACCCTCCCCTTCTCCTCTAGTACGTGCTTCAGGACAGGAGAGACTCATGAAGTGGCAGCAGTAGCAGGACACCAGCTAGCTCCACTGCAACTGGCTTTCTGGTTTTAAAAAGTTTGAGACAGAAAGGTAAACACGTTCAGATTCATAGGGCAGTAGTGAGATGAGGCACGGAAACGCTTCAGGGCTTGTATTGAAAACTTGTATTATGTTGCCTTTAGTTCTAGACTATGGCTATAGTTAGGAGAGATGGAATAAAGGGAGAACACTGGCCTACGCACGGGCTGTTCTCGTACGTCACCTGAAAACGTAGGCCAGTTACGTACAACAATACCAATCCAAATCCCAAGTAGTAACATTCGATCACATTAATTACTACATACTATATGTGAAGAAAAAAACCCCCAAACCACTGCACACGGGTGGTAAATGAAACACGTGGCTGATTCATATATGGGAGGAAATTAAGTTTGTTCACGCCACATAAAGCAGTTACAGAATAAGCAACTCCATATTCTAGAAAACTTAACTTTTTTTTAAGTGGTAGTAAGTGCTATTGATTAAAGCACTTCTGCCATACAGGCTTCATTTGAAGTAGTACAAAATTTCAAAACAGTAAGAAAATAACGTGTTTGTGAATGTAGGAAGCCAATTACTACAGAAACATATGGGGTTGCGAGGAAAGACAGCAAATACACAGTTACTGCCAGAACCTGTCTGTTAAGATTCTCTCCAGCCTATTTGTCCTCTCCAATATACTTTAAGGGATTTATGATGCACCCTCACCTCACCAGTGACAGTAAAACACTCCTAAGTAGAAGTATTTAACTGCAGTCGCAAAAGCTACAAAGTACTGCATTAGAATGCAACTGAAAAGTGACTTTTGCCATAAAATTTGTTAGACATTTTTCTTAAAAACGGAAAAGCATCATCTGTGTTGCGATACTTGGCCAGTCTTTCCTTTCTAAGCACACTATCCACATAGGGGGACAAAAATTGTTGCATCACAACACGAAGATCAGGTTTAGCAGAAGCTAACTCTATTCTTTCCTCTGCCTCCTAGCCCAGGATTTTGCTTTTGCCATCTTTCACATCACTTTTACATACAGAAATGAGCAGTACGCTACCTCATGTTCAGACCATGGGGTTTTCTATGCTAACTGCCTAGTAGGGCTACGGCTGGCTTGCTTAGAACGGAAGCGTTCTCTCGGTTCTACTTTCTTTACTTATCTAAGGAGGGAAGAAAAGCAGCGAAACTCCCAGCCTCCGAGGTGACTGAATCCTCAGGAAGAAGAGGGCAGCAGTCCCAGGCGTATTCTTACACATACACGACTCTAGATGGAAGAAACGTTCCTGTAAAGTATCATTCCCACCAATACAGGGTTTTTTTAAAAAAAAAAAATCCAAAATGGAAGCAAAACCAAGAAAAAAACTACTTGATAAATGTAAAAATCCCAGGAATACCCCATCCCTGGAAGTGTTTAAGGCCAGGCTGGATGGGGCTTTGAGCAACGTGCTCTAGTGAGAGGTGTCCCTGCCCATGGCAGGGGGGTTGGAACTTGACGATCTTTAAGGTCCCTTCCAACTCTAACCATTCTATGATTCTATGAAAAATAAATGTGCAGCTCCGTATAATATTGAGACAGCTTAATACAGGAAAGCTCTCCAAGTAGAACTACACTAATTTGGAGCAAAAGAAATTCTCAGCACAGCAGGCTGAGTTTCTACGTGTGCAAGTGAAGCAAAACCAATCACCCATCTCCTATCAGCAGGTGTGCAAAGTTAGCAGCGGAGGACATTCCGCCTCTCATTCCTGGCTCAAGATAGCATTTCATCTGATCCAGATGTTTATTTTTCCTCAAAATGTATTTGTGAACATTGGTTTTAGTTGTTTCACAAACTGCTTCATACGACAACAGCCATGAGTCAATACTATTTCATGTTGCGCACTATTCTCCTGCAGTGGTTGGTTTTCATTTCCCCCAGCGCTTGTTCCAGCTGCTGAATTAGGTGGAGGAGGGTAGAGGGGTCGGTTTGCAACACCTGGGCAGTTTGGTCTTCATTCCGGTTGAGATGTAGCTTCATAGTCACAGCAGGCTTAATCTGTTGCCTCAAGCTTCTGCTTGCAAGCTGCGGGAGGGGGTTCAGGTGAAGCGGGAGCGAGGAAACAGGCAAACACCGGGAGATGGTTATCAGCTTTTGCACTGACAATCCACAACAGGTTTGCAGGACCTGCTTGGAGGACTGTTCAAAAACCCACATGAAAGATACACACAGCCTGTCATTTAGCTTTATCATTAGGCAATACCAATCCGCTTTAATTAATGTTTTCATAATATTCCTGAAAATTAGGTGATAATTGGGACCAAAGATCTTTAGTATATGCCAACATTTTAAAAACACCAATGGAGCTATGAATTCAGTTTTCATAGAGCAACAACTACTATGCGTCATTACATATCCTGTTCACCTTAGGACTAGCAACAACAAAATTATGTCAGTTTTAAGTACATGAAAAACTGCCACCTCAATTACTTTGAAATAATATTAATTCATTTTTTTAGTAGCTGTTCACGATGTTAAAAATAGGCAAAGTACAGAATATTGGAAACACAGCGGAAGTTACCTGCACATCCAGTCTCCACTCCAGACTGTGATAGCTGGGAAGCTTTGGTGCCAGCTCGCCAAGAATGCTTCTGATCTCTTTCCTGTTATCCAGGTACAGCTGCAGCAGCAAGCTGTTCAATTCATCAGAGAATCCCAGAACGTGAATGGAATCTTGGAAGTCTGTCTCGGAAATCTAGAAATAACAATTTAGGCCTTAAGGCAGAACTGTGTAGTAATCGTTACTTGTTGAGAAACAAATAAAACTATAAGCAAACGTTACACCTACAGTACAGTGCAGTTATTTTCCTGCAGGAAGTGTGAGGACAATTCTACAGCTAGGGCAAAACAAACCATCCATGTTTGAAGTGACTTACACGTGTTACCTGGTACTGCTGATTTGCATGGGCTTCAGGAACAGCTTAAGATCAGTTTGCTTAAAAAAAACGTTCAGCATCCTCACATTTAAGCCTTCTTATCGGAGAACAAAATACAACACAAAAAAGCATCTGAGCTGTGTCACGCGGAAGTACCCATTTCTGCCACCAGTTTACCACAGTACATTAAGGTAATATTGACACCAAAATCACGACCGCTGGAGCGATCTGAATGCCGACATGTGTTAGGTGAGCACCAGGTAGAACTACAAGTTCCAAAAACGATACAGTAACTCAGAGCGGCCCCAAGAAGCCGATTCCTGCAGGTCTGTGCCTTTGTGCTGCCCTGGAGCAGCTCGGTTCATCCCTATGGAAGCCGGCACAGAAAACCTCGTACCTTTACAAGGCATTCATAGTGCAAACACCCCGTGGTCATGCTTGTTCTGCCACGACATACGGCAGTTTACCTGCCTGTCAAGGGAAGATTCTGCCATAACCCCTTCCCTGCCTGCTCTTCAGAACGACATCTGGGGCAGTTCAGTGTGGAACAACTTGTCTCTGCACCCCTTCTGCACGGCTGTATGCTACTACATCAACAATACACAGCCTTTCCAAGGGGAAAGGGTGATTAGCCAACAAGCGTCCATTTGATATCTGCTTACACCCACTCAACTCCTGAGGTCCGGAGCTGGAGAAGCTCCCAAACCTACCACGCCAGCCGAATGTCAGGAACACCGCACGGGGGTTAGTACGGCACGCGTCCACACGGCACACGTCCGCACGGCACACGAGCAGCAACAACAAAACCTTCGCTTGAGTTTTGCTATTTGGACAGAGCTCAGTCCTGGAGAATGCGTCTCCACAGGGACTGAATTACTGCATGTTCTTGCTGTACGCTATTAAACGTTGTGAAGTTTTAGCTTCAGACACCGCGTACAAACTCCAGTCATCCATGCAGATGCGGTGTTTCAGCAACAGAACAGCACGGGACACCTTTTTTTTAAAATAATAAAACGGAAAGAGCACACCACCAGGACTCCGAGCTAGCTCTGCCCCCCTCCCGCCTCCCTCCCGCGCCAGCCGCCCCGGGGGCGCGGCGGGCCCGTACCATGAGCTTGGCGCTCTCGGTGAGCAGGAAGGTCAGCGCCTCCACGCCGCGCTGCACGGCCCCGGCGCCCAGCCCCAGCTGCCCTGCGGGGGAGCCGAGGCGCCGCTCCCTCCCCGGCCCGGCTGCGCGACAACGGGGCGGGGGCTGCGCGCCGCCGCCTCCCC
>VZSF01002916.1:227465-275095 GCA_013398295.1 Chionis minor | reverse complement strand
TCCCCGCCGCCGGGCGCCCTGGCTCGGCGGCGGTCACGGAGCTGTCGGGCCCGTCGCTCCATTGCGCAGCGCTTATTTGCCTCCGCCCTTCGAGGGGCGAGGCGGGGCCGCCGCCCGGACCGGCTCTCCGCGGGCCCCGGCCCTTCCCTCTCCCGCGGGCCGTCACGCAGCCAGCGCGGAGAGCCGCCGCGGCGGGAGGGAGGGAAGGGACAGGAGAGGAGAGGAGAAGAGGCCAAAGCGCTCTCCGAGCGTCGCTTCCAGCCTGGTGACAGCTAAAGCCTTGCTGCAGCGTCTCGCAGCTGCGCTGGTGCGCGGTGTCTCCGCGGCTGGCTGTGCGCGGAGCTGCTCCTTACGCTCGGGCGAGGATGAGTGGGATGGAGGCTGGCTGGCTGGCAACCACGTTACTGGTAAAAAAGGTGAAAATAAGTTGAGAGGGGTAGTCCCAGCGTGTTACCAGACCTGAACAGTGAATTTTCTTTGGCTGCGTTAGTTTTCAGTTCTGTAAATAGGTCCTAGGTGGCGATTTGTCTCAGTAGTGATGAGATGACACCAAAATGCAAAAATCCAGAGAGACGTTGGGGCTTTTGGTGATATGTGTGAAAATTGTTGATGTTATCCGTGTAACTTTTATTCCTTCTCTGCTCGTGGAATTTTGGAAGCTGCAGCCCAAGCTACCAAAACATTTGGAATGTTGTTACTGAGTTTGTGGGAGGACAAAGCTCTTACACATTTGTATGCTTTTTGTGCTTGCTATAAGCATTGTAATCCTCCTGGGCTCTAAAATGGAATGCAAGTCTTAATAGAGATGTGTAAGTTAGGTTTTTTCACCAGGGGAAGGGGGAAGATGTGTTCTCTTGAATGAGTTGGAGCATGGGCATAACTGTGTGCACAAGGAATTGCTTTGTGTTGTCTTCCGAAATGAAGTAGGTTTTGAGTTGATTGAGAGATAAGCTTCTGAAAATTTGGTATTTTATACGTACTTTGTGGAGCTTCGTCTGTGGATAGTTGCTAAAGCCCTGAATATTCTTGTCTGTGTCCCAAGCCAAGCCATTTCTTCATGATATCTGCCCTAAATGTGCTCCTAAGGCTTGTCTACGTTGGCAGGTGTGAAACTGAAATTTTTGACAGCATGCAGGAATTGTATCTAAAAGAAAACTTTCCACTCAGTTCGTCTGTTCTGCTCTGGGAGTCAGTGTGTTGGTGTTAAACACACTCTGTGTTTCATAATCCATTATTATTAACACAAAAAATACTGTTAATGCGTTAAAAGGTAGGCAAAGGTGTTCTTAGTGTCTAGTACAGCAGATAGGTGTATTTATTGTGTAGTGAGCTTATTTAGCCATCCTTGTTTTCAAGTGAAAAGGGACATTTTGCTCTCCCCTTCCTTTGAAAGTGTAGTCAGAAATTTATTTTCCGTTATACATACGGCAGTACTACTGCTGCCCTGTCTTCATGGACAATACTGTGTCTGATGTATTCAGCTTGGCATACTCACTTCATGGGCACCTTACTGCTCGTAGATGCGCTGTGATACAGCGCAACACGGGTTTTCACCTCCTCAAACCTGGTGATCTGGTTCCGTCCTGTGACGGAGGGATGTAGCTTTGCAGGTTTAGTTTGCTTTGTGAGTTCTAGGATGCAGAGTGGGAAGAAAAACAAAACTGTTTCCAAATGTCTGAAGTTACTTAAGGAGAACTTTGCCTATAGACACTGGTAAATCAGGTGTAAAGTGCTGAAGATTAATGCAGAGTCAAGTTTAACTTCTTTTCTGTGGTTTACAGCATAGTCTTTAATTACATACAACTATATTTCTGTGTGCCATAAGCTTCCTTGTTTAATTAAGAGTATACTCTACAGATGAGCTATGGAATGTCAGAGTTACAAGGCTTTTTTGCTTGCATTTGAGGCAGTAGTTCTTGGGCCCAGAAGAACCTGTGTGAGTGTAACTGTTTGGTAGAGAAGACTGCACTGTACCTGCTTGTTTTTTACCAGGGCAGCTTTATTTCTGATACTATTTTGATGCTTTCTCTGTGTTGTAAGGTATGTGCTGAATTTACTGTATTGGTTAAAATACTGTGATAGCTTCCAGTGTATTGTTGCTTCTGTCATAATAAAAATGATTGCATTTTTTGAACGATTGCTCTTTATCCTTCCAGTTTTACCAACATCATCTTTGTTAGGGCAGGCTGATGAGAGGAACTGGTAAATCTTAATTTAGAAATAAAAATTCATGAATTTCATAATTCATTACCGGTTCCGGTGACTGTAACTTCTGTTCCGCTAACCAGTTGAAGGTTTCACAAATCATCATATGCCTGAATGACCAAGTTGGAATCACGAAAACTGGTTTTGAAAATATCAGCTGTTTCCTCCTGTTACTAATAATGAATTTTAATTATCTTTGTGTTAGTGTCAGTTTAAACCAAATCTAACTCTCCGGTATTTGCTTTAATTAATGTTGAGGTCCTCAGATCGTGGGATCATTTTTTCTGCTTAAAAAACCCACGAAGGGTAGGATGGGAAGATAGGAATTCCTAGGTTTCTTGATTCTGGAAGAGAATGTAGTTGTCTTGTCTGTGATTTCTTGGTTAAGTCAATAAAGTTACAATTTTCAGAATGAAGTATTGACAATCAAAGCAAATCTACATGCAACCATTTAAATAAGAAGCATCAACTTGGAGGCTTTCCACAATCATGCAAACAATTTGGATGTCCTAATTGAGTTTAACTGAAGTACTTTTAATTCCTCCAATAAAAGAAGTTAGAGGAGATCCAGATGTTCTGGTAACGATAATACTAAGCATGTACCTCTACTTTTAAAACTTATCCCTGAATTATTTCAACTATTATAGCAATACTAGATCCAGTGTATTTGTTGTTTTGTGTTACCACTATTTTGATGTTGTCACTTCAAGTAATTTCTTACAGTGACACTAGAAGAACTGCGAGAGAGACTTGGCCACCCATCTGTGAACCAACCAATTCTTTTAAATGTAGCAATGAAAGTGGCTAAATTTTGTGCTGAATGTAGTGCTTAATGGTTGCTCATTTTTTACTCTGAAGTAAAAGGTGTACTGGATCACGTGGTTTTTGTTGGAATTTTGAACGTTGGATTTCTTAGCTTGATCACATTTAGCTGTGAGTTTTTATAAATGGAGTAGGATATTTTGTGCTTCTGTGCTCTTAAGAGATTGCCTGCACATAATCATGTTGTAGCTAAGCCTAAGAGGAATCTGAAGTTCAGCTAGTCATTGTCTGTTTTAAGACTGGATTATGACTGTAGCAACAGTACAAAAAGAAATTGTCAGGTGTAACTTGTCAGCGGAGAACAGAGGTCCTGGTCTTCGGCATTAGGTTGTGTTTTTGCAGTGAAAAGCATTTGGGATTGGGAGCGCGGGGAGGCTTCTCCTGGCTGCTTGCCATTAACAGTGACTGCCACCCTTCTCAGGGGCTATTCCTGAGATTTTTATGGGAATTAAAGGTGATCAGGTTGTACGCTCCTCTCTTGCAGTATCCCAAGTTAGTGAGCAAAAGGCTGTTGTGGGAGGGTGAGTTAGGGTAAATGTCCATTACTATTCCTTGCTCTGAAGGGTTTTTGTTGTTAAGACGGTCCTCTTCAAAGGAAAACAAGAAGGTTATTTGTTTAAGCACTAAAATGTATTACCTCAGTTAGTTTTGTTTGGAATAAACTTTCTGTGTGAAAGAGTTCCCTGTCGTTGTTTTTTATGATCGTGTCCAGCAGATGAAGAGTCTGTTGTCCAGGTGGATCGTAATGCGGAATCCCACTGAGTCTTTCCTCTCTAAGCTTGCGTGCTTCCATCTGTCCCACCAAACTTGGGTGGAACAGTTGGATTGCAAGAGCACGTGCAGAAATGGGTGACAGTTGTCTCAAGTTCTGTAGATGGAAGTGCTGCTATTAAATGATCTAGGTTATTACATAGATGAAATGATCTCTTTTAAAATGCAAATTCAGAAAATGTGTCCCATGTCAGTATGCTTACAAAGGCTAATAATATGTTTATATAGATTAACTGTATTTTTGAGACATGCAGAACATGTTATACTAGCACCTGGGTGAACTTGTACATTGATGTTGAGTTCTGTTTTAATAAAAAGTCAAGTCGGTAGAATATGACATCTGGGAAAAAGAAAGGGTAAAGTTGGTAAAGAGGCAGAGAAACCAAACACTGGTTTAAATTTGCATGTGTGTGCACGTGAAGACAGGGCAGGAATCCATTCTGTGTTTTAGGAACATCATACAGGACAGAAGCCTGTACCTGTAGCTCGTGAGAGATGGAGGAGTAGATGGGCGTCTGCCTAGGGTTCTTATCTAGCTCCGCATCTTCCTTCTCTGGAAGTCTCTATCCCTTTACCAGCTAATTATTGTTCCAGGTCAGGTTGTGTTTCTCAACAGCACAAATTAAGGCTAGATCTCAAACTCGCTCATTACCACAAGCTGTGGGAAGAATATATATACAGGAGTTTAAACGCCTTTAAAACCATTAGGAGACTTCTAAGGTGGGGAAAAAAGTATTGGAAGATACAGTTTATGTGGAAAGTCAAGGACTCAGAAATGAGGAAATGCTACTTCTATTGCTACTTGTGCAGCTTCAGTTTATCTATTTGCCCTTTGATGTAGAAATGGCTATATAGTTTAATAAATCCTGTTCTCGTATTTTTCCCCCTACAGAACCTTGTTTCATACAGTATGTGTCATGCACTAAAAGACATGAGTCAGTTTCATGGAAGGCTGAAACTTCTTCCTCTCCCTTCCCCAACCCAAGTTTTTTGGATGCTTGATTTTGCAATTTAGGTAGTAGACTTTTTTACCTTCATGTGAGTGTGTGTTACGTTATTGCCTCTTGTTTGTGTTAGAAGCTGAAAGACCTATGTTGGATTGAATGCCCATAGACATGTAGTATTGAGCATTCTAGACTGAAGTTGTGCAGGGACATCACTTCTTAGTACGTTAAACATGATGCTTAGTAAATGTTGCAGGTTTGCACCGTGTTGTTCGTATGTTTGTGGATTGTGAGAGTGTAGATTTGAGGGCGTTATAGTAAGTGCGGAGGAAGATGGTCTTTCACAGACATTCAATAAATTCTGTGGTCCTAAGGAACAGTCTTTGTCATTCATGGAAATGGCATTTCAGCCTGAATCATGCTTGTTGTCTAGATTGGGATTCTCATTGGTGCCAGAAAAACAGTTATTTGGAAGAGACAAGCGGAAAGTAATCTTTAATCTGTTTCAAAGAATACTGAGCGTTTCCAAGCTGAGGAGCACTGGGAATTATTATCTTAAATGTTAGCTCTCATCTTTGCTGGAAAGAATTGAAATGTTCAAAACTTAAACTTTATACCTTTAATGTTTGTATTGTATTTGATGGGGCAAAATTTTTGCTTGCAAGATACATATGATTGTAAAACTGGCCAATTTTTGATACGAGACATTACGGAATGAAATCTGTTAGCACTGCAGTTCACGCATGTGTTATGTTTGAGAAGGAGTTCAAAGTTTGTCGCGGATGGAGCGATGCGCTTCACTCAGAGAGAAGCAGCAGTACATTTATTGATATAACACAGGCTTTTAACAAAGTTTGATGGCAAGCGTGGCAGTGTTTTAACAAGATTGGAGATGGCAAGGCACACTTGGTTATTTGCTGCATAGAGGACAGGGCTGGACAGAGCTGTTGGGGAGACCCTCCCGGTGAGTCACGAGGTTCAGCACGGACCCCCTGGCTTTCTGAACTACTCCTCCGAAAGGAGTCGGAGTGCGGCTGGATCCAATCCTAGTCCCAGGCTTGTCAGCGGTTCGTGTCTAAAGGGTTAGCTATGCGCAATGAATCCTTTGTATCACTTAGCTAAGACTTCAAAGTTCAGGGTGCTGCTGGCGGCCTGCGAAGGATCTGTTGGGGCAAGGAATCCGTGAACTTTGAGCAGTGACCTTACGGCTGTCCCCGCTCACGGGGAGGTCCTGGCGCGCAGCCACCGCCGTGCAGGAGTGCTCAAAGGCCTCTTGTGCGGTTCACTATTGATGGGGGTAAGATGATTGACCTACAGTCATTTGCGTGTTGACAGCAGAACCAGCACTGCTCCAGTTATTAGCCCGTGGCGGCTGCGTTACCGGGCTGAGCCCTGGAGGCCACCATCATGGCCACCTGCAGCCATCGTGGCTGGGCATGGCTTGGGTGCGTTACCGGAGGCAGAGGTTGGGTTGGTGTCCGGGGATAGCGGGGAGCACACCACCACAAAGCTCCCTTCACGCAGAGGTTTGGTTTGTTTGAGGGTTTTGTGGGTTGGGGTTTTTTTCCTGTTGTTGTTGTTTGTTGGTTTTTTGTTTATTTGTTGCTTTTTTGAGGGTAACATGACTTCAGTAAGGATACAGCTATCATTACTCTTACAAGGAAGGCATTCAGGCCCTTAATTGGTGTTTTTAGTACATTTAAAAAAAATCTTTGTGTGGCAAAGGCAAAATATCAAAACGTTTGTTTTACTTTTTCCTAACCCCTCTCATTGCTTTTATTTTTTTTGGCTTTGCTTAATGATAAATTAAAGAACAGTTCCTGTTTAAAAAATGCCCCTCTCTTTCCGGACACAAGCTGTTGCTTTTTGCTGCTGCTTTTGGTGAAAAACTATTAACAAAGCAGAATTAACTTCCTTTTAATGTCACAAGCTTGTGAAATGCATGCAAGAATACTTTACTGAATACTCTTGTTCTTTTTTTTTTTTTTAAGGTCTCAAAAATGCTCATGCTTTACGGGAGACTAAATCTGCTCTCCAGACCATGAGTCATGTTGGAGCATTTGTGAATTTCACTGAAGTTGGTAGAACTAGTTTGTATTTAGTACCTGTTGGTATCACACTGGCTTTGCAAATGTATGTTTAGACTAAATTATTTTAGTAGAATTGTTCCAGGTACATGAGGAATTTTGCTGATGCGGATTTATGATAGAAAAAGGGAAGACTAAAATTAAGAATGTCTAAGGATGATTAGTATCAGGTGAATGTTCATTCCTGTATGCTGCCTCCATTGCTATGTGTTGCCTAAAGCTTTTTGAAGTGCTGTTATAACTTTTGTGTCTGATGCATGCATTCACGTGGAGGTTACATGCTTTTAGCAAAAGGGATTTATATCTCCAAAATAATTGTATAAATTAATGATTACTTGTTTCTCAAAGGTAAATGTAGAGTAACACTTTGTGTACTTCAGAACAAAAGTTTTAACTGACCGATAGCAAATATTTTCCTCTGTCATTTTACTGGTATCTGTGTGCCTTGACTTACACTTTTCTTTTGTTGCAGATATTAAATAAAATATGCTGTTGTCAATAGGAATGCTGATGTTGTCTGCCACTCAGATATACACTATTTTGACTGTCCAGTTATTTGCTTTCCTGAATCTTTTACCTGTGGAGGCAGATATTTTAGCAGTAAGTATGAGAATATTTTTCTATGTAGATGAAATCTCTATAAAAGTCAATCTTCTTTTAAACTATTCAATAATGAATTAGTACAATAAATGTTATAGCAAGTTGCTTGGAATGGAATTGCCTTAACCATTTAGTTCAATGAAAAAATAAATTGTGCATTTTCAAATGAACTTACAGATGGTTCAGATACTGTAACACTGAAAGCGCTTAATTCCTGTAGTCATTTAAATAGTTCCAATCTGATCAGATATCCTACGGTGCGTTGTAACCCTGTTAAAATAATTCCGTGATTATTTGGTTTAGACAGCACTTGGTTTTGTGTTTTGGTGATGGATGCCATTTTGTAGGGTAGCTGTATATAAACAAAGTAAAATAATCTTCTATGGCTAGGGTAACTTATATGTGTGCTGGAGGCCTTGTCAGTAAAGTTTTTGGATATGTTACACATAGATATGTTTTTTATATATCGGGATAATAAACAGTATAGTGAACATAGGGTCAGTGGTCAAAGTTGTTGCTGGGCTATTTTTGCCATTTTTATATATCGTGTAGTTCTGTAGAGGAAGTTACGTGTGTCTTTGTAGGCTACAGCTTAAGCCCCTGAAGTAATTAAACCAAAGTAGTGTAGTCTCTCTGTTCCCTGCTAGTTACAGTGACATCCAGGAGAGTTGTTAATATCATAGTTAATTTAGAACAGAGTGAAAAACCCTTGATGCTAGATTTTAAAATACTTAAGTTTGTGGTAATATGGTGTTGATGAATACTGAATTATGTTATTTAGATCTTTTAAGTTGTTACTATTGTTGTACATAAATATTTTAAGTGATTAATGCAGATTAGATAACTGCTTTATTATGGAAATGACATCACCAGTGTGAAATTTTAAACTGGCTTTCTAGTGTAAACCTGATTTCCCTTCCCCCCCTTCCTCTCTCACCCAGCCTGTACTTCCTTTCTTCATTAAAAAAACTATTTTTCATTCTTGCTACTTCCTCCCTTTAGAAAAGATATTAAAAGCAAAACAAAAAAATCCCACCAACCTCAAAAAAAAGACATTTCAGAAGTTTAGTTTAATTTCTTTTGTTTAAGCTCCCATGTACAGTATTCTAAAATGAAGTACCTTTTATTCTTGGATATTTGAAAGTTACAGATTTATTCTGAGAATATCTTTGAAGTGGGAAATGAAGTGATGAACTGGACACTTATTAAAACTTTGCAGTGAAAAGGGGCCAGTGGAATGAGATACCCAGAAGGGGAATGTTTGCACACTGTGTCAGACGGAATTGAAGGCATACAGATAGCTTATAATCTTGAGAGATTTTGTGGTTTAACGATGGCCTGTCTGGGGAGCAAAATTCCAGCTGAAGTTTTGGGTTTGTCAGTGAAAGAAATCCTTCTTTTCCCTACTGATTTAGCTGTATTTTTTACTGCTTCTATGTTCTATCATACTTAAAGCCTCAAATGAAGGAGTGTATGTGTATGAAGTACTGCCATTTGTATTTGAAGCATGATTGGTTGTTTTTTAAATAAGGGATAAAAATAAATAGGTTTGTGTTAGCAAGGATGTTTTGAAGAAGGTGAATAAGTGACTAGTGAGGACTGAGGGAGGCGGTGTGCTGGTGTGGAGCAGTGCTGTGTGGTAGGAGAGGGAGGCAGAGGTTGTGTGGGGCTGATTGATTACTGAAAACAAAAAAACTTCCTTGAAATTTAGCTCTGTTCCTACCTCTTTCCCCTCTATTTTATTAAAGTCTGTGGGAAGGAAGCTCCTTCGAAAGAGTTATGATGGTAGAGTCTTTCTTTGAACTGTAGTCCGAGTTCCCTGGTCTGAGTCTGGCTATTACGAAATGTCCTGTCTCTCTGAAATAAACACGATTCTTCCCTGACTGTTCTGTATGACAACTGGATGTTATAAAGAATAGTCAAATATTTCTGAGTCACTAAACTATTTAATAAACCTTACCAACTGATGTGCATTCAAGTCATTCAGTTACTGTATAATTCAGAACTTTCACAGGTAACTTTTTAATTTTAATGAAAAAAAAAACTTTAGCAAACGTGCAATTCACACTTGTTGTATGGATTCTCTATTTGTTAGGCATATCATAGAGCTACAAAAGAGAAATAAGGAAAGAGGAAACAAAATTTCCGCAGATTTAAGCTCTTTACGGTATTCCTCCATTTAGAAACGAAGGCTCATAGTTAGTATAAAATAAAACTGTAGAGACAGTTTTTAGCTACTAGCCCAAGTAGATACCAGGGAACTGAGAAGGGATAACATATGGAGGCTATTCTTTGCCTACAATAAACCACCTGTTAAAAGCCATTCTTCCCTGTACACAAGTGAATTCAGTGCAAAAAACCAACAAGAACACCACCATCCAAAGAAGACAGAAAAACCCAGTTCTTCAGACTTTTGCTTTTTTAGGTTGCTTGTAGTTTCTTTTCTGCAAATATGATGGTATTTGAATTGTAGACAGTAGAAAGAAAGATTTAACCTACAGATAACTTAAGAAAAGATCCATTAATACTTTATTCTTTAAACAACTAGGTAAGAAAAGAATGATGTTGCTATGTGAGTGGAAGGCAAGTGGAAGAAGCAATTTTATGATTCCATTGGCATGGTCACAAGAGGTCCTATGTCTGATAAATATGTTTCTATTTACACCTAGTATCTATGTCTCTTGTTGCAAACCTGAATTTTCTTTAAATTTTATATCTCTTAGTATAACCTGGAAAATGGAACCCAGACCTTTGATGATCTACCTGCTAGATTTGGCTACAGACTCCCAGCAGAAGGCTTGAAGGTAAAAAAGTAATAATAAAAAATAAAAAAAAGTATCCTGAATATATATATATAGAGGACTGTATCTGCTGAACACTTCTGTAAGCTGAAAAAGATAAGAATGAATAGCACTGAGAAAAAAAAAAAAAAAACCCAGAACTGATTAATCTACTGCTCAAGTGAAACAAATGTGCAAAGGGTTTTATATGAACTGTTGCCTGTGAATAGGAGATTCCTCTCCCAAGAAGAGAATCTTGGTAATCTGACCTTTTGTATGTAAAAGAGAATTTGCTGAATATGTTTAATAACTAAGTTAAAAATAGCTGAATGATGGGAATCTAAGTAAGTAAGTTTGGTAGACCATTGTTTTTTCTGAGGTTGGTGGCAATACTGATCTGTGATGTCAGTTATCCTGCACTAGTGTCAGTGGATGCCATATCAGATTCTCTCTGCTGTTGTATATTGGCAAGTCCTTTCACGTGGTAAAGTGTGGAAAGGCAAGAGGGGTTATCTTCCTTGCGTGTGGCCCACATTGAGTGCTGTGTAAGGATTTGTAGTTCCTTGTCTTGGGGAAAGTACAAAAGTGTAGTGGGTTTTGTGAATGGAGAAGCTCAAGGGCTGCAGTTCTACCTTGGCGCCCGTGTGCTGTGCTGCAAAGCTGGTGGCTGATCCTGCGCCCTCTCCTTGGAGTGACCTGGTAACTGCAGTCCCCACCCCAGAGCAGATGAGAACTTCCCGGTTCTCCCAGTGCTGTATCATTACGTGGGGAAAATGCAGATAGCACGTATACGCAGTTTTGTTAGCTGTCTGTTACAGTGTCTTCTACTGTAAATAAAATAATGACTTGTCATAGGATGATTAACAGAAGGCACTACTAAGTGATAATATAGTGAATTAGCAGAAAAAGTATATGTGACTAAATTTTTTAAATTTTGTTGATCCAGTTTTCTTTGATATATAGGAAGTAAAAGAGCATATAAATATTATACCATATTAAATTGTAAAATGCACCTAGTATTGGAGAAGACAGAAGTAAGGTGTAAGAATTTGCAAATGTTAATGGAACTGGAAAGGGAAAAATCGTATTGACATGTACAGAAAAGGTCAAAGATATCTGTAACCATGGGAATACCTGTAGGACGTTATCATTATTTTGTACTAGATTAGAAAACCTTACAAACCGAGGTCTTCTGAAATACAGCAGCAGGCGTGTTTTGTACAGTGGGATAATTCCTTTTCCGTGTGCCTACTGTAGTTAATACACTTGGAATGTAGTAAGATGTGTAGATGGACTGAATAAAATGAAGAGAAGGGAAGTTATGTTTGAGGTGAAATGGGAAGGGAGTGTGAAGAACGTTAAAGAAATGCGGCTTCCACAGGCGGTGGTGAGAAGGCATGTGCTGCTGCTTCTGACTGCTGAGCTGGTAGCTGTCCCTGCATTCTGGTGGCAGGAGTCAGTAACTGGTGAAAAGACAAACTCACTTTTGTCTGTGTAAAATAAGATAGAGGAGATCAAAAATAAATCATATATGTTGATGTTAATTGCTGAAAACTGGTGTGGTAGTCCAGCTGCTTAGAAGAGTATTGAAATGCTACATGAATATCCAGTTCACAGAATCACTTGGGTTGGGAGAGACCTTTAAGATCATCGAGTCCAACCATAAACCTGGCACTGCCAAACCCACCCCTCACCCGTGTCCCTCAGCACCACGTCTGCCCAGTGGGGAAACACCTCCAGGATAGCAAAAACCTCCAGGATGGCAAAAACCNCCCCGCCGGTTACACCCTCCTTTCAGGGAGCTGTAGAGAGTGATCAAGTCTCCTCTCCCTCTCCTTTTGCCCAGGCGGAACAACCCCCGTTCCCTCAGCCGCTCCTCAGGAGACTCTCCCCAGCTCCGGTGCCCTTCTCTGGACACGCTCCAGCCCCTCAGTGTCCCTCTGTAGGAGGTACACTGTAAGAATTCCTGTAATTCTAAGAATTCCTCTGCAAATGAAACCTCAAGAAGACTTTGTTTTCACACCCAGTGGGTTTTATCATGGGGAGAAGTGGTGTTAGAGCTGTCTAGCTGTTCAGTGACTATATTGAGAAACAGAGGGAGATTAAGTGATGTGCCCAAGTAGTGAGCCAATTTAATACATCAAAAATAGATATAAGGAGCTTTGATTCTGACCTTTCTAACTGTTAGGCAGCTGTGTCTTAACTAAGGTAGATGTTGTTACCTGGGTAAAAATAATAAGTTTTAGTCCTGAATAAAATACTAAAATGTTTTTCTTTGTTTCCATTAGGATTTTGTTTTTAAAAAATGCTATGATATTGGTTGAAATAGGATGAAAATGTTATACTTTTTCAAAGCTTATGATTAAGGTTTATAAATATGCAACTTGTTGAACGTCATCTGTCAGATTCTGTAATAACCACTGCCAAAGCCAAAATGTAGGTGCTTTTGCTTTTTCTTGACTTGTGTGTGCTAGTCATGAACTGGTCAGTCATTTGTGCCTGCATCCTTAGAAGAACAGCTCCTCAGTCAAAGATGTTTAAGAAAATATGCTACCATTAAGTAAAATCCAGCCTAGCCATAGTTAGCTTTTGGCTTCTATGTATGCATTTCTTTAACTGTAACATGATGCTGTGTGATTTGTGTAAAACTTCTCTGTAGAATGCAGGTGGTTCCAGACCAATCTACTCTTGTTCAAAAAAAAAAAGTAAATGCTTTGTATGAAACTACATAACATAAGTAGTGTTTGCTGTGTGAATCGGGGGAACCTCAGGGACCTAAATTTGTCTGTCAGCAAATTAGTGTAGAATTTTCAGTGGATATTGTTTTCGTTGTTATAGGCTGTGTAATGTTGTGCCTGTCACCGCAAACTTTGCAAAGAACGGCTTGCTGGTGCAGCTTTTCTGCCAAAGGGATATTGTCATTACAAAAATCTGTTCCTCAAAACAAAATTACCTGTCTCTGTTGTAGGCTAAACTTGTTGTCTATAATATATATTATTCATAATGTAAGATTAACTTTCAGTTTAAATGTACTTTTTAATAAATATATAAAATATATGTAAGCTTATATCTGTAAGCAGACACTTTATATGTAAATTCATATATAATTATATAATGATGATGGCACTTCTATATATCTAAAGCTGCCAGTGAAAACTGAGTGCTTAGAGCTCTCAAGGATACATCTAGAACTGTAGCAATAATTTCTTAAGCCCACAGCAGCGCAGCTTCTCATGATCTTTATTTGCATAAAACAAATTACTCTTATTTTCTGGCAATTCACTACTCTTATCTGCATGGTAATTTGCTTTAGCTTTAAAACTGATTTAAAGAAGTGTAAATCTTCCAGGATTATTCTGATGTCAAATGGCACTCCATTGCATTAGTGTCCAAAAGCCTCTACCACACTGTGACCTTAGGCACAAACACCTTACAAAGGAAGTAATTTTTCTGAAGAGGTGTATTTCAAATGAAGGGTAGACAAAACCTCTTCTAGGTGTACAGTCTGGAATTTTCTGTATCACGGTGATCAAAATCTGTTGTGAAGAGACTGACAGGCATCTAATATCAATCTAATTATTAACTAATATTCATCTAATTAATAAAGAAGCTCCTTTTCAGGTGATGTAGAGCTTTGACGAAGGAAGCGAGCATATTCTAGTAAAGGAAAAGGGAACATCTGCTCTCTTTAGAGCTATACGGATAGCATTGTGCAGTTTGTGTGGAGCTCTTTGGCCTTTGCCTTGCGTACGTTTCTGTGCCAGCACTGTTCAGGGAGCGTTTGCAGTAGGAGGGAAGAGAGTTCCCGGCAGCAGTCAACCCTCAAGTCACAACCTCCTGGAGAGGGACTAGTGTCAGCGCATTCAGTGCTCAGGTGAGTGCGTTTCCCCTGAGAGAAGCTGGAGGTGTATTAATGATGTGACTTGAGCATGGCTTTTGACACCGTCTCCCACAGCATCCTCATGGACGAGCTCAGGCAGTGTGGGTTAGGTGAAAGGACCATGGGGTGCATTGAAAGCTGGTTTGCAAGGAGAGCTCAGAGGGTTGGGATCAGTGGGGCAGAGTCTAGTTGGAGGCCTGTGACTAGTGGTGTTCCCCAGAGGTCAGTGCTGGTCAATGTGTTCATCAGTGACCTGGATGAAGGGATGGAGTGTCCCATCAGCAAGTTTGCTGGTGACACGAAGCTGGGAGGGGTGGCTGACACCCTGGAAGGCTGAGCTGCCATTCAGCGTGACCTGGACAGGCTGGGGAGTTGGGCAGGGAAAAACCTTACGAAATTCAACAAAAGCAAGTGTAGGGTCCTGCCCCTGGGGAGGAATAACCCCATGCAGCAGCACTGGTTAGGGGTGACCTGCTGGGAAGCAGCTCTGTGGAGAGGGACCTGGGAGTCCTGGTGGCCAACAGGATGCCCATGAGCCAGTGATGTGCCTTTGTGGCCAAGAAGGCCAATGGCATCCTGTGGTGCATCAAGAAGAGCGTGGCCAGCAGGTGGAGGGGGGTCATCCTCCCCCTCTGCTCTGCCCTGCGGAGGGGCATCTGGAGTGCTGGGTCCAGTTCTGGGCTCCCCTGTTCAAGGACAGGGAACTGCTGGAGAGGGGACAGCAAAGTGCCACAAAGATGATTGGGGGCTGGAGCATCTTTCTGGTGAGGAAAGACTGACGGATTTGGGTCTCTTGAGTCTGGAGAAGAGTGAGGGGGGAATCTCATCAATGTCTGCAAACAATTAAAGGGAGGGGGCCAGGAGGAGGGGGCCAATCTTTTTTCAGTGGTGCCCAGTGATAGGACACGGGGCAATGGGTACGGACTTGAGTATAGGAAGTTCCAGCTGGACATGAGGAGGAACTTCTTTCCTTTGAGGGTGGCAGAGCCCTGGCACAGGCTGCCCGGAGAGGTGGTGGAGTCTCCAGCTCTGGAGACATTCCCAACCTGCCTGGACACCATCCTGTGCAACCTGCTGTAGGTGGAGCTGCTCTGGCAGGGGGGTTGGACTAGATGATCTCCAGAGGGCCCTGCCAACCCTTAACTGTCTGTGATTCTGTAATGCGTGAGGTTACGAGAGTTTCTACTCCCAGCGTTTTCAGTGGGGGAGTACTAACTCAGTTGCCTAAAACCAATCCAGAGGTTTCTTCCAGATTGATATTGCCAGAATTTCCTACCTCTGTGACTCTTTCAACTGTAGCAGGTTTGATGATACCTAGTCTTTGCTTACCATAGTAAACTAGCTATTTTGTGTGCTGGTTCAACGTTCATTTCACAGACCTAACTTTATTCTATTTTCCCTTTTAATTTCCATGTACTAAGTTTGTGTTAGTACTTCTTAGGCTATTATACTTCAGATTTCTTGATTAGTCTCCGTCTATCTTAGCATAATACTTCCACAATATTAATGTACTGTATGCAGTCCTCTTTGTGCTGAATTATACTGCAGAGTCTGTTACAAACTTCAGGTGATGTACTTGGAAAAACTATTTTCTTTCTAATTCTTTACAGACATAAAGATTCTGATGAATCAAAAATAAATAGGGATGTAGCACAGATCTTGGTCTGATACGGGACTGAGTTGAAAATAAGAATTTGTTCATCTGTTGTATGAAAACATACAGTTTTATCTCCTTGTAGTTTTCTGCCAATCCTTTTGTTAAGACAAAGAGAAATGGAGCTCCTTTTTCTGTTCCTGTTTTCTAGGGATTCCTAATAAATTCAAAACCAGAGAATGCATGTGAACCAATAGCCCCACCTCCGCTGAAAGACAACTCATCCAGTGCTTTTATTGTGTTAATTCGAAGGCTTGAGTGCAACTTTGATATCAAGGTAAGGTGGTGTTTGGGTTTTTTTGGTTTTTTTGTTTTTTGCCCCCTGTCTGTTTCAAGGTCTTAAAGAATTTACTGGCGCTTCAGAAAAATATCTACAGCTAACAATAGCAGGATAGATTCTGAAGGGAAGGGAAAGTTTTATTGTCTACAGGCAGATAAAGCAGTATTGTAATATGATTTAGTTTAAGATTATCTGTCTGTGAGCCAGCTTATGTGGCAAATTAGGATGATGGATGCTGCAGTTTCTAGTAGAAGATGTTCAGTACCAGTATCAGCTTTTCTTGCCAGTTAGAATTTTTGGTGCCGGGGATCACAGAGGAGATTAGGGAATGGATGAGGGGTAATGGCTTCAAACTGGAAGAGGGCAGATTTAGGTGAGATATTGGGCAGAAATTGCTGGCTGTGAGGGCGGGGAGCCCCTGGCCGGGGTTGCCCAGAGCAGCTGTGGCTGCCCCATCCCTGGAGGTTCAAGGCCAGGTTGGACGGGGCTGGGAGCAGCCTGGTGTGGTGGGAGGTGTCCCTGCCCAGGGCCGGGGGGTTGGAGCTAGGGCATCTTTAAGGTCTCTTCTAACCCAGACCCTGCTGTGATTCTGGTGCAGAATTGCTGCTGTTGTCTTTGGGGCTCTGGGTAGTGAGAGTGAAGCTGCAGCTTCGCAGGGTGATGGAACAGGCGGGTGCTGCTGCTCCTGGCAGGCGGACGGTGTCCGTAAGCCCGTGCTTGTTCGCAGCAGCTTGGGCAGAGGGTGCTTGGCTGTGGTTGTGTTAATGTCACTCTTGACTTGAGTAGCTCTGTCAGCTGAATATCTTGTAGGCATATTCGTGTGTGGTTTTACACAAACACCATCATTATATAATCCAATAATTAAGCAAAGGCCCTATGTTAAAGTAAGTGGCAAAAGTGTGTAGGGAACTAGAACATTTCCTTAAGTAATATAAATTATTTACTACCTGTTCTGAAGGATGTATTTCAATGTGTTATGGACAGTTAATAACCACCTATTCAGAACATGATGTTAAAGAAGTAAAACAAACAAACAAAAATTAATGCTACATAGAAACTGTCGCTAATTACTGTAGCACATTTGTCAGGGATATGAAGATTAAGAGCCCATGATAACCAGGGTGCTCTAAAGCTCAGATCACTCTTATGAACTTTTGTATTCCTTTCTTCAGTTTCAAAACTTGGTGATTTGTGATGTGTGTTATCGGTGATGACTCCTGCCATTCTGTGTGGCTGTTCAATGCATTTAATCCTTTCCTTGCCTTACTTTTGACTTTTATTTAAAATTCTCATGCCTTCTTTCTTTTTTGCCTATTTTTGCTGTTGTGCAGCATGCAAGAAGGCTTCATATTTCAAGCTGATCTAGAAAACCTTTTTTAGAATAACCTGTGGAAGCTTTTAAGCTTTACAACTAGTGTTCCTTGCTGTTGTTTGTCTCTTGAGAAGAAAAATTGGGTGTGTGTGTGTATATATATCTGTGTGTTTGTGCATGTATATACATAGATAGTTCCCCTCTCCTAGCTTTGAGGGGAGTGGTCTTAAAAAGAGCACCAGAATTTTCCCCTGGGTCTTTTCCAAACTGGTGATGATAGCTTGCTGTAAAAGAGTGATTGGTGATTTCTTGGTGAGTTAGTGTAGGACAGGGTTCCGTAAGATTTGTTTGCGCGTATGTTTGATTGTAAGGGTAGTGGGGTGGTGGTTATTTGTTGACTGGTTAATAAGGCTGTTGTGATACCATAATAGCCAAATGCTGCAACAGTTTTCGGTTTCAAAGGTGTTTAAAGCTGTGATGTTTTGGTCAGTTGTACTTAATGATACTTAATTTATTACATAAATGGGTATTTGCGTTACAGTCTCCTTAAATACATGCATCGAGGTGGAGGTAAAAGCTGTCACTGCGTGCCGTACTAGCTCACTCAGAGCAGGTCTGTCCACCTGTTGCCAGCCTTATTACATGGTTTTAAACGTGTTGAATACAGGATGAAACTCAAATGTTCCTCAAGGTTCTGTAGTGCTTTTTGCATCTTGTGATGAGTTTTTATACTGTTGTGGATGCATTAGAAGCAATATCTAAGATGAATAGTTGTAACTTGGTTACGTTTGCATTATTGACAGTCGCTGCAGCAAATGCCACTTACACACGGACCTTAGGCTTTGCTTGTATTGGCAGAAAACCCAGTATATATTGGAAACATAACTGGTACACAGTATATTTATAGTTTTGTACCCATATTTATAATTTCATACTTGTCCATGAGAAAGCTTCTGATAACCTGACCTGTCAAGTAGGATATTTCTACATCTCTAAAGGCGCAGAAAAGATAGTACTTTTGTGACTTCATGAGCTATCAAGTGGTAATTTCTAGATTACCAAAGTAAGTTAGTATCTTTCCATTATGATTAAATAATATTTTTATCTACCTGTAGAAAGTTTTTAATCCTGTTTTTAATACTTGTAAAAACTGTCTGTCTGCAGACAATATTGAATGATTTTTGGGGAAAAATAACATAATTACATGAATGTATGAATAATTGTTATTTTATTTTGAAAGGTGACACTTGTTTTATAGGTACAAATGAAGTTGTGATAATATTTATAACTTCCTAAAAGTGTACCTTGTCTTGGGGCAGACAAGTTACTAGATTTTGAAGCAATCGTCTTTCTAATAAGTGCCTTATATGGCTTACAGGTTTTAAACGCGCAGCGAGCTGGGTACAAGGCAGCTATAGTTCACAATGTTGACTCTGATGACCTCATAAGCATGGGATCCAACGACAGTAAGTACAGGTATCACTTCTTCTCTCCTGTTTGAAAATCACTTCACCCACTAGAGTGTACAGTAGTAAAATCAGTATAAAGTATCGTGATGAATTCACATGTAAAAATAAAATAAAAATCCCACAAAACCAAAACAACAGTAGCAAAACCCCAGAAAAACCCAACCCCAACCAGAAATTGTCCTGCTTTTAACATTTCAAAATGGGAGATATTTGTATAAGAAAATGTATGTATATCATGCATTATTTGTGGCATTAAGTTTGTACATTCTCTTTTGTTTTTCCATTAAATTTTAATTCAGCTGTTCTGAGTTAAATGGTTACATTTATGAGATAGTTATATGACTGAAGTGGAAAACAGCTGATGTGTTGTTAATGAAGTAGAAACATAGAAAAAGTAATAAAACTCTACTCTTTTGGAAGGAAATCAAACTTGCCTTTTTAGTATTTGTTAGTGGTTTCATTTTGCTGTTGTGCTGCTGTGTAGGTTTTTCTCTTCCTTTGGCCAAATGAATGCTGATGCCATATGAGTACATATTACCTGTATGTATCTTCAGTTTTTCGGTTGGAAAAAGGAATGTTTAGAGATGCATTGATGCACCATTTTCTGATTGATTCTGATGCTAGCTGTTTCAATTTTAACCCTTCACTGCGTGAATATGTTCAGAACATCTTCTAACCTAGTCAAAATGTTGTGTTTGTTTCATGGTATGTGTTTTGTCTCTAGTGCTGTTAGAACTTCCTTTGGCATTTCTTTACTTTGTCCAGTTTTTAAGCTTGCTCAATGTGGAACAAGAATATATGTGAGAACAAAAAAGTCTTTCCAAGTGGAAACACTGTTGAAGAAACTAGGAAATGAACTTTCATCACATTAACTGGCAGCTCAGTAGCCCAGAAAAGTATGTGAAAGTGGTTTTAATGAATTCCCAACCTGAGTGAACCTTACTTTCAGGTTTCACTGAGAAATCCAAATGTAGAATGAGTTCACAACCAGTGCGGACTTGGGTAGTGTGAGGTGACATTCAGCCACGTATGCTTTTGCCTTTGAACCTGAATGCTTTGATACGTTGACCCTTAAATGTGAAGTATGAGAGGTGCAAACTGGTATAAAATGAAGCCGAGGGGACGGCTTTCTAGAATATGGGATTTATCTTTCAATAACTTCTCGTTTGAGCTGCATCGTTTGAACTTCTTGCCTTCGCTGGCGAGCAGAGAAGGGGTAAACTATTTTGTCCACTTTCTTGTAACTGAAACAAAGTTGTGGGATTTGTTCATTCTTTTCTTCCTTCTTTTTGACCTTTTCTAGCCACACCTGTTTTCATTGTGTTCATTTATGTTTAGGGTGAAAAGGAGGGAAGATTAATTAAAATTTACAGTACCAGACCACAGAAATCACATAACTTTCCAGAAATTCTGGAATTCACTGAAACAGAGTGACTTTATCAAGTCTCTGAGTAAAAATGATGTTCTGGTTAAACTTCCTCTGATAATGCCTCACAAAATATTCTGGGTTTGTGCTCTGTTTAAATACTCCATTAAGAGTTTTGATTTCTATACCTGTGATAAAGTCCCTAGATAGCCGGTAGGAAAAATGATGCCACTACTTACATGATGTAAATATGTAGCATGCATGGGCATCAGTCTATATGTCCTTATGTTAAACTGTGTCTTCATGTTGTGAGTCTCATAATACTAAAGTCTTGTGTCTTAAGAGTGTCCATATAACAATAGCTTTATTTTCCTGCTTTTTTATATAGTTGAGATTTTAAAGAAAATTGACATTCCTTCTGTCTTTATTGGTGAGACTTCAGCTAATTCTCTTAAAGAAGAATTTACTTACGAAAAGGGGTAAGTTACCTCTGTGTTATTCCTTGCATTAAGTCATTGCCTCTTTTTAATTTTTATGGATTTAAAATAGGATGTTGTGATGATGGAGGCTATAGATATTCCAGGTGAAGTCTTGTGCCTGAGAGCAATGGGCGGAAAGCATTTTAAAAATTAATATAAATTGCTTTGCTGCAAGAGGATGACCATATATTTATCAAATGTTACTACTTCCACTTTCATATAGCATTAAATATACGAGTTTAGCTAATGATCTAGGAATCACAGAAATGTTTGAGTGTTTGTGTGTTTCACATCTAAGGATGTGTTCTTACAAACTATGTCAGTTCCTGTTGAAGTCAGATGGGTCTTTAAAAATAAATAAAACACTTTAAGGCACGTTGGAGATAATGCAGTTGTGAAACTCCTGAACAAGTCAAGACTGAACTGTATGTGTTAATCTACCCTTCCTGTTGTGTTCTTAGGTATCAATACAAATACTGACGTGGATAGTTTCATTGATAGTTTGGATTTAAATGGTCATCTGTCAAACTTTACCTGTGTTTACCTCCTGCCTGACTTACATTAAGTGCAGTTCTGCTCTGGAAGAGACATAGAAAAGTGGGATTATTGATTTCTTTGGTGCTCCCCACTGCTTTCCATATTCAGAAGTGCATTCTTCCTGAGTGCATAGGTATTCATAGCATAAGGCTACTGAAGCTGTTGCTTTTCATCATCTTTTATTAATAGTTCTAGAAAAGTCAGAGAACTTCCTGTGCTAGGTGCATTTGCAGGGTGCGTTTAAGAGGATTCTAGTGGGATGCAGGATTAAGCTTGCGTTGCTTCTGTCCTGCTTTAAGTTTAAAACTTGAAAGAAAAAATCAAGCATTGTGAGACCAAGATGTTAAAATACATACCTTGAACAGGATGGAAAAGGAGATGTGTTTTGTATTATTAGTCTGATGGTCTTGCTCCTTCAGGTCTCTCTGTCCTTTCACTAAATTAATCCAAAGAACTAGATTGTGTCATTCTCAGGTAGATTCACCGTGCTGATGAAACTACTTAAAGTGCGGCTCCACAAGAGTAGTGATTATAGAACTGTTACACCTTTGTACATTGTACCTTCTCAGATGTTTCTGACTGCTTGTGCCAACAGAATAAAAATGGGATTTTAATTCCTTAAGTACCAATAAATACTTGTATTCTTACATCCAGTTGCCAGCATTTTTATCAGGTTCTCTAGGAAGATTTTTGGTTACTGTCCTGTAATTTATTTACTCTCCAGAGGACAAAGGGTGCAGTTTACCATGCATCAAGATTTGAAACTAAACCTCCTGTATAACCCAGAATGTTTTAGTAAATAAGAATGATTTCACAGCATCTTTTGATAGTCGTGTTGTTTTTTTTCTCATTCTGCTATCAAAGCAGCTGTGAGATTGTTTTCCTAGTTGCTTTAGATTTATTTTATTGAAGTGAATAAGTAGTTTTAACTCCAAAAATATTCTAAGAAAAATTGTTTTGGTTTATTTAATTGACTTTACGTTATGTGAATATCAGCTGAAATTTTTATGTTGTGCACAGCTAGGTATTCCTTTAGAGTGTCTAGCTTGTCTTTTAATGGGGTTTTTTTAATTTTATTTAGTCTGTAAGTCATTGCTCATTAAATTCAAACCTATTTAGAAAGTGTTATTTTTTTCCCTCCACAGTGGCCATGTTGTGTTAATCCCAGAGTTCAGTCTTCCTTTGGAGTACTACTTAATTCCTTTCCTAATAATAGTAGGGATTTGTCTTATTCTTATCGTCATATTTATGGTAAGTTCCTTCTTTTAATAATGTTTTTTCTTTCAAACAAATCATCATAGAACTGTCACTTACTGAAGTCCAGTGAAGGGGTACAGTAAAGGTGCAGCGAAAGCTTTGTGTACCATACGTACCTGTACCATGCTTACCTGCAGTCCTTTGTTTTCTCACTACAATAAATGGGTGTGGAATTTTGGCAGAGGGGTATCAGGAGGCCTTAGGATGTTCCACCTGGCATCTAACTACTTAAAAAGAATTGTCCTCGCTGCTGCTCTTCCACTGCACAAGTGCTTTGTTTTTTGCCCCATAAAGAACGACCTGTCCTTGTGCTCTCGTACACCGAGAGTGTGTCGCGCTTTACCAGACTTGTACTGCTGTCCACAGCACAGGTCTCGCATTTTTTACTGTCAGTGTCGTAAGCAGTCAGCAGGCTCAGAGCCTGTTACAGCGTATAGCATGTGTGTTACAGCACGTGTGTTACCTGTAGAGTCTCTGATAGGCATGTGTCCGCTATATAGCTGTGCTATTTTATCTTTTATATTATTTCAGAATACTTAGTATCGTACTTCTTGGAATCTCTGCTGGTCTGTGGCCAATTTATTATTTTACCTTTTGATAACAATCAAGTAATACATCAAATGTTCTATAACACTTTCTTAAAGTATTTTTTTTTGTGTTAGTGTGTTTTTGCACTAAGTTAAGTATTTCACTGACAATCCTGGGCACAATCAAGATTGCAGGAGTTCTCTGAAAACAAAGCAGAAGTGATCAACTACAGATGATGTAAAATTCACTAATGCTTTGTCTGACCTTCTGGTGATAACCTTGATCACAGAGGACTCTGTCTCAGTTAATCAGGTGAATATAGAGGCGTATCAATGTGTCCTGAAGGTAGCAGTTTGAAGTAAGGAGAGGTGGTATTTCTAAAGGAGAGCGATCACCAGGGATAATATTCTGTGAACATCTGTTGTTCTGAGACCATCGATATTCCAACTTGAACTTCACTAATAGTCTGCTTACAGTGCACTGAAGTTGAAAATTCAAACAAAATACTGGTTATCTAAGAAATGGAATGAAGAAGGCTATAAAAGGGACTATTGTATAATTTTGAAAATCATAAGGTTTGCATCCTATCAAAATACACTGTGAAGCACTGATCTGTCATTTTTCAGAAAGATACTAATTAAAGAATGAAGAGAAAAGCAATAAAATACTTAGGGGGCCTGTTATTTAAAGGCAGGGACCGCTGGAGCCCTGGGTTGGAGCACTGCAGCTGGGGAGAGTGATAAGCTCCCACTTGACTTTGAACTTGTACAGGATTGCTGCTGCTGTCGAATGCACATAGGTCTGCGATGCCTGATGAGGCTCACCCCAGGGTACTAAAAGAGCTGGCCGATGTTATTGTGAGACCTCTCCGTTATTTGCCACCAGTCTTGGGAATTTGGAGAGGTCCCGGTTGGCTCGAACCTGGCAAATGCTATTTGTCCTGTTTTCAAGAAGATGAAAAAGGGAAGCCCTCGTAATTACAGGCCTGTCAGTCTCACTTCATTGCCTGGTAAAATGACGGAGAAAATTATTTCTGTGAGTTACTGAAAAGCACTTGAAAGACAATATGGTCATCACTCAAAGCTGACGTGGGTTCATGAAGGGAAAGTCAGTCCTTGCTAACGAAACATCCTGTTATAACAAGGTTACCAGCCCAGTGGGCAAAGGGAAGGCAGGGGATGTGTGGGGTTGTGTTTTTTAGGATTTGATTTGTTTTAGGGTTTTTTATTGTATTTTTAGCAAAGCTTTTGATACTGTCTTTGACAGTATCCTTCTGGACAAGATGTCCACCGTGAAGCTAGACACGTACACAACGCGATGGGTGAACAATTGGCTGAAGGGTTAGGCTCAAAGAGTTGTAGTAAATGGGGTGACATCTCACTGGCAGCCAGTCATTAGTGGTGTGCTTCAGGGTTCAACCTGTCAATGCTTCTGTGGGTGACCTGGACCCAGGAGCGGGCTGCACACTAAGCAAGTTTGCCAACGGTACCACACGAGGAGGCGTTGATTCCCTTGAGAGGAGAGAGGCCTTACAGAGAGGTCTTGATAGAGTAGAGCACTGGACAACTAACTGATGCAGTGAACCCAGGGAGGTTCTGGGTTGGATTTGGTCCTCACTTGTTTGTGGTTTTGGCCCCACTTCTTTCAGGAAATCTTTTTAGCTAAGAAACGAATGTGAGACTCTCCGATTGTTAGTAAGTATCTGAATTACAGCAGAAAAACTGCACTTTATACATACAGCACATTGTTTAGCTGGGTTAAAAAGGGCCTGAATGAACAGTTTAGATCCAAATATGCCTAAAAAGTGAAGCCAGGTGTGATGCAAAAGGATAAATAAATTTTATTTTGCCAAAACCAGTTACAGTTTCACTGGTCGTAATAATATTTGTCCATAATATACATACATTCACACTTTAAAGAAAATAATCTGTTGTGAAGTATATCAGTGCCTTTCAGGGATTCCTAAAGTGAGAGATGCTAATGCTGTTTATAATAATAACGCTCTCTGTGTTTACCTTATCCACAGCTTCGGTAGGTATAGAACACCTTGGCAAACTTCAAAAGATTTGTTAGTGCGTGTGCTTTCATTAAGGCCATTTTTTGTTTGTCATATGTGATATGACATTCTTTTTCAAATACAATGCTAGCATTAGAATTTGAACAGAAATAGCGTTAGGGACTACTAAGAAACAGAATCTTTTGTATAGTTGAAGACAGAAAGTAACTACGGCCTGAAGTAACTCTTTTACTCTTCCCCAAAATACATCTCAGTGCTATGAAAGCAGTTCTGATGAATATGAGGATAATCATCCAGAAGAGCTGCGATAACCTAAAACTGCAAGCAAAACCAGTCAAACTTAATGAATTGTTTTGCTCTGAAATGTGCCCTCTCACTGTACACGGGCCTCGGTAGAGGGTTGCAGCAGCGGCCATTGCTTTACATAGTATGGACATAATTTTTTTTTTCTTCTTTCCAAAAAAAGCTTATGACTTTTCAGTTTGAAGTGCCACAGTCATCAAGGACATCCTCCAGGCTTGTTTGGCTTCATCCTTGAGGCTGGTTTGAGCTGGGGTTCCCTCTGGACTAACTTACTGCAGAGATTCATAAATCAAAACTCCTGTTGTTCTTTCATTGTTTTAACTTGCTGTTCATGCTCTCTTGTATCTGTTTCCAGATCACAAAATTTGTGCAAGACAGACACAGAGCAAGAAGGAATCGGCTTAGGAAAGATCAGCTTAAGAAACTTCCTGTACATAAATTTAAGAAAGGCAAGTGAATCGTTCTTTGTCTAACCAGTTGTTTTTAACACCAAAGCCAGTTTTGGAGATAATTTTGAGTACACTTGGAATAGGTAGTAGAGTTTGGAGTGAAAGCACACAAAAAGTTTGACTTGACCCTGCTCTTACTGAAATAGAGGAGTTCTGACATTTCTTTAATGGAAACAGAGCAGATGCCATATGCAAACTGTAGCTGAGGATTAAAATGTTGCTTAATATATCTCAGAATTGGTACAAAATTCCACAAAATTTCTTTGTTGTTAACAGTGACCACAGCAGTCGTTCACTGTGATTCATGATTTCCACTATTTGTCTGGAAACCGATAAATACTGGTGGCACCTAAGTTGCCTGACGTTGTAGAGACTAGAAAAACAAAGCTATCTTGAGGATATAATATACCCGCTCTTCCAGAAAATTGCTCCTTTCATTCAATCATGATACTTCTGTGAGGGCAAGAATGATTCAGATTTGATATCAAGATGCTTGCTGTTGTGATTCCTTCTAGTGCTTAACTTTATGTGAGATCTAATGACAGGAAATAAAGCTGTAGTAAGTTATTTTATTCAGTGAAATAGAAAAGCTGCCTTAAGTCCTTCTCTGTGGTGGTCTACTCCTTACAAGTAGGAAAAAAATCTGCTATGTTTTTTCTCCATTTTGTTCTTAAATGTGTTACCATTTTACCTTTGGATTGTTCACTCGTATAAGCTGTTGCAAGGTATGAGAAGAAAAGGTGGGACAAGTACTTAATTGAAATGCTTGATTACTACAGAACACACATCACTAGAGAATGTATTTGCCAAGGCACAAAGACCGTGTTAGGGGATACGCCTGGATTCAGGGATGGAACCACTGACTGTTCTTTGCCTTTGACAAAACCAACCTGCATTATTAATGACCTTGCTCTCACTTTTGTGCAAAGCAGATGTTCAGTTTGAGCAGATACAGTTTTTATGCAGTGTTAATCAGCCCCGGGGGGGGGGGGATTTTTTTTTTCCCTCTGCAGGGTTGACTGAAGCTTGCTGTTGGTATGGATTTAAAATTAACTCTAAAAAATCATCTTAAGCAAATAAAGCTAGTATTAATTTTGTTTCCTCTTACTGATTCCCTATGAAATCTAATTAGAATAAAAGTACAAAGTAAGTTATGTTATACTCAAAATTTGCAAAAAAAAGTTGCTTCAAGATCAATTAATGTCTTTCTCAGTTAATTGTGTGTATCTGTAAATAACTGTCTCAGAATTACATGACGAAGTAGCCAGTGTATGAAAATACTTATTGCTGTTTTCCTCATTCTCCTTCCTCTTTCCTTCTGCTGAATCTTACACAATATGAGTTGTTCGAGCCCAGTGAGGTTTGTAAAGTAAACCTGGCTGTAAATATCCAGGTATCCACTGCATTCGCTGGCTTATGAAAAACAGAACAGAAAGCTTATTTTTTTTTTTTCCCCAGCTAGGACTTCAGTTTCTTAAAGTGAATGATCACTTTGGTTCTACTGCTAAGAAATGAATCCCTTGCATGACTTTCTTGAAGTCTTTTTTACTACACTAAAAGGAGGAGATGTGACTCAGTGCTTGCAGTATGTTACCTTTGGTGATTACAGTAAAGATACGTTGCTTCATGCTTCTTTGTGAAAGATAGACTTTCTCAAGGCATTATTGCAAAATCCCTTCACTTCAGTCTTATTGATGATATATCCGGACAATCTTAGCTTTTGCTTTGGAAGGATAGGTGAAAACAACTCCTGTGGCCTATAATCCTGCTTTTAGGAATGCTGGATTTTCTTTTGTCTCCAGTGTATTCTTAAAAATCTGCTTGTATTGAAATGTTAGTCAAATACCGAAGCTAAGACACCATAGAGACTGGTTCCTCTTTCTTGTACCACTTATTATATCATGAATTACTGCCTACTAAATGATTTCACTGTACTGTAAAAGGGTTTTTGAGGGAAAGCTGGCTTAAGTGTATTTCTAGAATTTAATAGGTTAATAGGCAAACAATGATGTAATGAAGGTGACTCTTCTGTAGGCGTGATTGCACTCTGGCGTACCTCAGGAGTTGTTAACACAGGAAATACGTGAACCATCCCTGAATAGGATTTGAGTCAAATACCACTGTCAGGCTTGAGAATTTTGTCTGACTTTGAGGCTGTAGATCAGGCACTCAGCGTTTCAGTACAGAGTAGGGAATGCAGTGAAGGGAGATGTGGCATTGACCGACTGTGCAAAGTCCTAATCAACAAGCCTCACCTTTGAGTGATTGCACAGAATGCAATGTACGCTATATCAAAATCTCTCTTCTACACTGAAAGAGTTTTGGGCCAGTCTTGTGTAGTGGTTCCTTACAAAATGGATTACGTTTTTGTCATACAAAAGTCAGGGGGAGTTGATATCTTTTGTATGATGTCTTTATAACCAACGTAAAGACAGCAAAAAAGACAAGGCATTTAATGTGCCTGTGATATGATCATTAGCAAGTCTGAATATTCTGAAGCTTAGAAAAAATATAGATTATGAATTTTCTGAATTGATATGTATCGTAAAATTTATTTTCAGAAATATGTAATATTATTTCCAAGCTAGCTTACCTCTACCCTTAAATGGAGTCTAGGCTAAGACTGAAAAGATTTTTAGATCTTAAATTACAGTATAACCTCTTGCTCCTGTAGAAAAGAAAATGTCTTGAATTTAGTGAAGATAGAATGCTGCAAAAGATGTGTGAGCATATTATTAAGAGATTAAACACAAGCAAAGCCATTATTTCTACATTGAGTGGTGAAAGTTAGGATCTTAAATGAGTGGTTAGATACATGATAAATTATCCAGGGTTTGGGAGTTGCTACTTCAAGACTGCTAAAAATGGAGCTGTTTGGTTAGGTGTTTAAATATGAAAGAAGAGCTTAACTTTAGGCAGTCAGCTTTGGAATACTTTAAATACACATGGAAAAAAGACCCAACACATGAGACAAATAATAAGCTGTAACAGTATGTGTCATTTTAAGCAAATACATATTTTTAAGTATTGTGTATTGAATTTTTGTGTACCTATCTTTATATGCATATTGATACATAGGATTGAGCAATAGCAGAAGATAGATGTTTCTCAATGCTTTTTTAAAAAAATCTGCTCCAGAGTAAGGGCAGTTTACTACGTATTCCTAAATTGACCTTTTTTCCTCTGGGAATGGGATTATAACTGATCTAATTACAGTTCATTACTGACCCATCTGCCTGACTGCACAGTACAATTATGGTCCAGTAGAGAAAACTGGTCATAAGGTCTACCAAAGTCTTTGCAGTTTTATTTTTGTTTTTCGTATTTCATAAGTACACAGCTATGTGGGGTATATGTGGATGTGTTTCTGAAAATATTTTTTTATTTGTACGTGCCGAGTAGTTAGAAGATAATTTTCCTTACTAAAGACTTTTCATACACGGTTTATTTAAACAAGATACTTCATTTTGCAGCAGTTCCCATGCTTCCTTTTTTCCCCTAATTTTTTGGTGGTTCTGAGCCACCTTCTAAATTAGAGTAACAGGTATTTGAGAAAAAGATGGCCTCAAATTGTGCTGTTTGCAAATTAAATCTCTGTTCTTTGAGGGACGTGTCATCATGGAGGTGAAACTAGCTTGGAGACTAGTTGTGGAGGCTCCAGGATTCACAGAGAAGTCATCCAGGTCTCAGTGCTGAGAGAAACTGTCGGTATTTAACTGGCCTAGAGAGGACGTGATGCTTTACCACAGTGTCGTTTTTTTTCTGAAGGAACTGTAGTTCATTTGCTCGTTAGTGAGCTAAGCTACTGAAGAACAGTGTGCTAGCATTTTTCAAGACTTTCTTACGTATGTTGAATGACTAGTGGGGAAAAAGACAGCTGTATTATTTGAATGTGGGGTTTTTTTCTCCGAGATGTGCCCTTGACAGTACTGACTGATGGTTAATGTTCATTTTCTGTGTTGGTAATAGTGTGCTGATGATAAATGATCCATAAACATGGTTTGACTAATAGAAACAGTGGAGAGAAGGAATGTCGTAGCAAAAGAGGAAGTCATTTTGTTTAAAAAACCTGTAGCTGAAATACGTCACTGTTATATTAGATGAGAGCTCATACTTCAGTGATACAGGTCTGGCGGTGACGGACTTCGTTTAATCTCGCTGACTTTTCCTGCCTGCCCATGAGGTTTTTTCTCTCTTGCTCTCCCTTTATCTTCTCCCGTTGTTGTATAGTAGCTATCAGGAAAGCTGTATTTATAAGAGGTTCTCATGTCCACTGTGCTTATTTTCTGAAATGCCAGATTATAACAGTGCTGTTTTCCAGTGGCGCTTGTCAGCTTTTCCTTTATGTTGAA
This sequence comes from Chionis minor, assembly GCA_013398295.1. NCBI lineage: Eukaryota > Metazoa > Chordata > Aves > Charadriiformes > Chionidae > Chionis > Chionis minor. The sequence continues at coordinate 245,003 of VZSF01002916.1, read as the reverse complement.
TAATGTACATTATCAAAAATAACATGAAACACGTTTCACAGACTTTTGCCATCACAGAAGCCCTTGGAATTTATCTTTTGGGAAACAGATGAGAATTTGGTTTTAATCTCAAATTTCTGTTATCTGTAGAATAGACCTATCAACTGGGAGGTCCTGAGTTGCAACTTCTACTTTGATTTACTGAATGATGAGAGAAAATAATTATAATATCTGTCCGCTTTCTTTTCAGTCCCTATAAAGTAGGATTGAGAATACTTAGCACTTTGCGGTGCTCTTGCGGAAACGGAATGCTTAATGTTGCAATGCTCTATCAATACTATGATTTTATTAATTTTTTTGTATTAATCTTCCTTTTATTACCTTTCTGGTTTAAAAAAATTAATAATGAAAGCAATGTAATTCATGCATATGCACTAATCTCTGTAATTTAGCTTTGCTGATAGCGAAGCACGTTGCAGATGTGCTCCTTCACTTATCTCTGCAGTCTTACCTCCTTTCTTTTTTCCCTGTCAAACCACTAGCTTTAGCAAACCTGTAATTTAAACAATTTACTGTGTCTTTGTTAATTGTACCCATACTGCTGGCTGGTTTATTTAGTGTGATCTATAATAATGCAGAAGTCGGGTAGTAGGTAAGACAAGACCTTGCTGCATTAGAGATTAGTCTGTTATTGCATAGCTGTGAATAGTTTTTAGCATCTATCTTACCCCCACAAAAAAAAAAGCCTTTTAATAATGGGAAGAAGTTGCCTTCTAAGGATATCTTATGTGCCTTGGGTTTGTAGCTGCTGTATAATTGAGTACTACTTAAAATATTTTGTTGGTTTTATACCTTTGGAAGGGAGGAAGGTTAGAAGTGTTTGTTCAGTTTTTTTTCTTTTAAAGTGGAAGTGTTAGGCGCAGGCAAAAGATATATTCAGTAGAAGTTGTCATGACTACCATAAAATATGAGAAATCAATTGTAGCCAATATTTTGGTTAAATGGGGGTGGGGGGCTCACTTTCCATTCTCTTGCTTATTTGGGGTGTTTAAGTTGCAGGGGAATATAAGAGCAAGCCTTAGGAATGAGGTAAGAAGAGACTTGTGGCTTCCCTCGCCACCTTCCCACTCTGTACCTAGCATCACAATGGATAGCCCTTCACGTGCTTATGTTCCTTCTGTTTTCATCTCTAATACCTGCCAAACTTCAATTTTGTGTGTAGTGCTTTTGAACTATTGAAGTGCTTAAAAAAAAAAAATCATTTTAGTAGAACAGCAACAAGTGACAGTCATGATCCTGCATAACATTCTATTCCATGTTTTTCCACCCTGTAGAAAAGAGATTCTAGATCAACAACACCAGGTGTTGTACGTATTTTTAAAAAACTGACATCACCTTTAAAAAAAGCCCGGAATAGAACTATTTCCATGAATGTGCTTTATACTGAAGATTTTGAAGTCTACAGATTGTTAGTTGCTGTAGACTTCAGAGAATTACCTGCACAACAAGATGGAATCCTATAATAAAATAATTCTCCGAATTACAAAAATTAATCCTGTATGATTTTGACTTTTACATCATAGTCAATGGTATTTCAACATTGGAATGATTCATAAGGCACCTGCTTATAATACGCCTAACCAGAAATTCAGATAAATTAAAGAGCCCTATTGTTAATGAGCTGGTTCAGTTCTTAGCTCAATCTTGTTAACATCAGAAAAAGACGACTGCAAAAATCCTGAATCAAGGCAGAGGAGGAGTACTTCCCTTCTGTTCTGGCCATGTGGAATGGAAGTTGTGTCCTTATTTTTAGAGTCATAGAATCGCAGAATGAGAGTTGGAAGGGACCTTAAAGCCCCCCCAGTGCCACCCCCTGCCCTGGGCAGGGACACCTCCCACCACACCAGGCTGCTCCCAGCCCCGTCCAACCTGGCCTTGAACCTCCAGGGATGGGGCAGTCACAGCTGCTCTGGGCAACCCCAGCCAGGGGCTCACCAGCCTCACAGCCAGCAATTTCTGCCCAATATCTATTCTGAATTTATAAGCTGATGCTGCAGTTATTTCTATATGAATACTGTTAGGCTACCACTGTAATTCCTCAGGTTTTTGTTTGTTTTTTTTTTAAATGTGAAAGTATTTAAACATGATTGAGATTAATCATGTGTGTTAAAGATTGTTTACAGACTAAATGGGTGAAAAAACATTAGACTCCCATTTCTTTGACTTAGTTTTCTGCATTTTGGAATTAAAAATGCTGAAGGCTTTTTTTGCATTTATTTTTCTTGAAGTATATTGTTATGCAGTTAATGAAATCCTGGTCAAGTTACTTTTTAGAACTTTTTTTTAAGTCTTGAATTTTTAACATTTGGGCCTTATTTATTAATGATCTTATTCTGAACACATAAATGGAAAAATGGTACATCTTTGCCTCTTTCCTGTCACTGAATAACTTCATTTTGCTGATTCTCTTTCCCTGAAAAGTGAGTTTCATGTAATATTGAAATTTGGGCTGACAAGAGCGATTTGTCTACCTCACTGGTGAGTCACTGGCGTAATCTCTGTTAGCTTCTGCAGCTCCCTCGGAGAGCTCAGCTCCCTTGCTGCTGGTGCACAGCTCTGAATTGTCATCCCGTGATGTGCTCTGTCTCCTCACGAGTACTAAACAGCTACAGAGCAACCGTGCCGAGTTGCATATGAAGAATAAGTTTTTCTTTGAAAACTGATTCTAAATACCTAATGTAGCTAATTTTGTCATCTGTAGAAAAGCACTGGGTTTAGCAGCGTAGTATCCAAACAAATCTTGAGCTGAATTTCCAGAAATTCTTGCCTGCCATGTAGTTTCATTGCAGTAGGAAAGCTCTGCTGCTGTTGGAGCTCTTGTGTTGGAAGGACATCTCTTCTGAGTAATGCAAAACCTGCCTGCTTCCTTCACTCGCAAGCTTCTTGAGAACGTGGGGTGAGCTTGTGACCCAACTGTGGGCCTGCTGTAGCAACACATCACTGAATTCCACCCCATTCTTTCCACCTTTTCCCCAAAATAGCACTTTGACAGCTTGTGTATTCTATCAGCTCTCTTGAACAAGCTTGGAGCGTGAACTGTGCCTCGGATTTGTCCTCACTTTCACGTGTGTAATCCCAATAGTGCTCTGGGAAGTAATATGGAAATTGCTATGGAAAAAAACCCTACATTTGTGCTAACCAGTGTTGTGTCGCAGATTACTGTGTGTGAGATGTGTATGGTGAAAAGCAAACTAGGTGTGTGGGAGATTCTTGTTGTGGCTATTAACTCCAGCCCTAGCACGTGTTGGTCTCATGCGCTTGAATCTGACCTCTCTGGCGTCAAACTTCAGCGGGCTGTGCAGCGGTGAAGCTTTAGTGCAGCGGGTAGCGCAGGAAAGACTTGATAGAAGTGGACTGGGAGAGGAGTAAGGTGGCAGTGCAGGGAACGGGGGTAGGGAATTGAGTTGTGGGGATGACTGATGAGGTAATGCTTGTGGGATGGAAGCGGGGTCAGGTGGAATTTGGAAGGAGCTGTAGGAGGTTGGAAGGAGGTGGGGAGAGCTGCCCTGAGAGGCACTGGGATCAAGATACGGCATCGCAATCCTCCTTTCTTTTCCCTTGTGGGGACAAGATCACAGGAGCCTCATTTCTCTGACAGGGGTCTCTGCCTTGCTGTATGCCATTTCCCATCTGTATTTTGGTGTACGAGAGAGTGAACCTTCTCTACACGTACTCTTTCTGATGGGATCTACATCTCCGTACTTCCTTAGCTCCTCTGCTCTGCGGTAAAACCCAGGATTTTAGCTAGCCCTGAAGATGGTGAAAGTGTAAACTACTGAGCGCTGGGAAATGAAGAAGCAGCTGTGAAGACGGTACAGGCTGGGAGCAGGCAGACGTAGTGAGCTGGGAGTGCCATTATGAATACTTAGCCAAAATATGTATAGAGTGACATAATTCCTTGGGAGCACCCCCAGGATATTGCAGGCTGTATCTGGGGTGCCCATCCTTTGGGCAAGGTGGGCTGTGTAATATTTTTTTCTGGAGGCCCTCTCCTTGATGCCTTTCCTTATCACACAGTGTATAAGCAGGATGCAGGCACCATGGCCCCGTGTGTTGAGCAGATGACTGCCCTCATGATAGGATGTACAAATATGCATTGGATCACTTGACCCTGTAACTACCCAGTCCCTCAACCAAACATGTGTTAGTCAAGTGATAGGAAAGCCTGCAGTTTAGTGCACGTGCTTCTAGCCGTGTGATAGGGAGGACTTAATTAGGGGGAGAGGCGGGCTGGGCCAGACTAATTTTTCTCTGGTACATTGTAGTTTGGGCTTCTAAAGAACGCTTCGTGGTCAGGGGAGCGTAGAGCCCTAGCAAGCGCTGCTGGTGAAGGGGTGGTGCAGTACTGGGCAGCGTCGAGGCAGTACGGTTGCGTTGTCTAAAGCGCCAGCGGCATAAGTAGGAGAAGTACCATCAGGAAATAGTGAGTAGCGGCATCGGACGCATGTAAGTTGCAGGAGGTGTGTGAAAGAAGGGTTCACCAACTCTGCAGATACAGTGGCTTTGCACAGGGCCAAAACTTCTGCAGCCTTGACAGAGCTGAGCAGATATTCAACCCAGCTCATGTCAAAGCAAGGGGCCCAGACAGTGCAAGGGACCCTTTCACTGCTTACGTCCTTCTCAGGGCTTGATCAGGTAAGTATTTGCAAGACACAGAATGAAATACAGCTCCTTACAAAATGAAATCTAGCTACCTCTTTATTTACACTACTTACCTTCAATAATACAGCCTAGTAATTGGCAGCCTTGGACAGGAATTGGGGGATCTAGGTTCAGTTCTCTCCATTGTCTTCTAGGATTAAGATGTCCATTTCATCTCCTTCCAGGTGCTATTCTCTCAGAAACTTCCTGTGTCACACATTTAAAGCCTTGACCTAAAACTAGGTTTGGGCAAAGGGGGAGGTTTGGCCCTTTACCACGATTACCTTCTGATAGTGCTGAAAGGCTCGTTCAGACCACCTACCACTGCTCCAGTGCTCACGTTTTGCTTTCGCTTCCAACCTAGTGATCCCTGGTCAGATGATCAATAGCGTTTTTCTTTTGGGTGGGTGTTTCCCCCTCCCCCCCAGCTTCTCTCCTCTCTCCATGTGTTGTTCGTAGAGAAAGCTGAATCCCCTTTCAGCCTTCAGATTGTTAGATAAAAATTATCAGGCTATTTTTTTTTATTTTTAGTGCCTGACAGTTTCTTTGGTATGTGATCATAGTATTAATTCAAACAGAAAAAAAGAGTCTTTTGAAGATATGGGTGAGTGCATTACAGACTCCTGAACAGTACTTTATCTTGACCCATGAGTCTTCATGCTTTTCCCCTTCTGATTCTCTCCCCCATCCCAGTGAGGGGGGTTGAGCCAGCAGCTGCGGGGGCTGAGCTGCCCACCGGGGTTAAACCACAGCAAGGATGTAGCCTGCTGATGTAACTGCAAACTTTAGAGTGCCAGCAGCTTCGAGGAAATTGGAAAGAACCATTTGGATTGATGGAAGGACCGTGTTGTGAAGTCCTTGATAAAAACAAAACATGAGTAAATTAACTTCTAAAAAGCATTTATATTTTGATCATATAATGTATCACAACACTGTACATAATGTCAGTACTGTCAGTAATTATCTTATTTGTGAGGTTTGAATTGCAAAATAATGTAAACTTTCTCCTGTGACTAGACTGTCATTCTTGGTTATTATTCTGCTTTTTTATCCAGTTGTCTTTGTTGCTATTTTTCTGCCTAAGTTTTCTCATTAACTTACTAATACTGCTATGGTAAAATGAATCCTATATTTTAAATACTTTTCTCTTACTTTTAACAGGAATGATAAAATATAACAGAGAGAGCAATTCACATAGTTTAAAACACTTTTATTGACCTGAAGGGAAAGCGAATGAGCTATAGCCCTAATAAAGGATAGAAATACAGCAAAGGTGACGATAGCTTTAAAGAACCGGCCCCTTGCATGGACAGGAAGGAGTCATTGTTTCTTCAACCGGTGTAACTAACCAAGAGAACCTGTGTGTGTGTGTTTGAAAACGTCTGTGGCGAATCTTTTCAAGTTAATCCAATTCTCCGTTCTGTACTGTAGGAGATGAATACGATGTGTGCGCCATTTGTCTGGATGAATATGAGGATGGAGACAAGCTCAGAATCCTTCCGTGTTCTCATGGTAAGCAGCTTTATTTTAGGTTTCATGTTTGTCTTAAAACACCTCTCTCAAACACCATGTCTAAAAATCGCTGTGAATATGTTGATTATGCATATTAGCAAAAATAAATTTTTAAAATCAGTAGTGTATATATAAATTGGAAGGAGCAAATTTTTTTCTCTCTCTTTAAAAGCAAAAAAGGCTAGCATTCCCACTTTGCATTTTCCTTTGGATGTGCACATGAAGGAAAAACTGGGCTTGACACTGTTCCCTAAATGTTTGTGTTTAATAGGGAAACACATTCCAGAGCTACTTTTTACATTAAAAAAAACAGGCTTTCACTTTCTCCAAGACGATTAAACCATAAAACATAATCCAGCTATCAGTCACATAGAAATATGGGTGAAGGAATATAGTCTGTCCCGTAGCCTCAAGCCGTGTCGACCACTGCCTTGATGCACGTGGAAGTCAGTGTTGTCAGTGCAAAAATGAGTGGAACACACTCGCTGTGACCAAGTTGTGCACTGCCTGAACCGTCTTTCTCAACTACCACCCACTGCAAAACGTGTATCTCGTAGTCACATACGTACCTACCCGTAAGTCGAGACTGCTTTTAACTGCATACAAGTAGAAGTATTTTAAGAGCTTATACCTAGAAATCTGGAAGAGGCCTGAGCCCAAGAGCATCTCTAAATTTAAACATTTTTTTGATAAGAGCTATGTAAAATGTATCACGAAAGACAGGGTTCATCCTTCCTAGAGAGAGTCTCTCTACCTCCCAATCTGCTAACTGTATTACAGCCATTTTGGCTGGGTGCAGTCTTCCCCAGCTTTTTCTCATTAAATTCCTGCGCTGACCAGACACTGCAACAGCAAATACCACATCACCAAGAGATTTAAAAAAAAGGCAACTGATGTTACAGCATTACAGCTGCAGTGAACACAGCAGATAACACACTGAGCTTTGTAGAGCCTCGGTCATAAAAACAATTCCAGAACAGGCTGACAAACAAGGAGTCCTCAGAAGAGAAAGAACAGATCCATAGCATCTATCCCAGCTAGGGACTGCAAAGTTAGCTAGACCTGATGACCAATATCAAAGGTTGCTGATGAATAAACAAAACAAACAAACAAAACAAAACACCACCATTAGTTCTTGTGGGGAACACACTGCTAATGTGCTTGAACAGAAACACAGCGTGCTTGCCCTTATTAATACCTAGCTCCTTGCCAAATAGAAGTCTCTGTTAATAAGCTGAGCTACGTTTTTAATACCATAAGACGCTTTCAAACACATTTTTTTAAAGAAGGCCAGTACAGTTGCAGTGTCAACTGTAGACCTAATTTAAAATCTGCAAAATCATGTGGTAATTTTATTTAATAAGAAGGTGTTTCGATACAATCTTGATGGAGGTTAAGATGTCATGGGGATAATGATGCTGGGCATGTCTGCTGCAAGGTGGCTATAATTCCTCAAGCTTTCACAGTTTATTTCGTCAGACGTGCCCCATTGAAGGACTGCTCTCAGATTCATTCAGTTGAGGAAATAGGTATTGCATATATCCATATGTCTGAGATCCTAATCTGTTAGCTGGCTTGCACGTGAGGATAAACTGTCTACGTGCCAACAAACTTGCAACTAAAATTCTCAGAGTGTTAAATTCTAAAATTCTCCTGTGTTACTAAACATAAATATAATTAAGCAGGTTTCCGTGTCCTTTTCACATAGGTAATGATGTACTTGTATTTTGTTTTCTAACAGCGTATCACTGCAAGTGTGTGGACCCGTGGCTGACAAAAACAAAAAAAACATGTCCTGTATGTAAGCAGAAAGTGGTCCCTTCTCAGGGGGACTCTGACTCTGAAACAGACAGCAGTCAAGAAGAGAATGAAGTATCTGAAAATACTCCTTTGCTTAGACCGTTAGCCTCAGTTAGCACTCAGTCGTTCGGGGCTTTGTCAGAATCTCATTCCCATCAGAACATGACCGAGTCCTCAGAATATGAGGAAGATGACAATGACAATATTGATAGCAGTGATGCAGAAAATGGAATAAACGAAGAAAGTGTAGTGGTTCAACTACAGCCCAATGACGAAAGGGAGTACAGAGCGGCAAATACTGTTTGAGACCACTAACGATGAGTAGCGTATGAACAAAAGAGTTCCTAAGGCTATACTTTACAAATCTTTACGTAGGGAATATATTTTAGTCTGTAATCCATTTGGTTTCTTCAATAGGAGCAGCAGTTCATGTAGTAGTACTATGGTTAAATCGTTACAGATAGATTTATTTTTGATTCAGGTATTCAGTCTCACGTTCTGTCTTCTCAAAATGAACAGTTTAACTGGACTTCACAATGCTAATGAATAATGTTAATAGTTTATATCAATAGAAATTTCACAAAGACTCTAAGTATATCTTGTTGAAACGGGATTTATCTGGAAGTAATTTTTTTCCATTTTGTAGCTACAACTGGGTCATACCGATAGCAATATTTATTACACGTATGGTATGTGTTACCCCTTAAGCCCAACAAAAAATGTATTTGCATGTTTGTGTAGAGTTTTCCTAAAAACTGTCACCACTACTGAAAGAAAAAATGTAGAACAGATCAATATTCTGTATTGCTGGTGTATCAAAACAAAGCAGAAGAAATGCTACTTTTATCTCAAAGCAGTGATTCCAAACGCTCCTTTGGAGTCTGCCACAAGTAGCTGAGTTTAAGCAGTTCCATTGAACAGTTCCTCCTATAAGGAAGCTTAGAACATATGTTAGTTTTGAGCAATTCACAAGGTAAGATCCACATAAGCGCGTTAATTCTCTACTTGCTACTACGATGTAGTCTGGTTTCCAGTGATGATTTGGGAGTTGGGAGGGAGGAGGGGGGATGACTAAAACAGAGGTTTTGTTCCACATGGAAAAATAATTTTAGGTAAGTATTCTATTGATCCTCAACTCATATACCTCTTACTAAAGAGCATTTTATGCTGCATTAGTCTGCTAAACTATGTATATAGAAAAATTGTTCTTTTCAAATACCCGATTTAAAAACAAGTGCTTATAACTGTTTAACAGAACTCAGTACTTACCAGTGTATCATGAAAAAACTAAACGCTATGTAATACCTCTGTAACTATGTAGAAAGTAAAAACATACATATAATCAAAATGCAGAGATTTTTTTTATATGGCCTTGAATAAGGAAAGCTTGAAAGAATGTTAATAAACATGTTTTCCACTTTAAATATCAAAAAGAACTTAGAACTTTTGCATTATTTATATTCATTGTGTACTCTTCTACATTTATTACTAAGGTTAAAGTATTTTTAAAGATTCAGAACATGCAGCTGTTAAGATCCCTTAGTAAACATTAACCTCCCTGTGCTGTGTGTCACAGTACAAAGTGCTGCACTGATTAATGCTGTATGCAGGAGGACTGTGTTACAGAGAAAACCTTAATTTTTGTTCACTTCTAGTTTGAGGAGACGTTTGAATCGGTGTAGGTCTGCAGGCGTAGCTTGTACGGGGCAGAGGGAAGGAGACCAGAGTGCTGGTGCCCGCCGTGCCAGCGCCGTCGGAGCTGGAGTCGGGAAGGGAGATCCTGGGCGGAGGCGATGGAGGTGAGGTGTTTCCCTGTGCTGGGCCTCAGCCAGCAGTGCCCGTCACTTCTCGGGGACTGGCCCAGAGCAGAGAGTTTATTTTTCAGAACGAGGCACTGTAAAAGGGTGATAACGAAAGAATGATTCACCTTCAGACCAGTGCCACCAGCCATCCTTGGGGTTAGTGACAAACAGTGTATTACTGTAATTTTCACCATGTAAAGTGCCGCTTCAACTTGCATACGTCTAGTTAAGTCCAAATGTGAAAACTGGTTTCTGAAAACTTACTAAGCTGTTTCTTAAAACCGGTTCCTGCTGTTCTTATGTTGTGGGCGCATGTGGTTATTTGTAATTGTATTCCGGACACCCCAAACATGAAGATACCCAGAACCATGAACTGAAGTAAACTTTGTAACATGCTCTATGTAACGCTGGTTGTCATGTTTGCTGCAGTGACAGAAAGTAAAATTACACTCTTTTTATTGTTTTCTCACCTGCTATTCTCCATGCTATACAGAGAAAATGCATGCAGCAAAGGATAGTCTGTTTCCATCCCAAGTAATACTGTATGTCTCTTAAAAAAGCGTTTCATCTTCTAAATTTCCTAAAGGTGTTAATGGAAATTTTACCTCAGCAGGGTTTGGTAGCAAACACTGCAGTGATACTGGCCACGGGCACAGTTTACTGGTCTCTTGCCGTTGCCAGGGAGAATGAAAAGTAAACAAGGAATAGCACTTTATTATTAGAAATACTTTGGAAGGTTAAGTGTATCTCAGCATTTCCAAGTAGAATCACAGCAGGGTTTGGGTGGGAAGGGACCTCAAAGCCCACCCAGTGCCACCCCCTGCCCTGGGCAGGGACACTTCCCACCACACCAGGCTGCTCCCAGCCCCGTCCAACCTGGCCTTGAACCTCCAGGGATGGGGCAGCCACAGCTGCGCTGGGCAACCCCGGCCAGGGGCTCCCCACCCTCACAGCCAGCAATTTCTTCCCAAAAGGTATGGCCTGTCCAAACCCACAGGGAAAGATAAATAATTTTTCTTTGTGCTATGGCCTACTGCATTATCCCTGTGAAGTAGCGCTGTTTGTTTCCTCGCCACATGCCATGACCTGCTGACTCCCAGGGGCTTTTTCTGCTTGTGCTTTATATGTCTGTTGATCTAACTTCAGTCTCGAGCTCTCCTTAAAAATAGGATGTTGGTGCTTTCAAGAGGTTCGTACTTGAGTGCCTAGTTGAAAAAAATGATTCTAATGAGTAGTTGTAACTAGCATCTGGAGTTAGAAGTATTCCATGGGACCTCTGACGCGTATCATCTCTCTGTAAAACGGCGTTGGTGGTTATCATAGAGTAGTATTTGCATGACCAGTATATATAGCTCTGTACAAAACAAGCTTGTGCCAAACCTTTTGTTACGTGATGAGAACAAGCTACGTGGACAAGGAGCCAAAAGAGGACGGGAATCAAAACTTGCCCTCACAGGGTAAGGGGTAAGCTTTCATGTGGTGCAGGAGGCTGAAGATTTCATTAAAAAGCAACTCCAAGAAAGTGATGGGTCTGACGAAGTGGTTTTTTTGACAGGTCAGTAATCGAGGAAGGGAGAGGACTCAAATAGCAAAACAAACAGCTCTGCTTACCCCCCTCGACAGCGCACAATGGTGGGAGAGTTCCAGGGCCAGTGTTTGAACAAACAGAAACAGGTATTAAAAATTAGACAGTGTCTAAAATTGCAATGCCCTCAGCAGTTTAGAAGAGTTAGATGTTTCTAACAGAATTCTAAATACCATGTTCACTATAAAAGCAAGACCCTGTGAAAGGCTAAGTAGAGTGGCTGGTGTAATTACAGTCTGTCTGAATGACGGCGCTGCAGAGAATGAGCGCAGTGAGGATTAACTCCAGGCGGGTGTTCGGAGAGCGCAGCGGACGGGTTAGAAGGGCCTGGGAGTCAGCATTAGACCTGGCACAGCCCTGGTCTTCCGCACCTACCTGTGGCCCCCCTCCTCGTCCCCTGGGCCGTGCCACCCACGAGGCACATGTACTGGGGGACAGGAGGAAATCTTCAGGAAGTGGATTTCAGGAATTCGGTCAACAGGGAATTATCTTCCCGAGTTTGGAGAGAGACTGAACAATTTGTGAACTACCCTTAAAAAACCACACCCTTTGAAGCAATTCTGCCTCTTCTCTGTGTTGCTCTCAGGAGCTGTGCAGACTTTCTCGTCTATTTTTTTTAAAAAACACGTCAATTCTGTTGGGATGTCAGTTCTGTTCTTTTTCTCTGGAATGAGAACAAATGCTACAAAGGCGGGGGGGCAGGTGCTGAGTCCTGATGGTTGGGCGCTGCTGTGCTCCTGCAGCATCCCAGCTCGCCGAGAGCTTTTTGATAAAAGGGCAGGTGCTGTCAGCTGCAGCGAGGGAGTTTGGGAGCGCCGCTGGAAGCTGAAGGCAGACCCTGGCAGATCAGTGCACAGACACCGTTCTGCTGTGGAAATTCAACAAATGCATTTGAAAAAGTAATTTGAGCAACAGCTACTGGTTACCAAGAAAAAGCCAGATGTGACATAGACACCCCCTGCTCAGGAGAGGGGAACTGATCAGAAGGAAACAAGGTTAATAAAATGAAGAAGGGATCCTTGGTGTGCACTGCCACAGGCTCTTCCTGCCTCCAGCTGCGGGGATGGGACGTAGCCCCCCAGACCAAACCAAACCTGCAGCCACACTGTGAGTGCCATTTGCGGTTGGGTTTAGGCAAAGTCTGGAGACGGAGCAAAACCGCTTCACACACCAACCTCACGTTATGGGGAAGCGAGAGGTTGGCATCCTCTGCACCGAGCTGCTTGCGGCCAGCGCTGGTCTGCTCCTGCTCCGAGAGGCCGTTGGGCACCGAGTGAGTGGTGGGAGAGAAGCACTGTGCGGAGAGGCTGGTGGGAGCGAGCAGGCCGCGGCAAGTGCAGGAGAGGCGCAGGGGCCACGCTGACGCTGGGGTGTAGGGGAAGGTTGGGGGGAAACAAAGGCGTTCGCTGGCCACGGCCAAGCAGCGTGGAGCTGGCAGCGTCAGGACCCAGGCAACGCGCAGCCCGAGCTGAAGATTAACCGCGGTTTGGGCTTTTCTCTCTTCCCTGTTGGTCACTGTCGCCTCTCGCCAGCGCCGCCCTTTACAAGGCTCTTGGTGGCAGGGCCCTGGCTTCAGAGGTCTTGGGCAGCAGTGGTGAGAGAGCCAGGGGAATTCTGCCGGGCTGGCGGAGACCTGGGATCGCTCCCTGCCCTGGGGAGCGGCTCAGGCGGCAAAGGTCTCCTCCGGCTGCTGGTGCGGGGAGAGCGCAGCAGGTACGCGCAGGGCAGGGAGCCCCCGCCCCGCGGAGCCCGACAAGCGCAGAGCTAAGTGACAACAAACCATTTCCTGATCAACATCTACCCCAAAGAGGGCCTGGCCCGGGACTAGAGTTGTCTCGTGGTGCTGGCGCTGCCTGCCAGAACTGACCACCCTGCTCCTCTCCGTGCCGGAGCAGCCAGCCACACGATGGAGAAGGGCCCCGGACCATTCCTGGGGGGCAAAAAAATTACCAGCAGTCTGATTGTGTTTGGTTGGAATAAATTTATTTCATCTGTCTGTAAACAAGGTGTTTTTAATAGTTATGGCATTTTTTGAAATGCATATTAAATCAGATGAGTTAGACTGTATCCCAGATGTAACAAAGTGCAGGGAAAGAAATGGACAAATCAGCAACAAGAATTTGTTTAAATCTGTACATTATCCACAAGGCCCAACAATAGAAGCAAATACTAGAATGTCCCTAAAGTAGTGCCATTCGAAAGAAACCCTCGTAGTCAGTTAAAATCCATCTCACAATAGCAACAGTTCATTTTTTTTTTTTAAACAATAGTATGGCACAGAATACATATTAAAAAATTCATCACAAGACAGCCAAGTCAGTTATTCCAACCAATACCATCTCCCATTTATTCTTTTGTATACAGAGTTCTGCAGTTCTCTTAATGGACATACAGGTTAGTACCGTGCCTGAACTGAGAGTTTGGTTACAGACATTTCAGATGACTCGTGCACAGGGCAGTTCACTCCATGATTTCTGCAGCAAGGGTGTGACAGGCCAAATGAAGATTTTAAATTTGAAATGGCGTAATTTTGACAGTTTAGCTTTCAAACTACCAACCTTCATCCAAACAGTGGCTTCAGAGCAGCAAAGCTCTTTATCATAAGTGAGCTGGCAGAAGGACTGGAGCCAGTCAGCGCCCCCCGTGCAGCCGAAGGTGGCAGTTTTCCACAATGACATCGCAGTTTCATATTAAAAAACAAAAACGACAAAAAACCCACGACCCCCAAGCTGCAAATTAAAATTGGTCCTATGACAAACTGAAACCAGACACACTCCAGATGGTTATGCTGGGATCTCTAATGTCCATAATGGCAGCCTTTTACAATTCAACTACAGAACAGGAGCTGGCAACAAAAAAAAAAAAAAAAAAAAAAAANAAAAAAAAAAAAAAAAAAAAAAGTGCCTGAGCTATTGCAATGATGGAATGTCTCTGGGGACTCGCTGGGGATGGTGGCTGTAAGGTCATGGGAGGAAGTGCATCTGTACCCTTCCATAGTTTTGTGATTGCACTTGTTAAGCAGTACAAGCTTCAGACGTTGTGAGGAAAAAATAAAGACTTCAGCCTACGGTGAAGTGCAACAACAAAACTAATGTAGCATTAATAGCTTTTGAGTGGCAAATTGGTTAAACAAACCAGGCACTATAAAAATGGGTGTATGCAAACAAACGTGGATTTTTTTAAAAAAGAAAAAAAGATAGGGACAGAAGTAAAGATATGCATGCACTTTTATCCTCCCAACCATGCTCTACGAAAGGAAGACTAGTGAGCTGTGTCATTGCTCAAAGTGCTCAAGAGGCATTGATCAAATTAGATTGTACAATCGGCACCTTGTTTAGTATTTAAGTTGTTTTAGTTGTCAATATCACACTAATTGCTAAGACGAAGCAGAGCCTACACTTGGCATGTTCCCCTCCCAAGAGTTGTCAAGGTATCATGCATATCATCTCTGTGGTGCAGTCATGGTGCCAGATGTGGGACTCGGTTACGTACAGTGGTTAACATACACATGGACGAAGGGTAACTGGAATTATGACATTAGGAAACGGGTAAATAAAAAACACAAACTACCATCTACAGTCTGGTAGCACTGAACACAAGTGGGTGGTGGTGAAGACAGTTGCTAGGTGGATGGGGAGAGGCTGCTTAGACGTCAGACCTCCTCAGGTATAAAGCCAGTTCATATGCTTTCTTGTTGAGTGTCCCTCCATGGACACCTTCCTTTCCCATGACTATAACCAATGCTGGAGTACACAAGGAAACAAAACAGAAATGAACAGAATTAAAGAAAAAAAAAAAACCAAAACAAAAAACACCTTTCCCCACCAACAAAGGGATACAAAGGAGACACAGGTTCATACCCCATCACCCTGCATTGCTAATAAAGTTTCCAGAATGTAAGGTTTAAAGCTCACCGCCAGGAAAGTTTAATAGCAATCTTCCCCTAATACTTAACAGTCTGCCTAGCAACTAGAACCCAGAGTCTCTCAAGTATTTTGCCATTGAGTATGCCTTCTTATTCAATCCGCCTCCATGGACCCCTTCTTTGCCCATTACAAAGACCAAGACTGAAAGAGAAAAGAAAAAAGTTTTAAAAAGAGTGTGTTAGACAAGGAAATAATGCAAGTCGTAGGCAGTGCAATAAACACACTCAAATTCAAGATTTAGTATTTGGGTATTAAGCTAGTTTAACGGGAGTTTTGCAAAAATACGGCTGTAGACAGGGCTGGGAGAAGGCAGGAGTCACCCTCGGGTTTTACACAACCACGCAAGTCGTAGGAATTCACTGCTAAGGAAAATGCCACCAAAAAAGCATCACCGTGCCCCTCCGCCATTGGCACCACCCGCCATCACCCGGCCCGGAAACCCTGGCTGCATCTTTAGAACACAAGGGGAAAGCAAGAAGTGGTGTTGGGAACAGAGGTGGTGGCGTATGTAGAAGAGCTGTGACTCGGCAGAGCAGGAGAGGGAATAATACTCTTGTGTCCTCATCTGTCATCGAGGTGCTACTGGTATAGTGTAAGAACCAGAGTAACTGCCTCGACACTGGCAACACAACCCACAGGGTCCGACTTGGGCGAAGACTTCTCACGCGTGTAAAACGTGCTTTTGGCGTAAGAGGACAGGTTTTGATGCCCACCCTCCCTCTATTCCCACACTCTGGGCGAAGCATCCCAACTGTCTCGCAAACAAGAGCGTCCCAAGGCTCCTCGCCCAGCGAACACCACTGCGAGTTGCCAGCAGAGGTCACCCGCAGGTACGCGGACACAATGAGCGCTGTGCTTCCACAGGCACACAATTGTTTCCCAAGCTAGGAATACTGTCATTGGAAATACTGCAGTCAGCCTGCCTACAGGTGACTGTACATCTCCATAGCAATTTCCTCACAAAAACCTTCAGACAGACAGTTCTCGTTGGCATTTCACAATGAGTGGCAGAGTCAGGACTCTGCCCATTCCACTCGAGCGCTGCGAGCCTTCTCCCTGTATCGCGGCCGCCCGGCCTCACCCCACGCACAAGTTTTGCTCTAGTTCTGGTTTTACACTTGGAAGCGGAAGTCTGTTGCTCACTGGTGTGTTCCAGAGCCGGCCAAAAACTGCCAGGCCAGGTATTTTGAACACGAGGCTACATGACATGTAGCCGGTGTTTTGAGGCATTTTTTTTACACCCAAACCCAGTGCCTTCCCCATAAAAGGTTTCGCTAGAAGTTAAATGAGGGGCACAAGGAGCAGGCGAACCAGCACAAAGCAAGTTTCTTGACGACACCAAATTGGATGGGCTTTTTTGCCTGAAGACAGACTTCAGAGAGCTCAATAGGAAGTGCAGGAAGAGTTAGCGTAGAACTTGTTAGAAGGCAAGTAGGAGCAGCTCGTACAGGGAATGCATGCCCTTGCAGAATGAACTTTCCTTTGGGAAGTTTACAAAGAGAAAGCTACCTTTGCTACCAATTGCTCGCAGATCCCTGTGGTGCCCTCCCGTAAGCTTTAGATACTGAGTTATCGGGCACTTGGCAAGCTTACGTCAAGGCTAGTCTGCCCTTTCCTGCTCGTCAGAGATGCGTTTAACCACTTCCCGGCCTGGCGCCCAGCTGCGATGGCAGGTGGGGAACAGGGACAAGGGCGAGAAATCTGGTGAGTCAGCCAGGACGTGGCCGTCCGCTGCCCTCACGCCACTTCCCGAAACAGCCATTAAACTGGGGAGCCTGGTCTTCTTAATAGCTGGGGTCTACGCTTATGGTCACAATTAATTCGGTGCTGTGGAAGCGAAGGATGCCACGCTTACCTCGGCCAGCTCTGCCTACAGCAACATTGTACGTCGGCTCTCCACCTTGACTCTTTGTCCTGATGTCCATTGTGCAGTCGCCATCGACATACAGGCTATCTCTGATCACAGAGCACTTCTTCGCACCAAGGGTCAGCCCGTTGGTGAAGAACCCCTCTCGGTCTTTGCCTACAATCATATCTATCTCTACCGGCTGTCAAAGGAAAGAGCCCAGCGTTAGCACGGCAGCGCTCCGCGGCTCCGTCTGCCTCCAGCGCGCCCCGTCTCGCCCCGGGGGGCCCGGGCGGTGACTGTCCCCTCGCCCCGCCGGGGCGCTCCGGGGCGCTCCGGAGCACGGGGCTTTGTTACCCGCGGCGGGGCCCGCACCGCTCCGCGCCC
>VZSF01002916.1:182781-225908 GCA_013398295.1 Chionis minor | reverse complement strand
GCGGGGCTGCGAGCGCGGGTGGGACCCGCACGGCACCGCCCCGCACCCCGCTCCCCTCCGCGCCCCGCACCGCGCCCCGCCCCGCACCGCTCGGCGGCGGGCCGGGCCCCGGGGCAGGAGCAGAGTCTCTGCACCCTCCAGCCGCCGGTCGGCTCCCGCCGCACACGGGCCTCTGGCGTGGGGTGTGGCCGCGTGCCTTTGCGAGCGGCGATCCCAGGTTTTATTCTTCCAGGTTCCACCGAGGTTCTGTTGAAGTAATGTAGTTTCCCTGTTCCTTTACGGGGCGCCCAGGTGTGACACCGGTGCTTCGCCGCGGGGACGCTTGGCGCCGGGCAGGGTCGCCGCTCGGACACCGTCGCGCCGGGAGTGTTGGCCTGAAGCTTTACGGGCACGTTCTGGGTCAGGGCTGGCCTGGCTGAGGGCGCGGGGTGTCGGGTCACCTTCCCTTGCAGCAGGGTGGTTTTGCCTCGCGCCGTGTCCGCTGTGCGTCTCTGGGGCATGGAGACGGGTGGGATGGGGGTAGCTCTCCACGCAATTAACGCTGAAGCTTTAATTCAGGAAGTTACCTGAATGCGCCAAGGCGTGGTATACAATAATTGAATCTGCCTTTTCCCGAGGTTCTATCTCCCAGGAAGAGTATTCACCGGGTGTTCATAACAAATATCCCCACCGCATCCTTTAGGGTGTTACTTTTAAATACTTTTAAAACCTAGTTCAGTCATCACAAGATTGAGTGTTGTTTAGATAGTAATAGAGATTGCTTGGGTTACTAGATACTTAGAAAAGAGCTTATTTGCCTCCTTTAGCTTAATTCCATAAGTATTTTCTCTTTTTTATTCCCTCGGTGTGTTTCCCCCTCTGCATTTGGGCAGCACCAGAGCTTTGCTTTATCCTTTTCCGGCCATCCACGTGTACCAAAACCATCCTCATGTCACTGTGTCTGCCAGTGGGTTACAGGCCTTAAATTCGCCTTCGGCTTTTTCAACAGCTAAGGGTTTTGTGACGCTGGGGTTGCCCTCATCGTCCGCTCTCCGCAGAGTCCTTCCGGAGGAGGAGGACGGGTTCTCTCCCGCCCGGGGGGTTGAGGGCCGCTGCTCTCTCTCTCTCAGTGCTCTGAGGTAGAAGCTCCCGGTTTAATGCTTACTCGCACACAGTGGAATGCGTACGTCTTAAATGAACAGGAGGATGATGGGCTCGTTATTTTTGGAGTTCAACCAAAATGCGTTCGGTTTTGGTGTATAAGTGGTTTGGATTTTTTGTGGTTTTTGCAAGCTGCGATACGGATTCTGAATTGTTTCACTTCAGTCAGTGGGCTTCATAAATACAGAGGCAGACATCTTGTCGCCCTGAACCGAGGGGCAGGCCGTGGGAATTTTGGAGTTGCCTGTTTGTTAGCGTCATTATCCTTTGGTTAATGAGAGGTGGGCTTCGCCTGGATGCAGGCTGCGTGGTGCAGATGTGGAGGAGTCTCACGCCAGAACCCCTGGGTTTCCAGGGCTTTAACCAACAGCTACGCTGCGTAGCCGTGCCCGGGATTCCGGAGCCTTGCCAGTCTAATCCATGGTGCGTTCGGTGCTTCAGCTCTGGCGAACCAAACGTTTCACCCGGATGTCAAAGAATGCGGGGTGGGTCCGGTAATATCACAGCCACTTTGGGAGGAATATCGCATTTTTTCAGTAGCCGCACAAAGCGGTGATCAGTAGTGTGGGTGCTGTTTTGACGAGCAGGTTGCGTTGGCAGTGCAGGGGCTGCGGTTGCTGCTTTCAGTGATTTAAATCAGAAATAACTGCACGGAAGTCTGGGATCTCATGAGCGTAAAGGGATGGATGAGGATGGAGGATTTGCCGCCTGCTTGGTAGCTCACCTTTTCGTCGTGTTATTTGTAGTATATTATTTGTATTGAAGTAACTCTAGTAATATAACTCTAAAAGAAAGTGAAGTCTAAATTGGGTTACAGTTATTTAACATTATGAAACTACCAGGTAGCTTGTAGAATTTGCAGATTCAGCAATGGCAGTGCTTTTTCTAAAAATCATAACCCTTCAATTCTGTTTTCACCGTTAGGTGCCTCGTTTGGTTGTGTTCTGTGTTATACAATCATTATTATGCTACTTGTACAGACACTACTGCCACAGCACCTTTGAGGCTGTTTGATTTAAGAAAATCAGGATGTGGTCTGTACGTTAAAGACTGTAAGACAGAGGAGTTCCGGTTTTATTTTGTGTTTCGAGTCTTACTGGAATCTGAGATACTTGTTCAATGAAGGATTTATAAGTAAGCAAAAATATGGTTGTTAAAATTGTGAGGCGTAGTGGGTCATTTTAACACCAGTACCTGGACTGATGCATGAAATTGTGCTGTCTGAACATAGAGCTGTATGTGTATGGTGAACAGCTGTTAAATTTTAGTTTCTCTTATTTTAGTCTCTTTCTGCATTCTGCCCGGTAGTTCTTCTTTCTGGAAGGTATTTGCACACTGTAGCCACAGTTTGGGGATTTTTATGCAGCTCGTAACAATTATTAGTGTTTTTGCTTTGATACAGAACTTTGTGTAAAGTTTATGTTGGATCACATCTAAGAAAAAGAATAATTTGAAAGAATTTTGAAGTACCAACTGTGCTTAGCCGGAGTGTAGTATTTATAGCTTTGTGAGAAACCTCGGCTGCTTTTATATTAGTAACGTAAAAGATGAAATTGGCCAAAAACTTGAAGGAGGGTGTTTATTTTGTTAGTAAAATAACTTGCCGTTTTCTGTCAGGCTTTGTGACTCCCAGAGCTGCTGCTGTGCTCAAAATGGTAGGACGGCCGAAGGTAAGATTTCTTACGACGTTCCCGGTTCTTCCTGTTTTTCACCAAACTGGCCCCTCTGGAGATAGCTTTAGCCGGCGCTTACATGCAGGCAGGAAGGGCAAGTGGCCATCAGCAGAACGCAGCCTGGCCTCTTGGTGAGCTCTGGACTTGGCAGAGCTGGCGCTCGCTGGGTGCATCATTTGTCTCCGGCGCTACCGCGGCTCGCGCCCGTTCGCGCTGCGGCGCTGGTGGCTTCCTCTCCAGACCATGTTGGGTTTCCCGTGGCCGCCCTCCTCGTTACCACAAGTGCTTTCGGAAGTGCAGAGGGTAAAACCCATTTAGAAGCGTTGCAGGTTTGCGGGTTGACTCCTGCTGATTACGCGCCACGAGGCGAGGAGCAGTCGGGCTCGTAACCTCGGGGTGGTGACCAGGAGACTTTGGGCTTTGCGGGGTCCTTCCACAGCCACTCCAGCGACGGCTGGAAAACGAGGAAGGCACCAAAGGCTGGGATGAGCGTTAGCTAGAAATGAACAGTAAAAATGCCATACTAATGAGCTGAAAACCTGAAGCTCACTTTAAAAAATACAGTGGCACCACACCATTAGACTAAGCCCCCAGTGCAAAGCTCTGCGGTGCAACGACCCTGTGCCGGGGCAGGTCCCGTGCGGAGCTGGGGGGCTGAGGCTGAGCGGCAGCGAGCCCTGTGCAGCAGCACTTCCAGCCCCCCGGAACGCGCTGTCCCGGCGTAGCTCACCTGCTTTGGGAAGGCAGCTGAACTCCGTGCGCAGGTGAGTTTCATCTCTGTAGGGGAGGCTTGGCTGGAATGGTTTTGCCAGTACAGATAGCTCTGCCAAACCTTTGTCTTTCTAAGGATTAATTAGGCAAAGAGTTAAGAAGAATTTCCCTTCCGTATCCTTTATTTAACCATCAAATTTAAGCACAGCAAACTTAAAAAGTAACATTTTAAATCAGACACAAGCTTAGGGGTGTTGCTGTGCCCGATGATAAGGGTGTGAGATTGCTTCCATTCATGTGGCTTCCAGAAATGCTTTAAATCTGAGGAAAGACAGTTCTTTGTGCATCTGATTTACAGATTGGCCAAAGCACTAAAAAAAGATGTCTGAAATCATGGAACTTTGCTCAGCTTTTGGATTTTTAAATTAAGTTTTTGGTCTCGCCAGTGGCCAACAAAAAGTAAACCTTAATCTTAGAAATTAAGGGGTACTGTGTGTAAATTCTTACTTGGACAGGTAGTCTCCAGTTCATACTGGTGTCTTGGGTGAGAGTCCCCGTGTGAGCGGGGGGTGCAGAATTAGGCCCCCGTGACCCAGCTCTCTGTATACGCAGATTTATCACACGCTCAGGCTCCTCAGTGCGCTTAGATCCTGCAATACTTTATTTTGTTTTAAATAAAAGGAAACAGAACTCAAATAAGTAGCCCTCTGTTAACTTTCCAGTTATGAAACTCAGTAAGTTTGTAGATAGCTTGAGGCAGTGGAGGGAAGGTGGTAGCCTCTTCAGTCCAAGCTCTTTTATTTATTTTATATCCAGGCTCGGTGGTGACTCTTACACGCCTTTGGTAACTGATTATTTCGGCGAGTGAAAGGTTATGTAGAAGTTAATCTGAAAAGTGAGCGCTAAGACCACGAAATGTGGTAAGGGAGTTGGAGAAGCACAAAGTTAGAGGGAGGGAAAGCAGAGAGGTGTAACATGGCGCAGAGCAAGCGTGGGCTCCCGGCGCAGTTGTTTTTTTATGGGTATTTGTGCAGTGGGCTTAAACAAGAGCAGCTACAGTCTTACTGATGCGTGCAGCCCGCACGCCTGGTCTCTGCTGACTGCACGGAGAAATGGTGTTAGGTGAAAGAGAACATTTAACTTTTCCCGGGATTCCTCTGGGCCCTTCTCTGTCAAAGCTGACCGGTGTATAATTTTACCTTTTTGGCAGCGGATCAGCATTTTGGCACCATGCTAGTGCACGATAACAGCAACTCCCAACCCCTTCCTCGTGTGGCGTTGCCCCCGAGCGCGCTGGGCTGACACCAGAGCTCTCCTGCCCAGCAGCTCCTGGCGCCCGGGGAGCTCAGCTGCTGCTCCTCGGGCTGACGGGCCTTTATGCTTTCCTAGCTCTCGGTGTCTCGATGGGATTGTTTTTGCACCGCTTTCGGCAGCTTATTCAGTCTACCACGTGATTCAGCTGGGGAACTCTGAGGTTTTACTCAGTGGGTTATTTCCTTCATTACGCTCTCGTTCAGCAGCAGTGCCTGTAGGGTGATAGGTCATCCTCTGATCGCAAACAACTTTGCTGTTGATGCTTGTTACTTCTTAAAAGTCCAAAGGATTTTTGGATCACAGATACATAAATTTATCTGTCATATATAATTTCTACCCAAAATAGTCACTGTCTGCAAAAGCATTTAATAATAATTCTGAAGTATAAAAAGTCATATTTTCCCAGAGAAATTGTACAGTTCCAACCTTAAAATACTCTGTAAAATTACGAATATATATTTTTTTGAATGAAGCAGAAATGGCTAAATGTCTTTCTTTTTCTTTTTTTGCAATTTTCTTTAAAATTTAGTACCAAATTTCTCTCCAGCCACAAAGTACTCGATTCTAGCTATGAGTAGCAGTCAAACTACCTGCTGTCAGCTCACCAAAGAAGAGCCAGAATATGTATATTGAGTATTTAGAATATTTTTGTGTTAGTTTTTCATAACTGAAATGCTACTTATTTTCAGCAGCAAGGGAATTATTTCAGCTGTAGCTGTAGTTCTTTTCTCTCAATTACATCTAGTCAAATACATATCACATTTTTGAGAAACAAAGTATGAGAATTATTCTGCTCAAATTTGTCTACATAATCATGAAAGAAGATCAAAGAAAAGTTTTAAAATGCATTAAGTATGTGCTTAAAAAAAAGTGTACCCAATCTGAAAGTGTAATACTGCTGAACTGTAGAGCAGCTGCTCTGGTATGGGTGAAAGGAAACATTAAAGATCTAAAAATGGCGGGAACAGGGAAAACTAGACTTGAGTAAAAGAGGAAAACAGCCTAAAAGTCATAGAACCATAGGATAGTTTGGGTGGGAAGGGACCTTAGAGCCCACCCAGTGCCCCCCCTGCCCTGGGCAGGGACACCTCCCACCACACCAGGCTGCTCCCAGCCCCGACCAACCTGCCCTTGAACCTCCAGGGATGGGGCAGCCACAGCTGCTCTGGGCAACCCCGGCCAGGGGCTCCCCACCCTCACAGCCAGGAATTTCTGCCCAATATCTCATCCAAATCTCCCCTCTGCCAGTTTGAAGCCATCACCCCTTGTCCCACCACTACAGGCCCTTGTAAAAAGTCCCCCCCCGAGCTTTCCTGGAGCCCCTTTCAGATACTGGAGCTGCTCTAAGGTCTCCCCGGAGCCTTCTCTTCTCCAGGCTGAACCCCCCCAGCTCTCCCAGCCTGTCCTCCCAGCAGAGGGGCTCCAGCCCTCCCAGCATCTCCTCTGGCCCCACTCCAACAGCTCCATGTCCTTGAGCTCTTGGGGGCCCTGGAGCTGGACGCAGCACTCCGGGTGTGATTTCATTTAGAACATTTTCTCTTCTTTTTAAATACCTCACTGAAGGAAACAAATAATATCGCGTCTCGACCAAACAGCTGTTCATAATGAGAAGTGAACGTGCTGAGAACGTTACGGGGAAGAACGTTGCAGAGGACAGTGGGGCTGAGGCAAGTCTTCTCCAGCATTGCAGGAAGCTGGCATCCACTGAGACCAGAGGCGGCTTCAGGAGGTGATGGGTTTGCTTGTGTACCAGTCTTGGCTCTGGAGTGTGCCCCCCAGCATCACTGGTTTAAAATGGTCTGCATAGTGCGTGCCAGTGGAGGTGAGCACCCGAACCTCAGATTCTGCGCTGCTTTGAAGCAGGTGCCGGGGTTTATTATCAATCTTTACAGCAACTGGGAGCGGACTCACGATGCTGTTGCTGTGGGGAAGAAGAATCCAGTCATCAGCTCTGTGGCCCTCCGTGCTCTCCTGTCTGTCTTCTGGTGTCCCCATCCAGCGACGCAGCTGGCCCCACGTCATCGAGTCACACTTGCAGTGACCACAGTGGCTCACACCAGCTTTTTGTTCGTAGGTGTTTCTAACTGTGTGTCTCCCAGTGCAAGATTAGGGTTTGCGGAGATGTACATGGGGAAGATGCATCTGACATGCTTGTCTGTACTCTTGATGAAGACAAAGTGCCAAATTGGTGAAGTGCTTTTTAAAGGTTTGTAACTCGGGTGTATTATGTTTATCTAGAAGAGTGGAAGGATTCCTCCTATTTCAGTTTTCTTTGAAATTCAAATGTAAAATTCAGAACGAGGACCACTTTCCTCAGACATAAATACATGACTTCAGTATGTATTTATAAAAACTCTAACATGTTGCTGCTTTGACTGAACAATCAGAGTAACTGTCCTTTGCTATGCAAATCTTGTCCTCATTAGGTTAGAGCGGGGTGCGTAAGGCAGTTGGGACGTGTGGCGTAGCTTTGGTTACAAGCTAGAAACAGGTACGGTTTTAGCAGTTGCCCTTGCAAAAAAAGGCAGAAAAACAGAGGGAGGGAACATTAGCACCAGCCAGACTTCTGTGTGTGTTTGTTTCAACAGACACCCATTTTCTCCTGTTGTTATTAGTAGCTGTCAGTGGAGGAGGTAACGGCAAACTGCTGGCTGGGGTCAAGCTGTGTGGGAAGCAGTAGGGGCGTCAGCCCTCCGCACCGTCGATAAGCTGGTTTTAGGTGCGGGTTAGTTGAATGAATTGGAATACGCGCTCTTTGATTGCCAGGAAATTGAACTCGTGCTGGAAGGGGACAGTGTGGAGGCAGCATTGGGCCAAGGTGTGCTTGTCTCAACACTCCGCTGGCAGCATGGACCTGGGGACGGTCATCAGCCCGGTGTCGGCTGCGGTGGAGGAAAGGGCGCTGCTCCTCACGGATGGGTGATACGCTTTTCCACTTCGTCCATAATGCCTTTCTGTCGGGGGCAGTTGTTTCTCCTTCTTGTGTACATACTTTTCTGTAGCTCAAACGATGATTTTTTATAGAGTAGTTTGTGGCGAAATACAAGATTGTGCTTCACTCTCTACGCTTAAGGCATTATAACTGCACTGGCTTTGGTGGTAGCTTCGTTATTCGGTAGTGTGAGAGAATAATCATCCCTGTCAAAGGACTGTTAAAGACTAGGCAAAAAAAAGAAACTATATAAGAAAGAACAAGGTTTCTTTTCAATTTAAACAACTAAATATTTTTTGTTTCTATCTTTGCTATTTTAGAAATTATGTGCTGTAACAGGAGAAGAAATACCACAAAGGAGTTAAGTTCATAACCGTAGTGTGACCACAATCACCTCAGAGTGCAAAATAGTACTTTGAGTTTAGCAAAGATCAACGGGACGGTTCTGCCGTCTCCACTGCAGCTCCTGCCTCTCTCTGTCCCCCTCCCTGATGGCCCTTCCCCGTGCTCTGTCCTTCTTTCAGAGGAGCAGCCCCGTGTGCACAAACGCCCTCTGAAGTATGTGAAAAAATGTTGACTGATTGCTTTCCAGGTAGTTGTAAGGCCATTTTTTGGAAGGATGTAAAAATAAATAAATAAATAAATAAAGGTCCCAGCTAGTTTTCAAAATATAATTAAAATATTGTTAAACTTAAGCCACTCTTCAGGTGTTTTCTGTATTATTCACCTTTTCTCCACAGCGCAGCTACTACTGAATACTGCTCTGGGAAGTTCCTCTCCAGAACGAAACCAGTGATCTTATTTACACGCTGCGTCGAGGCTGGCGGCTGGTATCGACAAGTATTTTCTGCTGAAAGCAAAGAGAGCGTAGCTGGGGCAGAGATCCAAAAAAATTGAATTCATATGCTTAAATCCAAAGTTTCAGTCCTGAAATCATCCTGAGACCTGCTTTGCTTCTGGCTAATCTTTAGGAGATGGGGCCGGACGTGGGCATCGAGCCTGGTGAGCTCCGGCTCCGGGGGCTGCAGGTGGCTGCTGGGGAGAGCCCCGCAGCCCCGCGGGTGGAGGTGCAGGGTCCCTGTCCCGCAGCCCCGCGGGTGGAGGTGCAGGGTCCCTGTCCCGCAGCCCTGCGGGCGCAGCCGCAGCCAGCTCTCCTCAGCTTGGCTTCTCGGGGAGCATGACCTGGAGGCTGCTCTTCGGGAACGGCTCGCAAGCGCCGCGGTCCCCCTGTGAGATGAAGGGGCACCTGGTTCTGGCAGGAGTCCCGGTGCCCTTGCCCGTTCCACGCAACCCTTTGAGAGCACTTGGCAAGAAATGGGAAGCCCAGGATTCAAATCCCTTCTTTTCCTGAGAAGTTAGAAGTTTTCCACTTCTCCTCAGAGTGCCCTGGCAGCTGGCTTTTGGGAGGAGCGTGCTGCCTTCCCTCACTCCCTCCCTGCTTGCACCCTGGCTCCCGGGATCCAAAAAGGCAGAGCAGTGCCAAGCGCTGCGGCGGTGCCCACGGAGCGCTGTGCGGAGGGGCGCTGGGTGCGCGCGTGGCTCCGCAGGCTGTTGCAGACGTGTATTTCCAGTATTTCTGTGTGCCTCCTGGTCCAGGTAGCGGCATGGTCTCTGCTCGGCCAGCCGTGCGGCAGCTGCACCGTTCAGCCCTGGGACGTTCCAGGGGCAATTCCAGCAGACGTGCCATCGGCGGCCTGCGACAGCCTGGAGATGCTGGGCTTGCTGCGTCTTGATACTTTTGTGAACATGTTGGCTGTTTTTGGGCTGCAAGCCTGTCAGTAACTTCCAAGACCCTGGCACTAGATGGAGCTTTAATCTACTTGCACTTAGAAGTCTATTAAGTTTAACCGCAAGTTAAAACCAGGGAAGAATAAATGAAGATGCGTTTGCCTGCTGCTACACTTACAGTGCCCTTTTGCCCTTTTGTTAGCAGCGCAGTGTAAATTGTAATTCCAACTTAATTTCAATGGAAATTAAAATATTGCAGCAGAATCTCCTTGATCCAGTAGGTGCTTTATAATCATACTCTTACTAGCACCCTTTAATGTACTCTCTGGCTCGTGGGAGAAGTTGCTGTAAGTTAGATTCGCCGAAAATGTGCTGCATGTTTAAGCTAATAACTAGGCTGCGCAGAATAAAGGTAATGCCATATTCTGAACAAAGTTTCTGTTTGTATTTCAGAGCGGGGTGGGGGTGACCAAGCCTTCTGTTTGCTCTGCTCATTCAATAACGCATTTGCATTTTCACTCCATGCTACCAAAGCCAACAATTCGGAATCATCTGTTATCAGTCATTTCATTTTTTCTCCATGTGTTACCCTTGAAAACACTAAACAAATAGAAACAAATAAAAGCCAGCTTTGAAACTGTCGTGTTTGTTACTTTTCACTTAACAAGCATCGCGTCTCACCGGCTGCACAGCACATACCAGAAATTTAAGACCATCTCTGCCTTCTCCAGACTGAGCGGAGGCAGCTTTAGTTCCGCGGCCGGGGGCCTGTGTTCTTACCAGCAAGAGACTGGTCCGGCCAGAACCACTGTCCAGACGCCGCGGCAGCAAACTGTGTCATCGGTTCCCACTCGCAGCCCCTCGGCTATTTCGTTGAGTGGTTTAATATAGTGAACCAGGAGATACAAACTTGGGAAGAAGTCCCAGGGTGTGCTGTGCTCAGAACACTGGAGGTGATAAAGACGCCGGCTGCTATCGCTCCTCACTCCCATCGCCTCCTCAAGGTCTAACCCTTCCATCTCTTTCTCCTTTTATCAGCAGGACCGAGGGACTCCGCACACACCACAGAATGAAAAGCCTCTGTGGAAAACTTTACGTGAAGGCAGGATTGCCAATATGAGCAAAAACTCGTATTTCTGGAAGATTACTATAACCCAGGACTTAAGGAACCATTTCATATATGGAAGAGTAGGTGCGGTGTTGTGGATGACAGGGTTTGCGTGTGGCAAGCTGATTACAGTACTGGCCCTACCGAGTAGGGAAACAGCACAAGCAGATTTCAGAAAAAGACCTTGCTGAAGAAAGTAATTTTAGAATGGTGTTTCATAGTTTGCCTGGCAAAATTTTCATTGCTACTTGTGACTAGATTAAGGGTATTCAATGTCATAATTTCCATATCAATCAATGGAAGTTTGGTGCTTAAGTATCTTTTAAGAATTTGCTCTTACGAGGTTGTCACCAGTTGCATTCAGACTGTAAAATTTCATTAGTACTGATTTCAAGAGAAGTTGTTTGCCACCCTTTGAAGAACAAAGTAGTAGGGATGAATGCACCAATACCCGATTCCTCAAATGCCTCTGGAGAGCAATGAGAAATTATAATTCCTGGCG
Source organism: Chionis minor (assembly GCA_013398295.1). Classification (NCBI taxonomy): domain Eukaryota; kingdom Metazoa; phylum Chordata; class Aves; order Charadriiformes; family Chionidae; genus Chionis; species Chionis minor. The sequence continues at coordinate 214,800 of VZSF01002916.1, read as the reverse complement.
GCATCACCGATACGGGGCATAAAAAGGTGAAATGTCATTATTTCTTTGCACTTTCATTTCACGTTACAGAAGTAGCTCGTGACGTCACGAAGGATCAAGGCATGCCGGAGCGTTCTTTGTTATAGTTGCCAGCTCCTTGGCTGTTGTGTATGCAGGCACTGTTGCGTTAAATGGGTAGATGTAGCCGGTAAGCTGTCCTTTGGCACACCATCATTACACAGAAAGCATATCTGACGAATGAAGTGTCGTAAAGTCTGCACGGGGCATCAACTGACTTTTATTTCTTTTTTAGATGCTTTTTATCTCATTGTCTTATATACCAATTAATGTGGCTGGGCAGCTCTTCCTTTTTTCCTTGCAAGTGGAAAAGAAGATGCATCTGCTGCATTTTCAAAGCTAGGTGTAGGATTTGCCCGCAAAGCTTGGGAAAGCTTCTCCTTTGTAATTGTGGAGGTTAGATTGTAGGTTAGATGTAAATGTTCAGATAAATAACTAAGCCCTGAAGTCTGGATAACATCTTGGCAAGTAAACTAAGCAGGTTCTGGGAATGCGGCACAAAGGAATCTGTGGTGGCTGAGGACTTACTAGTTTATATGGAATATGACAGCAGGACCGTATTTATATAGATACATGCTCTGCATTGCTTTGCCGTTCTGCATTTAATTACTGCCCAAGGTGTGGTTTATTCTTGACAAGCATGCTCCTGTCTGCATGGCTGACTTTTTTAGTGTCCCCTTTAAATGTGGCTCTGCAAACCTGGGCACACAACTCTGGTGCTGTTCACACCAACGCCATGAGCAGAGTAAAATCACCCCCTTGCTCCTTCTCACTGCCCGCACTTGCTCGTGCGCTGCCAGTTGCTGGAGAACGAGAGGTCGGACTTGACACAGACAGGTCCATCGTGGCTGGAAGAATGAGGCTACGCTATTTCTTCTTTATCCATATGTATCCTTTTGTGCAAGAGACTAAACTACAGTTAAGGATATTGGGAATGGAAAAGATGATTGGGGAAGAAATCACATCTTTTTTCCTGCAGCATGCTGGGGAAATACTCCTGTGTAATTAATGAGGTTCTCGTCAGGTTTTTTCACCTTTAAAGACTACTTTGCACAATTGCACCTCTGAATGTGCACAAGGGTAAACTTAAATTGGCCACAGAGGGAAATGAAAATACATCACAACTACTCAGACTGGCCCTTACCACGGGCAGGGATCAGGCTAAAGAAATCACGCAAGGAAGTGGCACACATGCTCTTACCTCTGTTGATGCAAACCCCGAGTAACACTACGGCCTCCAGCGGAGTGAGCCTGGAGCAGTGGGTGTTAGCGTGCTCCGGGAGGGAAGCTCGGCCTTCCTGATAATTATTAATTATTATTAAAATCTGATCCTTGTAATGTTTTATTTACCTTCCGTAGCAGGTGCTTTTTGGGTTGGGTGCATCAGACGCTTGAGGACCATGCGGTCTGCGAATTGTGCTTCAGACCAAGTAGCGCGGAGTTCTTCCCTGTGGTGTGTCGGCCGTTTGGGAGCACTGATCGCTCCTGAGCGCCAAACGATTCCTGAGTCAACAGAACTAGCTCTGTAGTAGCTGTGGCAACCCCAACCATGGAAAGCAGCTTACAACCTAGAGCTGAGGTGGCTTCTGAGTATTAATGGGGTGGGTTTTTTCCTCCTCGATAAGCTATGTTAATTGGCCAGGAGAAGAAAGCAAAACAACTGTTCTTTGATTACGGCAGTGCTTTGATGTTTGTGTTTTACCCTGACCTAATCTCAGTAAAAGGAAAAAAACAGAAGTTGGGAGCTGAAATGATGGCACTGAAAACAAATTTTGTCATTAAGCACTGAATATTTTTTTGTTGCTTCACTGCAAAACCTGACCTTGAATTTCAGTCTTTTTACAGACGTATCTTTTCAGAGACTTTGTTGTGACCCGCTGGAGCATATGAGTAGGACGAGGAGGGTGCACGGGAGTCCGCAGCGAGGCATGCAGTTGTTTGCTGTGTGCAGTTAGACACGACCTGCAAAGAATGTACAAGAAATTGTCATTGTGTTCTCTTCTCACCTTCTTCTTGACAAGTAAAGAAAGTTTTGTTTGCTGCTTTAAATAATTCTGTTAATTATCTCAGGAATGCCTGTGATGCTCGGTATGTGACATTCAAGGAAAGCTTTTGGAAATGTCACGCACAAACTTTACAGGTTTATTCTATCATTTACCATTGCACTGGGTCTTAGTCACCCTGCAGCCTTCCGGTGAAGCAGCACTTCAATTTCTAGTATTAAAAAACCCCACACTTATTAATTTAAAACAGAAACATGTTCAACCATTTTGGTTCATCTTTATTTCTCTTCAGTGAGCTAATGAGGGCACGAGCAAAATCTTTATCACAGCTGAATAGGTGAGCAGGAAATAATTTTGTCGCATTGCTCCTCTCTGGAAGAGATAAAACCAGTTCTTGAGTACGAGAGGCTTAGGCACGGGATAGACACTAGGCTGCTCTGCAGTGTTAAGACTGATGTGCTTCCCAGCGTATTCAGAAGATCTTTTTCTAGGTCTCTGGAGACTGTAACTTCAGAAACGCAGACCTCTGTGAGTTTAGGCAGCTGGTAAGCAGGAATGTTAGACCTCTGGCTCCCTGAAGTGACTGGACCCTTCTGAAGGCTGTTGTGAGAAAGAGGACGTTTGCCAGCGCAGGAACTGAACTCAGAAGTGAGCCCAGTCCTCCGACCTCCGATTACTCTTCTCTCGGTGGCAGCCAGTTTGTCTCTGTGTCTTCCCAGGTCATGTACCCCTTGTGCTTGAGTGGGTTTCCAGAATAGCTGCCATGAGACAGTCTGCCAGGAGCATGGAAAGGCCTGTGTTGTGGATAACTCCCAACCTGACCTTTTGTACTCAGCCAGTTACCGACAGCTGGGAAAGGTCCCATCCTCGAAGCTCTCTCTCCTTAGTAGAAGAGTGTGGCTGCTTTTAACAGTTTACTGGCCAGACGAGGTGTGTTTGGCTAGCATGCTGAATTGTCGGGCTGTGGGAGTCATCTCGGCAGGCTTCAGGCAGTCGTGGGGTTTTCTTTCCCCTCTGGCTTTTCTTGGGCTGGGTTTGGGGGACGGGAGTTGGTGAGCTCTGCCTCCGCCGCCCCCCAGGGCTCTCCGGGTGCCTCTCGCTGCTACGCGACGTGGCTGCTTTGCCTGCTCCCACGTGAATACAGTGCCAGACGGAGGGCAGAGGCACCGGGGAGCAGCAGCTCTTCCATTCTTTAAAGGCCGTTTGTAAAGATAAAGGGCTAAATTCTGGTTTAATCAGGCAGGATTTTTTCTGGTGGTATCAAAACCAACCCATTTAAATAATTGCAACATTTCCCCCATTTCCTTTATGTGCCATTTTTCGCAGACCAATATTGACTGCCTGCCATTGCAGGGTATTCCAAAATGCTGTGAGTCTTCCGTTGTAATGCTGATGCCGAGTAGCTGTTGTGTTTCTGCCTAGAAGAGCTCCGTGTTGCTGCGAGTACCTTATCTTGACCGCGGAACATTGGCCTGTGGTTCTTGTTGCAAGTAAAAAATAGCAATTCATAGGGGCGAAGTATTTCACTTTACTACCAAAGCGTTACTTCTCCCAGTGGAACAGCAGGCTCCATCGGGCAAGAGTATGCCAGGATGCAAAGGTACTGTAGCGCCAGCACCTAGCACTATGCGAGCCCTCCTTGCAGAGAAGATCCTTTGTCCCTCCGTGCGTTAACGAGGAATTCCTTTCCACGTCAGCTCTATAAAGGGAACTATAACACTTGCTCTAGCAGCTGATGTAGCTAAGGGAGCAGTTGTTTTGTGTGTTTCTTGGAGGCTAATGCAGTGCAACTGCTAAATCTTTACAGCTCTGTCATGTTAGTACCAAAAAAGAGAGAGTATTTGATTTTCTTAAAAAAACAAACAAACCAACCACAAACCTTGCTTTTTGTGGTCAGCCCCTCACAAATGCCATGGACTCTGTGCAGTTCTTTCTATTGAATAATTTCAGCACAAGGCCCTTGTAAAGTTTGCTCTAAAATGGGTTCAGTCCAAACCTTTTGTTTGTTAGTAAAGAACAAGTTATAGACAGTAGATCTTTCTTTCTTGTTTAATATGTATAAGCTCTTTTTACAAAGGCTATCCAAAGAACGTTCAGTTAATTACTCACGGCATCTTGTTATTTGGAGCCACTGCTTGTAGGGGAAGTGAAACTGCTTCTTTTGAGAGAGCGCAGGGTCCTTTGTGCGCGTTTTGTTCCCTGCTGTAGTGCCAGCTGAGCACTGCCTGCTCCTCTCTCGCCGTGTCTGATGCTCTTGGTGCTCCAGCGCCGGGGAGGAATAACTGACATTAGGCAAACCGTTCCTAGGAATGAAATCGAGCAGCGTGAGAGGGGAGTTTGGGTGGCTGCTGGGGCAAGGGGAGCCGAATTCTCCGCTTTCCTATCTGGCGAGTCCCTTCCATGGCAGAGCAGAGCCGGGCAGGATGCAGAGGTGTTGCCAGCTGTCGTGGGACACTCTATGTTTGGTTTTTTCCAAAGTGGGTCACTGATGTTTTCAGATAAGCTCTGTAACCTGGTGGTGATTCAGAGATGCTCAGCATAGCTGCCAGCTGATGGGCAGCCTTTCTCCTTCCGGCAGAGCCTGGCTGTTCCCAAAAGGGCTGGTGTACAGCTTTCCTGTCCCCCTCTCCCAGCCCAGGGGAACAGCAGTCGTGCCGCATGCCTTTAGGGAATGGCTGAGGATTCCTCGGCCTTGGGGATCCCTGTGCCCATCCTTAGGGTGCCCAAGCAGGTGCGTGCTGGGGAAGCCTGGGCCTGGGCAGCAGGTGGAGAGGACCAAATGCAGAGACGTCGTGAGTAGGTTATGGGGGCTTCTGCCCTTCCAGTAGTCCTGTTCGTAGAATCACAGCAGGGTTTGGGTGGGAAGGGACCTCAAAGCCCACCCAGTGCCACCCCCTGCCCTGGGCAGGGACACCTCCCACCACACCAGGCTGCTCCCAGCCCTGTCTAACCTGGCCTTGAACCTCCAGGGATGGGGCAGCCACAGCTGCTCTGGGCAACCCCGGCCAGGGGCTCCCCACCCTCACAGCCAGGAATTTCTCCCTAAAATCTTATCTAAATCTCCCCTCTTCCAGTGTAAAACCGTTGCCCCTCGTCCTCTGGCTCCACTCCCTGATCCCGAGTCCCTCCCCAGCTTTCCTGGAGCCCCTTTCAGACACTGGCAGGGGCTGGCAGGTCTCCCCGGAGCCTTCTCTTCTCCCGGCTGAACCCCCCCAGCTCTCCCAGCCTGTCCTCCCAGCAGAGGGGCTCCAGCCCTCCCAGCATCTCCGGGGCCTCCTCCGGCCCCGCTCCAACAGCTCCGTGTGCTTCTGCTGTTCCTGCTCCCCTGCTGCAGAGCGGGAACCTTCATGCTGCGAGAGCGTGGTGGCTCCCCAGCCTCCCTCATGCCCCGGCGCTGCCTCTTGCCCGCAGACACTGACGTCCCGCTGGGGCCATGGGCTGGCCTGGCCGGGCGGGGGGTGCCCAGGCGCCACCATGTCCCGCAGATGTGCAGGTGACCGGCCGGCCTGTCCCACGTGCTGCGGGCACACAAGGTGGGAACTGCTTTCTCTCACGTGCCACGTTATTACACAAAGCAGGGGCTTAAAGTTAATCCCCTGGAGAGCTGCCGCAGCAGCTGCCTGCCAGGACCCTGGCGCAGCAATTAGACCCGGGTGATGAGCGAGGGAGCATGGCGGCCGGGCGCTGGCTCCGAGGGAGCGCCAGTTCTCGGGGCCCGGGCGGGAGCCTGGCCTTCGGGCGGAGGCGCAGGACGGGGCCGCGCTCCCGGGGCTGGTTCCCATCCCCAGCCCGAGCCAGCACCGGTCGGTAACCGGGGCCGGAGCCCGGGGTCCCCGCCATGGGACACGGCGCGGCAGTGCAGGAGCGGGCCGGGACCCCGCGCGTCGCCGTGTCCTGCTGCCGGTGGCCACTGGTCCCTTCCCTCCTCCGGGAGCGTCCCGGTGCTGGGTCTCCGCACCGGCCGCGGCCACAGTCTGCGCGGCGGCTGCGAGGTGTCGTGGCGCTGTGCCCTCGGAGCGCCGTGTCTCCTTCCCGGCAGAGGGAAGGAAGCGTCCAAGGGCCGCGGCGGTTGCCTCTCTGTAAATAGCAAACCGAGTGACCTAATTCCGCAAGCGGCGGCTCCTTGGAGGCGTCCCCCAGCAGGCTCCATGGCGGCCGTGCTGCCGCTGACTCATCACTTCCAGCGCGGCAGAGATTGGAGCTTTCAGGCCCTAAGGATTTCACTGCTTCTTTATTAATTTTAAATTGATTAAAATGAATTTTTAAAATACCAGGAGAGACTTGCCTAAAGAAATGGCTATAAAAAAGAAGGAAACAGTCTGTGGGAGTTAACTGTGCGCTTAACAATCTCTGGCTCATACAGCTGTGAGCACCCGCTGCGGCGTGGAGGAGTCTCATGTCAGACAGTCCGTCCTGGTGGATCAGCAAAGACAGGATGAATCCATCATTGTTATCACAAAGGGAGAATTATAAACTGTCCTTGCTTACACCCCGTGCAGACCCACCGGTGTCCTCGCCCGTGGCAGGATGGTATTACAGGCTTCTGCTCTCACTGCAAGGCTTTGTCCGGAAGCCAGGCTCTCCTAGGGAAGCGCAGCCCTGCAGGAGCATCCTGTTCTCTCCCAGTATCGCCCAGTGCCTGACGAATCTCCTCGTATGGTCCGGAGACTCCCTGGGGCAGCCCGTGGGGTGTCTGGTAGCAGAGCAGGCTGCCGGGCGCTGCACTCAGCCCCCCTGGGGGTGCCGTGTAGGCCGGAGCAGACGCGTGGAGGATCCTTCCCCCCTCAGAGCGCGGTTTCCAACGAGCTTTTCCCCTGGGCCCTTCTCACTTGCCGCTCGTGCCCCAGCTCCGCCGGCTGGAAGCTGCCTTACATCCGAAGCAGGAGGACTCCTGTCCCTTGTGATTTCCGTCTGCTCCAGTGGAACTGCACAAGCCAGGGTTAGGCAGATACTGAAAGCTTTTCCCTCTGCCTTTCCCCTTTCACAGTGGCGGGGAGGTGGGTGGCACGTGCCAGCCAGCAGCCCAGGGACGCCTGTGAACCCACCTCAGCCAGCGCCAACAAGGAGCCTCCCGTGCGTTGTGGACTCCAGGATGTAGGAACTCCCTTCTTGGAGGCTGCGGAAACAAGGTCAGAGCCCTCTCCACACGGGGAGTTCTCCCTGAAGGTTCATCCAGGGGACCCCATCCGTCCCTCCTGCTGCTTTGGAGGGGGAAGGTGGGCAGCCACACGCAGCTCCGTGGTGCTGCACTGCAGGGTCTGGCCCTGCTTCTCAGGGGGGATTGTTCTCCACGCTGGTGACGGTCAGGGCTAGCTCGGACAGCATAAACAGTGGATTAATTGATAAAGCTTTTTGTTCTGTGAATAAATACCCAGGGAAAAAAAAGGCAGGTGGAAGGCTCTGTGGTACCCCAGAGAAGACAGAGCAGGCTGCTGAGTGAAGGAGCAGAAAACGGAATTAATCTGGAGGTAATGAAGCAGCAGGTTTTGTCAGACCCTTTTATGTCTACCTAAAAAAAAGAGACCTGCTATTTCAGTGAAAGTAAAGAATAAGAATATTTTTAAAACCCCCCAAAACAAACAGAAAACTGCAAAAACAACTTGACACTATTGATTGAAGTAATGGAGCAAGTGGAGTTCTAAGAAGTTGCATAAAAGCATCTTTGGTCTGCTTTAAAAATCCCTCTGAAAGACACAGTGATATTCCTCATACGCCGTTCACCTCTCTGTCTCTTCTCATCCCTAGGTCTCAAAAGCCGAACTGCTTTAAATCCCCGTGCCAAAGCAGAACCTGTGTTTCCTGCCCGTGCCCTGCGCTCGGCTGCCAGTCTTGCCTGCAGCGCTGCAAAGCAGATACTGCTGTGGCAGAGCCACTGCCTGGCTGACGAGACACACGTAGCTCCTGTTCACCTACTTGAGCATCATGGTGTCAACTGGGATGACTGGAGAAGCCCATCTCTGTCCCCCCTCCTCTGGTGGCAGGTAGGATGGGCTCTTCCTGAGGTCTTGGTGCCCCACGGTCACAACAGCGCTTTGTCCCGGGCAGGTCGTCACTCTGTGATGTGCTCCCTGGGGCCTCCCCTCGGAGACCTCTGACAGGTGGCGAAGGACCGGTTTGTTTTGGATGGCTTGCAGATCGATGTTTTATCTGAGACTGGCTTATGTGTAGGTTTCAACATATTTTAATTTTTTTGTGACCAAGGTGCTTTCCAAATTAATAAGTGATACTAATGAATTCTTTCCTGGGCTTAAACAGACTCAGATTTAGTGTTTTACTCAAATTAGGAAATTATTAAGTAGGGTAAGAAGAACACTGTGTTATGGAATGTTCTTGCTTCATTCATTTTGTTGATTGCACTTTGTTTTAATTATTTATAACACACCATAATGTACTAATTTACAGTAGCAGATTTCTGTACAGTCATGACATGAGACTTGCTGCAGCACTCGCTGTTTACTCTTTGCTGAGTAATATACACATTAATTATGTGCATATTAGAATGGCTTTAAAATATATATAGACTCAGCTGGAGGGTTGGGGTGGTTTAGATTTGCTTGTTCTTCATGGAGTTAAAAATAGTGTCATCTAAGACATGATCCTAAAGAAGTACATGAAATCAGTGTGACTATTTGTGGAAGGAAGGTTCTGTCAGCGTGAAATTCTTTCAGTGTTTGCAGGGCCAGGCCTTAGCCAGCAGACATTAAAGAGCACGTTTCAGTGTTTTAAGGGCAATATTCTTGTTTAAGGTTCTCTCATTCCTGCTTCCTTCTAGCAAAAAGGCACCTCACAAGGCTTCCTCCCCTGCCCCGTGTGCGCTGCTGCAACGCCTGGTCGAGCTCTGCCGCTGTAATGATGAGCGCGGGTGTAAAGGCTGGAGGACCGCTGGGGCCCGAAACGTGACTTTGCAAAACAAAATGCTGTCAGATTCACAAGGCACACAGACGTGAAAATAGAGAAAATATTTTTTCACATTTTTTAAGTTTTATCACTCAGCTGTGCTATTTGTAGCAGTAGTAGACATAACATTTGCAGAAAGAAATGTGACAGATCTATTCAGCTGGCAATACTAAGTTTCTCTGTACTGATACCACATCTTGCCAACCATTCCTATCCTGTGGTGGAAGTTGTGTGTAGTCACCTAACGAGACAACTGGCTGTCTTCATTCTGCATTTCCGTTTTTCCAAGCTGGAGGTAAGACATGCCCAGCTATGCCAGGAATTAAAACAACCCAACACGTCCATTCTTGTTTGGTGAAAATGCTGCCCCGTATTCTGAGAGCAAAACAATTATATTCTCTGTATTGTCACAGGTTCTGCTATTTAGTAGTAATAGCTGTCAAGCATCAAAAAAACCCACAACAAAACAAACAGGAAAAAACCAAACTATATTCTTCCTGGCAAGTGCCCTCCCTTACTCGCTATTTTGCTTCTTTTAGCTCCAGGCTCACCCCCTCCAGCTATTCCAGCAGCCTGCCTCCTAGAGTCTGCCTTTCCTGCTCCGCTCTTACAGCCGCCCGCTATGGAACACGCGTAATGGATGCTTTTTGCAGTGCCCGCATGGCCTCGGGAAAGCGGGGGCTGGCTGGATGGACAGAGCCTGCGGGGCTTTCCCCCTCAAAATTCAGCGTATGCGAATAGGGCACATCAAGTAATTGATCTGCGTTTTCTTCCTCCCTGAGACTTTTCTGGAGGAACGCAGACATTTTTCGGTTGAGTCGCGCAGCTCCGGCCGGGCTGAGGGGCGAGTTGCCCCCCCCGCACTGCCCAGGAGGTGCAATGGGGGTCTGCCCAGAACGTGGCCTCCTGACGGGCGAGGGGTCAGGGCGTCAAGTTTTGCCACAAAATCACACCTGGCATTTACACAGACGTTCCTTTGGGAGAGGATGTGCCACACGTGCTGCGGGTTGTTCCCGGCCTCTAGTCTCCCTCTCCCACAGGTCGATACAACAGCGGGTTTCCCAGAAAGCGTGTGACTGCGTGAACCCCGCAGGGTGGACGGGGGGTCTCCGAACAAACCCCCCGGGGAAGAGCGCGTGGTGGAGATGGGCAAGGGTGACGCACGCTCGGAGGCGACTGCAAAGAAGCTGACTTCATCTCGTCGTGAAGGGGACCAGAGGGTGGCCTTTGCTTGAGATGAGCAGCTCTCAGCAGCTGAGTGGATCGACTGGTGCCGTAGGGATGGCCCTGAGTTAGCCAGGCTGCCGTGGTGGTGGGGGGATTATGTGGCTCAGACCAGCCTAGGGTAAAAAATCTGAACAACTAGCAGAGGAATTCTGAAGAGAGCAGTGGGCTTGAGCTGGTGTCAGCCCACTGGGATGCCTGATGCCATGGTGGGGAGCATATTGTGGAGACCGGTAACGGGAATCACAGCGGTGCAGCCACTGAACTGTGTTTTGCGGTCGCTGGCTCACATTTGTACTGTGTTTTCAGCCATCCCCTTGTCTCTGGGAGCCTAGTGCCCATTATGGGCATGACCCTTCCCCAGGAAATCTTTAGAAAGGCACAATATGCATTTGCTTAAGTCCCCACAGAATTAACGTCCAAGGTGAAATTTGGCCCGTGGTATTTTATGACACTGACTTGTAAATAATTTTGCTTCCAAGCATAAAGGTTTGGGGAAATCAAAAATCCCACTGCTCCCGACGGAGCAAAGCTAGATCCCCCGGTGACTGTAATGTGCCGTACAGCATGAGGCGGGGCGGTGAACTGCCCTCGCTGCCGAAGCACAGCGTGCTCGGACTGGAACACACAGTTCACAAGTGGCTGGTGCAAGTTATCTTTATAGCAGAACCTTTATTTCACAGACGTGTGTCCAGATAAACAGGACTCTGTATTGTTCAGTCAGTAACAGATTCTTTGTGATTTAGTCTTGCTGATTTTTTAAAATTGTTAGCATCAAAATGCTGGTGGCCCGTGGTTTCTCATCCTCGCTTATGCGTCACAACCATTCAGTATTGGGTTGATAAAAGTGGCACGTGCCTGGAAAGCTGGTCACCCGTGCTCCGCCTGTTGTCCTGGCCCCCGGAGCACAGCGCCTGTGCTGCTCCTTGGCAGTTCAGTGACTCTCTGGGCTTGTCCTAGAGATGCAGGGGACAGCCAGCACTGACTGTATGGGTGGAATCGGAGTTTATTACAATATTGTCCTCTGTGTCCTCCTGTTAGGGAGAAAACTGCAAGAGTGATTTGTGGAAGCTGTTCAGTGCAAACTTAGGCAGAACTTTGTTAATCCATGCTGGGAGACGCAGAGTTCTTTGGTGGCAGTGGGTTTTCCACATTTCTTTAAAGAATGTGTGTACATATATTGCAGAAAGGCAGAAAATAATTGAAAGAATTACCCTTTTCTTTTTTGCTTCTAATTTGGTCATTAGGGATTTGTTAGAAGGAAACCTCAGCAATGAGGAAAGTAAGGAAATCTCACCAGGAGCAACACCCACGTGCAGGTACCAACTGCCTCTGCACACCTGAATTCAGTTGATGCAAAGAAGCTGAATTTAAAAGGCACTACAGAACAAGCCAGGGCCAGCTGGAGGATTTCCTGTAACTGAGAGGAGAAGCCTGGGGAGGCAGCAGGCAGAAACACTGAGCTGTGACACATTCCTTCTGGCTCTGGGTGCTGTGTCTGGAAGAAGGGAAAGGGGAATGTCTTGCTTTGATCATTTGGCCTAGTGAGCTCTCCCAGGTAACAGTTTTTTTCATCTAGCATTCAAAATGTTGGAGGGATTTATGTTTTTATATATTTTTTTTAAAAGTATGTATGTATGGGAGGAGGTTGAGTAAGTAGTCATCATAAAAGGCCCCAGCATCACTGTGCTCCTGTCTCCGAGCACAAAGAGAAGTAACAGGAGGTACAGAAGAACCTGTCAGGGTTGCTCGGAGCGAAGTGACTCACAGCTGTGTAAGTTGTGTCAGTATCTGATGTGAGAAGGGCTCTTGTTGGTGAGCCATAGTGCCCCACGTGTCAGGTTTTTGCTGTCTGCAGAGAGCGGGGAGGTGAGTGCCCACCTGCCTGCAGCATCTCCATCTCCATCCTGGGCTGGGGAAAAGGGAGGCTTGGGTGGGGATCCCGGGAAACGGGGGGCTGGAGGAGCCGGAGGTGGGTGTGGAGGCTTTTGGCAGGAGCGCTCGCTGCCGGGATGCCTGTGCCCACAGCCGTGCCGGTGGCACGGTGCAGCCGCTGCCCCGCTTCGTCCCGGCCTTGCCTGGGCCCCGTGCTGCGGGGAGGCTGCGGCGCCCGGCCACGGCATCGCGGGGAGCCAGACCCACGGCACCAGCCCTGCTCCCCTGCGGCAGCAGTGGTGGCAGGTGGCACTCGGCTCCATCAGACACCTCCTAGGTTTGACTATTCCACAGACTTCTAAAGTTGCTGGGTTTCCAGTGTTTCCTTCACCAGGCATTAACAAAAAAGCTTCTTGAAGTCAAGTAAAAATGCATTTAATTCAGTACTTATCTTGCAGTCTCAATCTCATCATGCCTCTAATTTTAATGTAGGCTGAGTCATTTTCATCCTACTGCTTTAAAATCAGGCTGTGGAGCATGGTCTTGTTCTGGTATGTTTGGGAAGTAGAACAATTTCTCCCTCTTAGTCAGAGCTGCCCTGCCAAGCTTCTATCACTTGGTGCTCTTAGGTATAAAAATAACATAGCTGGGGATGATTTGCAGAGTTAGTTTTATTACTGTAATCAAAATTGAAATGTGAAGGATGCCGGCTTACATTATGCAGATTGATTTATAAAAATAAATTAAATGAAAGAGTCCCAATGAAAAAATTAACTTTGTTTTGATATAATTCCCTTGGGAAGAATTTGCACTGTATATGCAGCACAGAAGTTGTGCAGTACTTGCTTTCTCTGTGTTGTTTGTCTGTGGCCCCTCAGTGCCTTGCCAGCCTGTCAAACCCTCCTCTGCAGCTGCAGTTGTTAATGTTTTTATCCTTAAGGTGCTATATTTTTTCCCGTTCTTGAAAATAGCTGATTTTGTTTTTGCAAATCCAAAGACTTCAACTTGAGACAGGCTTTTGGCATGGAAAATATAGGTGGAAGAGTTGTAGTCTGGCAGCGCTATGAACTACTGGAAACAGCTGTGATGCGAAGCCTTGACAGTAGGTAGAGCTGTTAGAAATATCTGCAGGTACGTAAACTTACAAGTGGAGAGAAAACAGAAAATACAAGGGGAATGCTACAGTACGCACATGACTGTAACGCATCCAAAATACTGCACTCCTGGGTCTGTAATTTAGGGATAACATGGCAAAACTAGGAAAAAACCTGAAAATGGGACAAATCCAAGATCACAGGACTGGACAAGCTTGATCTGTTTATATACGAAATCTGGTTGTGGGTCTGAGCTGATCTAATTTTGCATTCACAGGTTGGTTTCTTCACATGAATTTGAATTGTAAAGCAGTGACTGATTTTTGGTTGTTAAATTTATTTATTTTTGCTTTGAGTTCATTTAAACCTGCATCTCAGCAACAGCCTGGGTCTTCAGAGAACACGGGCTGCAACGGAAGGGAGTGCGTAGGCGTTATGCCAGCCTGTGCCGAGTTGGTTCACCCCTCGGGGGCTAGGAAGTCCCAGGCTGCCGTTCCACCCGGAACGGGGGCTGTTCGGCTTCGCTGCTGGTGCCGCGCTGGCAGAGGGGGCGGGAGGAAGCCCCGAGACGAGCCCTGCAGCTCAGCTGCGCCACTGCCATGCTCCTTCCAGGCTGGCACCAGTGTGGGGTTTGGCCCATAACGTGGAATGAGGCCTGGTGAGGACTTGCTTTGTTTCTGCTGCCAAACAGGCACTAAAGATCTCTGCTCACTCTCAAGCCTGAGCAAGGTCACACCACCAAGAAGCCTCTGGTTCACTAGGCTGGTCTTGGCGCAGCTTGGGGACAGTCCTTGCTTGCAGAGACAGGCCAGCAGCTGTTGGCTGCGCTACTGGAAACAACACAGCTTTCAAATGGAAAAAGACAACTTGTTTTTAGTTGGCTTTATCTGTTTATTTTCTGCTGCCCAGTAGTTTCAAACCCAATTTACTGGTCTGCTGGGTGAAAGCAAAGCATCTTACAATGGCAAAGAAATCCAATATGTTATTCAGTAGGGGGTTTGTTTTGTACGTAAGTCACTATATGTTATCTGCTTAAAAAGTTGGTTTGGTTGAAAAAAATGCTAACAATACTATGGATAATTCTGTATTTTTCACAAAATGATGGCATGTAAGCAACAACAACAAAAGATGACGATAGCAGACTTTTTATTGCCTTATAGGAAGTCAGACCAGGATTACAGTTTGTAGTGTAGAGGGAAGTTGTATTATGCCTCTCTGAGGCTTCTTACTTGCTCTTCGTTGCCCAAGGCCTTCGTATAAATAGAAAGCAAGCTCCACACGCTCACGAGGGAGAGAGAAGAGTGTTGCCTCGTGCCTTTAGGCATGAGCTTTGGCTCCCTTTGCTGCTAGGTGGAGCAGGCTTCGTCACGCTGCCTTGGTGTCATGGGGTTTTCCAAAAAGCCCTTGCTCCGAGACGCTCCTGTCGCCCCACACCGACCCCACGGGAGTCTCAGTCCGCTGGGAGGACCCGTGAGCTCCCCGCACACCCATATGCGCTCTCTGCAGGTTTCAAGCCTGGTCCAAAGTCCAAGGAAGTAACCAAGACTCTACTGACTTTCTGCCAGCTGCCTGCCCCGGTGTTCAGCCTGCACGCGAGGCTGACGGTGGGGATCTCCAGTGGCTTTTTGTGCTCCTGGAGGCTGCAGGATCTCCACCAAAGATCAGGCCTGCTGGACCGGCCACTGGGCAGATGGAAAGCAGGAGGCAAATGCAAGCAGGTGTGGGAGAAGTTGCTTGTGCATCGTCTGCTTGCTGGCTGAGGGCTGGGCTGATCAGTCTCCCCTTGCAATAGCTGCCTCATCTGGCTGTGCCTTTCAGTTGCTTATGAGCAGGTGTCGGCCACCGGAATGGGCTGTGTCTCATTGCCAGTCCCCTAAAAGCTGCCACCTGCAAAAGCTGGTTGTCTATTTGTAGCCACAAGTTTATTTGCTGTTTTTTATTGCACAATTGCACAAATGATCTCCAGCCAGCAAGGCAGACACAAGCTTGCACGTTGATTGAATTTCTGCCCCAGCGACCCTATTGCATCCCATACCGCACATGGAGCATTCCAGCTTCTTGGGGAACAAGAGGAGACGGAGCATATCGCAATGTTGACTCGTGTCGCTTGTCAGGTGCCTTCTAAAGGACAAGGTGAGGCTGAGTGTTGGTGATACACTCAAGAGAATACAGTCTGAATTACTCCATGGCTTCAGTATAACAACAGAAATGGTGCTGTCAGAAACACCACTTCCAATATTGGAGATAAATTTATTAAGAAAAATACAGATTAAAATAAAGGAACACTTTTTAAAAAATACTAAAAAGCACACAAAGGCGGATCCTGTGATTAGTGGGGTTGGGGCGGGGCTTCAAGTAGGTCCCTTTGTGCCACCTACTTCTCTAGATTTGGCTTCTAGATAATTAAGCTATTTTCTGCTACTTCAGAGTTGGAAAGCTCTACGCTTTTGAAAGCAAACTCACCATGTGCAATGTAACTGATAAAAATGCAGGCATTGGATGGAATGAAGTTAGTATTTGGCTAGGCAACAATTTTCTGCTCTCTAGGCTGCATTTGGGGTATTTTTAGGGTATTTGATTTCTGCCTAGATGTGCAGTACGCGCATTTATACTAGCAAGTTAAATTCATCAGAGTCTTGAGATCGGATTTCTCTTCTTACCTGAGCTTTCTTAAAGATTGCAAAACCTTCCTACAAAATAAAGGTTTTTCCCAGGGAATGGCAAAAAAAAATGTTGTGATGCTTTCTACTGCCAAGACTCAAACCAACTGGTTTGCTGGCAGGAACAAGGTCACGGTGGCTTTCCCTTTCCCAGTTACCCAGTTTAATGGACATTTTTCTGTTCTGTCATTTTAAGGAGCATCGTCACTTTGGCTTGTGCCCTGCTGAAGATAAGACAGAATGACTATGCCCTCTTAATGCTTGAGCTTAAGGCTTTTGGTGATGTCACTTTCACTTCTCTTACTGTATGAAACTGCTACCGCTGAGGCTGAGACACAGATCTTTGGAGTCAGAAGATTTGTGCTTGGTGTCTCAGATGATGAGGAGGTGGCTGTACCTCCAGCGATGCATTCCTGCTACACTGCGGAAGTGGTGGAAGTGAGCCCTTGCGCTGCGAATACTCGCGGGGTGTGCAGGAGCCTGCAGTGATGCCCTCAACAGTGGTGACGTGTCAGGTGTGTCGGGGAACCGGCTGCTGGTACGTGTTACTGGATGTTTACCCTGTCTGTGACACTGAAGCCTTTACGCCCACCAGTATTTTATTTACAAGGCTGGCGAAATATTTCTATGCTCTTGCGTTTTGAGGAATTCATAGACTGGATAAAATTGTCTCTTCATTGACTATAGAGTATAAAATGAGAAAATGCGAGTTTCCAGCTTTCAGAAGGTTGTGACTTTCACTTTTTTTAATCGGCTTTCCTAGCTCTGAAATAATGAAATCTACCAATGCAACTGCAATAGCGTTTCTAAAAAGATGCATTGTTCTTCTGAGCCTTTCACATGCTACAGATACAAAAAAACGTTTGGGGTTGGGGCGGCGCAGAGGACTGGGGGAGGGGGATAGGTACCTTTCAGATCACTGAAATGTGGTAGGAGGTCAGGTCCTCTCTGGAGCAAGATTAGTAATAACTAGAAATCCTTATAACTGTTCACCTGATTTCCTCTTTGCATCTGCTGCCGATGGGATTCCATGGTCTCTTCTAGCGCTTAGTTCTACCTGTAGAAACAACCTACATCTTTTCCCCAAAATTAGCCTGTTACTTCTTGATCTATACTGGGAAGAAGGAACATGGAACACTGTCGTCTTCAAAAGATTCTGTTATGCCCATCCTTGACTTTTCTAAACTAAACGAGTCACATTCTTCCCGTTTCTCACAGAATTGAAGGCAGCTGAGGTTGGAAGGGACCTCTGGAGATCATCTAGTCCAACTCTTCTCTTCCAAGCAGGGGCAGCTACAGCAGGTTACGCAGAGCTGTCAGACGAGCTGGTTAGATACCTCCCGAGCGTGGAGACTGCACGGCCTCCCCGGTGACCTATCCTGGTGTTTGAGCGGCCTCGCAGGAAAAAGGCTTTTCTCTTGTGCTCAAACAGATCTTCCTGTATTTCAGTTTGTGCCTGTCACCTGTTGCTCTGACACTGGACACCACTGAGAAGAGTCTGGCTCCGTCCCATTGGTACTTATGCATGGACACAATCCCCCCAGGCCTTCTTTTCTCAAGTGTGCGTGCTCTCTCAACAGCTCTCTGTACGTCATGTGCTTCTGGCCCTTCATCATCCTCGTGGCCCTTCATTGGGCTCTCTCCAGTATGTCCAAGTCTCTCTGATACTAGTGATGTTTAATATTGCCAAATCTTGAGATTGCACCAGTCCCAAATGCTGTTCTGTCCCCTAGCAAGAGTCATGTACAGAAATACAGTTCCTTCTCCGTGTTTTGCAGGGTGTTTTTCTCATAGGTAAATGGTCTGTAAGTCACTTCAGTCTCTGCATTAACTCTTACGTGAGCCTTTTCCTGGCTGGTGACTGTGAAATGAGATGTCATGAACTGCAGCTGAAGAATGAAAAATAGGATTTCTTCTCTCCCTGGTACCAGCGGGTTGGTCGCCTCAGTCTCCCTTCATGAATATGGGCTGTAAAAAGTACAATTACAGATTTTGGAGGTAGAAGATTAAAGGATTTAGGAAATACTAGGGAAAAAATTTCCGCTGTGGTGGAGAAGTTGGTAGATAGAGAGCCCGTGTCTCGCAAACAGCCACGGTTACTATGGGTTTGAGGGAACCACAGTGCGTGCTTGTCAAGGAGGCTTCTCTGAGCGGGAGAAGTAGCGAAACTAAAACAAGGTTTGTGTGTGGTGGCCAGAATTGGGTAGTGCAAACCAGAAGGGTTTGAGTCCTTGTCTCAGCCTCTCCCTTGCTTACTGACCTTGACTGGGTTCCAGCAAGTGTAGCTCTGTTCTGGGAAGTCGTTTTGTCGCGAGGGCCCAGTGCAGTCCCAGCTGTATTGCGTTTTGGTGACTGCCGTGGCCACATTAGCGCAGTGGTGGGGCGGGCAGCTGGAGAGGAGCACGGGGGCTGGCTCAGCTGTGCAGAGGCCATACTGCGTTGTGAGCCTTGCTCTTGGGGGCAGCCAGGCTTAACCAGCTTTAACGGGCTGGGGGCTGGGATTTACTTGAGGTTGGTTTTTTCATTTGGGGTTTTTTTCCTAATCTCTTTCTGCCAGTTCTGCACGCACAGCCAGGATCCCTGGAGTAAGCGCCATGTGGAGATAACTTCAGGTGCAGGCTGCCAGAGAGTGAGCACGTAGCTCACAAGTTGTCCTCCGTTAACTCTTCACAGAAAGTGTCCGGCACTGGGGTAAGCTGCTGCCACCCAGCGTGTGCTGAGGACGTCTGTGCAAGGAGTTTCTCTGCTCTTGATTCATTCTGTAGCAGACCATGCGCTGACTTCTTCAGGCTGGCTGGCTCCAAGACCCATGCCGGATGCCCAACGTGTTCCTGACCTCTGCCAGGAGTGGGGATGCCATCAGGCGCACCAGTCCAGTGGCACAACTGGTTTTCTTTGCATTAGGTTTTGTGTAATGTGTAGCTCTGGGATTTTATAAATGGTTGGCAATGATGAAATACTGCAGTGATGGGACCGTTGTAACTCATGATCGCTCCTCCACCAGAGTGATGTTTGAGAGGCACCCTGTTTTCTATTTGTTCTACTGATACAGTTAGGGGAAAAAACAGCGTAGGAGTATACAAAGCCCTCTGGAGAAGCAGCAGAGGACTTCAAGCTGGGTATAGGTACAGTAATTGCCCTGAGTTTAGCTGAACTGAGTTAATCACGTAATTGATTTGTCAGAGAGGGTGCCCAAGAAAAGGGTCTTTGGTGATGGAGCAAAGGGTGAGAACTGTGGCTGTTAAGGAGCAGAGAGGGGGAGAGTCAATGGCTTGTGCTCCTGTGTTCCCGTGGGATTAATGAGGTAAATGCAGAGCAAACAGAAGTGATTATTAGCATTCAAAAGCAGCTGATCTGGTGATTGAGAAAGTGCCATTTTGTGTCCTTGCCTTCAGGAGGGGCTTATTTTCCTGTCTGTAAAATGGGAGTGACAGTCCCTGTCCAGAAGCCTCACTGTACCGTGTGTTACAGTCACAGAGCTGCTGTCGCTGTCTGAAGCCATTTGTCACAATTCCTTCCTTAGGAATCTTAGTCTTTCTGTACGGCAAAGGTACAGCTAACCTAGAAGTAAAGGAGTGAAAACAGTAAGTGTGAGATTGTGTGGTGCGTAGACAGAGGAGACAGCTTGTCCCAAGAAAGCGTGAGCTGGCGTGCTGAGGTGGAGCTGTGAATCTGGTCTGCAGAACGCCGTCGAGGGTCTGCCTGGGCTTTACCAGTGGATGTGGGAATCGGGCGGGGGTCATGTTTTCCGCTGCCATGTCTGCCAGTATTTTGGAGAAGGGCTTTGGCACAGACGTGTATCTGATGATAATGGGTTCATAAATGTAGTTAAACAGCCATAAAAACCCCAAACCCAGAACACAGCAGATTAAGACTCTCTCCTCCGTGGAGACTGCCGTTCGGTTGCGGTGGAGGCTGAGGCTTGCCTTGCCGAGTAGCCCTGCAGAGCCTGCTGTGCTGGGGGGCGCTGGCGCAGAGCGTGTTCCTGGGTTCGGTGCTGCCTCCCTGCCTTGCCTGCACCAGCTGTGCAGAAGCTTCTTCTGGTGGTTTCTGGGCATTTGCTGATGTGGGAGAGGAAACATGAAGGCTTCTGGTGCTCGTGGTGTCTCCTTTTTCCTCTAACCTTCTCCTTCTTCCACAAACTACCTGGTAGCCCTTTAACAGTTCTGTGTGCCCTCTGGTTTTATAGAGGTTTTACACTTGTGCCCCTCCCATTTTCCACATTTTTTCATGCTCCAATGCTATTTTTTACTTACCAGTCTGTCTTCTAAACATCTCCTCTCCTCCTGCCTGCCTTCTCCACCTTTCTGGCCAAGTCCCAGGCTCTGGTATGTGGGTGGCCAGTGGCCAGTGAAGCACAGGGTGCCTCTAGCGGAGAAGGGTGGATGTTTCTCTGGGTTAGCCACAGCGAAGAAACAGTTTCTTTGGTTTGCTGTGTATCCTGACACTGGGGCGCGGATGTTTTGAGGTAAGCTGTGCAGGTTGGAGCCTTCTGTTCTGGGGGAACAACATCCTGCCATGGTGCAGCAGCAGAACTAATGGTTCCCTGAGGTCACGGAGAGCTGGATTTTGGCTTTGTGCAGCAGCTGGAGCTCTCCGGTACAGCTGGCCAGAAACGAGGAGCAAGTGGGACTGTAGCTGCCCGTTATTGGTGTGTGTTTGAGATGGAACAGGCTTGGCCATTTGTGGTGGGTTGACCCTGGCTGGACGCCCAGTGCCCACCAAAGCCACTCTATCGCTCCCCTCCTGGGCTGGACGGGGAGAGAAAATCTAACAACAGGCTCATGGGTCGAGATAAGGACAGGGAGAGATCACTCACCAGTTACTGTCACGGGCAAAGCAGACTCGACTTGAGGAAAATCAATTTAATTTATTACCAATCAAATCATAGTAGAATAATAAGAAAATAAAAACCAAATCTTAAAACACCTTCCCCACCACCCCTCCCTTCTTCCCGGGCTCAACTTCACTCCTGATTTTTTTTTTTTTCTACCTCCTCCCCTGAGCAGCACAGGAGGACGGGGAATGGGGGTTGCAGTCAGTTCATCACACATTGTCTCTGCTGCTCCTTCCTCCTCAGGGCAGGACTCCTCACACTCCTCCCTGGCTCCAGCATGGGGTCCCTTCCAGTCCTCCGCGAGCTTCTCCAATGTGAGTCCTTCCCACAGGCTGCAGTTCTTTGTGAACTGCTCCAGCATGGGTCCCTTCCACGGGCTGTAGCCCTTCAGGAACAGACTGCTCCAGCTTGTGTCCCCCAGGGGGTCACAAGTTCGGCCAGCAAAGCTGCTCCAGCATGGGCTTCTCTCTCCACAGGTCCAGCCAGCTCCAGTGTGGGCTTCCCACACGGTCACAGCCTTCTTCAGGCATATCCATCTGCTCTGGCATTGGGTCCTCCATGGACTGCGGGTGTGTGTCTGCTCCATCATGTACCTCCATCATCATCTTCCCCACAGGCTGCAGGGGAATCCCTGCTCCGGTGCCTGGAGCACTCCTCCCCTCCTCCTTCACTGACCCGAGTGTCTGCACAGTTGTTCCTCTTGCATTTTCTCACTCCTCTGTCCGGCTGCAGCTGTGCAGTAGCTTTTTTCCCTTCTTAACTATGTTATCCCAGAGGTGCTACCACCATCGTTGATGGGCTTAGCCTTGGCCAGTGGCAGGGCTGTCTTGGAGCTGGCTGGCATTGGCTCTGGACACGGGGGAAGCTTCTAGCAACTCCTCACAGTAGCCACCCCTGTAGCCCCCTGCTATCAAAACCTTGCCACGCAGACCCTATACACCACCGTAACGGTCCCCTCTGCTCCGGTGGCTGTGCTAAGGAAACCTCTGCCGTGGTTACCTGCCAAAGACCTGTGGGAACCAGGGACTCTTCAGGTTTCAGCACACATCCGGTGCTTCCTTCCGGAGGCTGTTCCATGTCTAAAGCACAGATGATTGCAGGCTGATACAGGGCGTGCTGGAGCAAGTGACGTGCTGTCTGGCATGGCCGAGACAGTTTCAGTGAAACTCCTGTTCATGAGACACTTCGGGTGACATCACTCGGCGCCATGGGCTGGCTGATAGGCTGGCTGGCAAGGGCTGTGTCAGCTCCCTGAGCCGCTGCCTCGGGCTGGCTGTAACATCAGTTGAGAGAGGGAATTTCTCTCTGCTGCTGGTAGGTTGCAGCCCGTGCTGTTACCAGGCGGAGCTGCTTTAAAAAACCCAGTGGCATACATCGCTAGATGCAGCGACATGGGCTGTCTCTAACTGTGGGAGTATCCCATAACCATCTCCACACCAGCAGTGCTTGGTCCCGCTTCCCTCGCACAGGGATGCTGGGAGGATGAATCTGGTCAGGTATGTCAGAGGCTTCTTCAGCAGCATCCAGACACCTCACAGGCGTTCGATTGTAGTAACGTCTGCCTCATCAAACACCCAGAGGGACAAAATAATTTACGGCAATGCTGTTCCTGTTTTCACACTTAATTTCTGTTTTATTCCTTGGGTTAGAGCCTTTGTTCTAAATGCAGTCCAAACTGCCTTTGAAATCAGTGATGTGACTGCACCCAGGTGCACCACGTTATTCCCTCCCCCCCCCCCCGCCCCCCGATAGTCTAATTCTTTTTCTCCCTTTATTCTCAAAGCGAGCAGTCTCTGGGGTGTTCTGCAGCACTACTGATGTTTAACGTGAAGGGGCTGAGGAACTGAGGTATGCAATGATTAAGTCACTTTCACAAGGTCATGCGGCGAGTCGTTGGCAACGCCGAGAATAGCACCCCAAGTCTCTTGGCTCTCTCTAGCCCACCCTAAACACTACAGCCTGTCTTTTTCCTGGTGAGCATGATCTGATTCATAATGCAGCAGTTCTGCTGTAAGGCTGGCTACCTCTCTGCGAGCTGTCTCAGCTGCTGCAGAGAAAAGCCGTCAGGCTGAGGCAGCAGCAGAGATTGCACACGTCTGTAGCAAAAAGTCTAAAGCCCAGAAACAGTATTTAGCAGCTTATCTTATCTACAGATAAGGTCATAAAATGTACTGACTGGTTAAAAATAGGTTTTAAAGTTCTTGGCAAACATCTCAAATTTTATATTTTGTTTTTTGCTGCAGTACAGAAATACCATTTCAATGATTCGGATTCATATTGGCTTTTTCTGGTATTTCTGGAAAAGCATCAAATTATTGATGGGTGTTTTTTGCTTTTAATTGCGCTCTTGAGCGCTAAACCTATTCCTGCTATTTGCTTGCAGTATGTTTAGGCTATGTTTAGGCAAATGCAAATGGAAGTGGTTATTCAGCGCCTTTGGCACGCTGAACAGAATGTACCGAACTCCCGGGGCTTGTTACAAAGGCTCAGCCTCCAGCACTCACAAAGCCTGTGCAGTCAATAGCTAAAATAAGAGAACTACCTGGGCTTGACAGAGGGCGTGCAGAGGATCGGGGAAGATCATGGATCATGAACTTGAGCCCAGTTTTTGCCCTGAGGATTGGGTAAATGGAGCTCGGGGACTCCTGTCCGTGCGCTGGCAGCTAAGGGCACGCTGCAGAGGCTGGCGGTGCCTGCGCTGCCTGCGCCGCTGGCCACGGGCTGGGTGGACGCTGCGGTCTGCGGGTCCTTCTGCAGCGTGTCGTTTACAGATGGAGTTCTTGTCTGGCTGTGTCGACGCTCGGCTCAGTGTGTTCCTGAACATAATGGAGGCTTTCCTTCTATGAACACCACAGCCGTTGAAGCGAAGCGAAACAGTGCGAAGCCGCTGCCTGCTGCGTGTCCGTTGGCAGCAGCTCGGGATTTTTCAGTTGTTTGCCTTGTTACTCAACCTATTTTAAGCTCTGATGGAATAAGGATGGCATTTGATCACAGTACTGGGCACAACTGTTTGGCATTTATAACCCGTGTTTTAAACCGGAGGCTTTTTCCGTATATGCTTGTGTCTTCAAATAACTTTAGACTCATGGTTTTAGACTTGCGTGCTCTTTTGCTGGCCTTTGCCATTGCCACTTAGGAGAGAGCTCCCGACTTTCACCCAGAGGGGGGATGTTTACCCAGGTGAGAACCCCGCAAAGGAGGGAGCATAGTGCCCGGGGGGCATGTAGAGTGAACAGAGCACTTCCTAGCCTCCATCCGTGGTCTGGTTCTCGTGATGGGAGTTTAAAGATGTCTTTGTGTCTCTGTCTTTTTATTGGATTTTATTTATCGTCTCTGCATGTGTGCCAGTGTCTTCTGATCTCGCATCTGATCTTGGGTTTATTGAGTAGGTGGCGCACAATGTAAAGACTTTAATATTTAGTGCTCCAGGAAAAATCTCTCCCATCATGGAAACAATCAGCTGCTAATGCTGGTTCCATGTTCATCTACCTCCAGTACACCGAACGAGCGGCCTCTGCCTACCATGTAAAACACTCTTAAAGCTGGTGCTCTGCACTTCACCCAGAGGACGGAGACTCCCGAGAGCAGCTGGTCCTGCGAGCTCGGTCCCTCGGCTTTTTAGCGGACCAGATGCATTTATGGTTAGCCGTGGAGTTTAGTCTCCTGTCGTTTGTTTTATTACTGTGCAGAGCAAGGCAGAGGGCTTGTTTCTTCTTGCAAGTGAATGCAGCCGGGAGAGGAACGTTTGCCATCTGGGAGGAAAACCAGAACTGGCAGTAACGTGATGTCAGGGCTGGAGGGAAGAAGGAAAAGGCGCTCGGTGGAGAGAGGGCCAGAGTGCCGAGGGGAGGAGAGGCAGGTCGAGATGTCTGTCGTGGTTGTCTCTCGGGTCCTTACAGAATAACCTAAGAAACTTGGAAAAGTAAATCCCCAAAGCTGCTGCTTTACACTGGCTTCACAGCTACTCTTTGGGCGGTAGGGGAAGCCACGGGACCTCTCACCTGCTTTATTCCATACCAGTGTTTTTCAAGGCCCACACAGATAACTAATACCATAAAACTAATACACGTTTACTGTGATTTGGAATTAGATTTCTACGCATATATTTGCCTGCTCTCATGTTTTGATGGCTGAGTATTTGTCAGAATTCTGTCTTTTGTTTTTATATTTCCAAGCTGCACAGGCATGTACCAGCCTTGGGGTAACTGTGCACAACATTCATATACACAAATATCTGATATTTGTGCATAACATGCATATACACAAATATGTGATATTTGTGACAGCCTGGGACTGGGGTTGGAGACCTGCTCTGAGCTCTGAAGTCAGGAGCCCAGTTATGGCACTGCTGGGTTATTGTGCAAGGTGGTGCTTGATGTGTGAAAGAAAATCACATTCTGCATGAAGTAAAATTGCAGCTGCCGAAACCCCCATACTGCATATAATGGAGGTTAGAAAGAAATCTGGAACAGCTGGCACGTTACAGGAAACTACAGTTTGTGCTGTTGGGGCCTAAGGGACAGCTTGTGCCTGCAAATGCTGTTTCCCCCTGGAAAATCTTCACTTGCAGTAAAGAGACAAGGTACAGTAATTTGGCCAAACGCAGGTATGTAACACCCCAAAAGCCGTGTACGCAGTCACTAAAGACAACGCTGCTTGAGCCAGCTTTTAATGAGAAATACAAATAATTTGATAATTAAAAAATCTGGCCAATTCACTGCCTAAATTTAGAGCACAGCCAAACAAACAAAAAGCTAGCACAAAAAAGCAAGTTCGAGCCGTTTGTGGGCAGGGACATGGCCTTCACTGCCACCTCTGTCTTGGTGTCCCCAGTAGCATCCAGGACTGAACATGCATAGCGCACCCAGAAAAAAAATAGAGATTTCAGTCCTTATCGAAGACTCTTCAAGGTGGAGCAGGAACTGCTCGGGTGTGGGGCAGGCGAGCTGGCCGCTGGCTGCGCTCGCACCGGGCGCCCTGCTGGCTCTCGGGGGTGATAAGGGGCAGTGTGGCTGGAGGCAGAGACCTCCGGAGACATGTGCACGTGTGGGTGGTGGTTCTAGTGATACGATCCCCATCTCAGAGCCCGCTGTCCCCTCCGGGCTGTCCCCTGGAAGGCCTGGCAAGGCGAGGAGCTGGCACTGGGCTCGTTGGGTCGCTGCAGAGCTGCTGAAGCCGGGCACCGGCCCCGCAGCGCTCGGCGGCTGCTTTCACCCAGGGTTTGCCCAGTGGAGGGTCCTGAGCCGCTCTGCGCGTTTCTCGGCACCCGCGTGGGCGTCGGGAAGTCGTTCCCTTGCCGAGCGCCTGGGGCATGTCGGCAGGGGTTGTGCTGCTGGCGCGGGGGCCGCGTGCTGTCCCCTGGTGAGGGGTGCCAGGGCAGGCTGTCCGAGCGCGTCCCGGGACACCCGCGCTCGAGTGCCGGGACGGTGGCTGGTCTGTCCGGAGCCTCTCCGGCTGCTTGAGGCACAGGCAGGCCTTCCCCATCGCACATGTCTGCGGTCAGCCACGGGGACGTTTTGCCTCCATGCTGCGCTGGGACCTGCTGTGGAGCCACCGTGCCCTGGACATGGCCGGTGATGCCACCAGGCGGGTGTGGGGACGAGCGCCGCGGTGACAGAGCAGGGCACGTCAGAGGAGAGACCCTGCTCCTGTTCATCCACGCTGCCCTGCTTTCTGCCATCTTGGTGCAGGAGACCAGGCCACTGGGGCAATGGCCCTGCCATCGCAGCAGGACCCTGGTGCCTCCATTACCAAGCCACGGAGGGGACGCCCGGGAGTGCGCCCCGGACACGGCTCGTGCTGCTGCAGTCGGGCTCAGTCGGGCGTGATGGCGGGGAGCTGCCCCACCAAGGGTCCCTCTCAGGGACCGGCAGCAGGGCGAGGGGTACAGGTGTGCCCGGCCAGGGCCCCCTCCTGCCCCCGGTCCCGGGAAGGGGCGCGGAGGGCGCTGGGGCGGCCGTGCTGCCTGTGCTGCGGGCAGTGCTGTGCCGGGGCTGCAGCGCGGGGTCTGGCCCTCGGGTCGGCGTCTGGAGCCTGCTGTAACTCGGCGTCGGAAGATTGGTTGATTTATTTTATTTTTTTCCCCAGAGAGTTCAGAAGGATGAGGAGAGCGGTGCTGCTGTGGAGCACGCTCCGCAGCTCGCCGGAGGCAGCAGGGGGACTCCCGGCGGCACTGGGAATGGACCTTGCCTCCCTCTCGGGTCTCTGGTCGACGGTGCTCCAGGGCAGGACACCTCGGAGTGAAACGTGAAGGCACTTTGCAGCTCAGAGCCATTTCAGACAAGACTTACTCCATATCCCATCCTGATTTTACTAAACCAGACTTATTTTTTCCCCCCAGCGGATCTTGTTCTTACACATACTTCATTGCTACGTCCTTGCTGTTGTTTTCAGGATCATGAACCTTTCTGCAGCAAGATTTGGAACAGCCCGGTTCCAGCTGAGATCAAAGTCCCCAGGATTCACTTGTGACTTCCAGTAAGGCTTCTTTCAGGTATTCCTGATTAACATTATCAAGTCATAAGCTTTTATTTTGGGTGTCTGAAATGCCACAGGAATTTTTGACAAGGGTACCTTTCAAAAAGTTGTTACACTTTAGTGCCCTTTGCTTGTAATTTCCAAAGCAACCTGTGTCCTGTAAAAAAAAAAAAAGCTTTGAATGTGTTTTCCCATGCTTCCTGGGGGTGTCCCTGATCCAAGCCCTGGTTTGGTGTGAATGCATGAGAAGCTGAAAGAGAAACATTGCTTTCTGCATCTCGCCTCCATTTTTTCTCTTGTGCTAAGGGCCACAAAGCAGAAAAGTGATTGAAAAACAGTAGCTTTAGACAGTGCTATATACGTACTTGAGAGAGCTGGTTACCCTTCCTCCTTCTTGCCTCTTTACCCTGCCGTTAATGGATTTGGATAGAAAAGGGGGGATTTTTGTTTCGCTGGGGCAGGCTGGCTGACCGCTCCTCCTGGCGCTGTCGCTGGCAGCCCCTGCTGGCCCCTGAGCTCCTTCCTGGCCCCCGACAGGCCGCCTGTCCTGCAGCCACCGCAGCAGCTGCCTGCTGGGTGACCAGCTTGCTTTACTTAGAAGCTGGGAACATCCACGGGCTGTAACACGATAAATGGTGAGCAGCTGAACGCTTTGGAGCATGCAAAGAACAACGCGGAGAGGTTGGATTTTGTTGCATTTTGAGCTCTTTCCACAGAAAGCAGGAGGAATGCCGTCGTTTTCCTCGTTTGTGTAGTCCTGATGCAGAGTACTGTGAGTTGCAAAGAATGGTTGAGGCAGAGGGTTTGTGCTGGGACAGGAGGTGAAATGTTTCCTGTCATGGAAAAGATGAACAAGCCCATTCCACATCACCTTTCTTTTCTGAGACCTGTGAGTACTGTCAGCGTTGCTGCTATTTCAATTTACGAGCCACTGCCCTGTGTGGTATCAACACCGTTGCTACGTGTGGGCAAGTGTCACCTTCCCCAGAGTGGCATGGAGGGAGTCGGCGCGAGCCTTCCCTGCACTCCCTCTGCCTGCCCGCTGCTCCTCATGTTTGGCCGTGCTGCGCGCCGCTCGCGCCAAAGCAGGGGCAGGAGAGCACCGACCGAAGGTGGCAGCAGATGAGGAGGGCACGAAGGGACCGAAGGGAGGGGAGATGCGGGAGCAGTAGGTAGAGAAGGCCAGAGCACCATCCTCGGTGCCAAAAATCTTTATGTGGCCATGGCCAGCACCCTGTGCTGAGGGAAGAGCTGGCCTTCAGAAGTGCAGAACCAGAGGCCAGAACTGTCAGATGGTCTCTTGGCTTCTGATCTGAACAGCCCTGACCAGGAAGCACTGCAACGTTACACAGAAGAACTCACAGGTTCTTTTCGAGGTTATTTTTTCTTGCTACACTCCAGGCAAAGAGGACCAGATTTTTCTGGAGCGTACAAAGAAAAGCCCTGGGTGTGTTTGCCGTCATTGTGGGCAATCACTGTTGGGCTTGACTGAACTTGGGCTTATGTGTGTGCACCAGGTGCTTTGTGCACAGACTCGGAGAACAAGATGCTGATCGCTCCTAAGGCTGTTGTTTTCACAGCTGTTCTGAAAGGGACAGTTGGACAGAAATCCCCTGCAGTGAATCTGGGACACTGGGTCTTTTTTCTGTCAGAGGGAAGATGGCCTGATTATCACCTCGGTGGTCATCACCCAAACTGATGGTGCATCATCTTGAGCCAGCAAATATCCCTTGCAGTGGATGTCAGTGGGTACAGGACCAGACAGCCAAGAGACTTGTTGGAGAGTTTCCTTTCCTTTTCCTTCCTTGGGAGCAGAAGCTGCTCCCAGCCACCCTCAGGCACCAGGAGCTGCTCTTCCCTAGACTGATGGATCCTTAACGTCAGCAGAGTTGTGTCTGCTCTGTCTCCACTTGGTTTGCCCCGTATTACCCAGCTTGCTCAGTAGGGATGCAGCCAAAAGCTTTCTACAGCTTGGGACCGTTGAAAGTCTCCTCAAGTACGTGGGCCAGATACTCTAGGAAGAGAAGTAGTGATTCCGTGGTGAAGCTGGCAGAGCCTGCCTGTACTTTGTATTAGAGCTTGTTCCTCTGTGTGTGCGTGCACTCATGCATATCTCCTCTTCAGCACTTTATCTCCCTCTTCTATTTAGTGCTTTATCTCACTTCTGCTCTTTAGTGCCCATTATCTCTTGTCAGCTATCTGCGTTACAGAGTGTAGGACACTATTTAGGAGGAGTGCTGTGAATGAACCTTGTCTGTCATCTCCAAGAGAGCTGCGCCTGTGCAGGTGATGCATGTTGCATGTGAGTATAATATATACGTGAGCTTGCTGCTGGCTACTCTAGCGTGTTACATGCTTTGGTCTTTCCATCTCTGCTTGGGTAGTATTTTGTAGACGACTGAAGCTAAGTAACCTGGCTGCTGTCTGTCTGCAGTTCCACTGTCCTGATTTGCTTTCCTCTATCATTCATTAATGGGTGAATACCTTATGCAAGCACTATTGATTAGCGTCATAACCACCTGTCTGTAAATCATTTTCCATCTCTGGTTGTGAGTAATATCTGCACGCTTTGTTCATCTTCCATGTAATGACCCTGGCTCTCCTCCCATTTCTCAGCAGCCTGGCTCCACTGCGCACCAGGAAATCACGCAGGGGTCAGGCTGGAGTGAGCGAGGAAGACTCTGTCCCCAGGTGGCTTTATGCTCTTCATAGATACCTGGAGTAACCAGGGAACATGGCTGGTGTCCAGAACGTGCAAATGAAGTGTGACAAATGAACCAGTTGTCCGTTTTTTGGTGAATTAAGTAAAGCGGTT
Organism: Chionis minor; assembly: GCA_013398295.1. Taxonomy (NCBI): domain Eukaryota; kingdom Metazoa; phylum Chordata; class Aves; order Charadriiformes; family Chionidae; genus Chionis; species Chionis minor. Next base: position 184,861 of record VZSF01002916.1, on the reverse strand, counting down.
GTAGTCAACCAGGCAGCGTGCTGGTGAAGGACCCTCCTGTGTTCCTGTGGCCACGGGAAACTCATCTGCTAAAATGGAAGCCTGGTGAGCCGATCCCAGTGGGATTTTTGTCGCCAGTGCAGCACTGTTGCTTGTGGACTGCTGCCCTCGGCCTGTGCTTGCAAAAGATGAATAGCTGGCAGGAAGGCAGCAAGTATGTGCTACTTAAACATACATTGCCTAATGGCTGCCTTCCCAGTGCCCAGATGTATGGCTTGCTCTAGGACGCTGGGACCTCCCTCTCTGCTGCGGTAGACACTTCTATTATTAGCTCAGTGGCAGCTTTCCATATGCCAACACTCGTGACTGCAGGACTGTTTAATTTTCACTTCTCTCAAGTATTTAATTTGTCAGCTGTTGGCTTCTATTCATTAAAGACCAAACCTCAAAGTCCTTACTGAGATTTTTGCTCCGTTAGGGCTGAAGCACAGATCCTGTCTGAACAGACCGTTATACCTACGCAGAATCGGAGGCAGGATAAGGTCTTAAATTCAGAGAGTCAATCAGAGCTTGGCTAATCAGTAGAAAACCCTTGTCTTCAGAGACGGGTGTCTAGTCTTCCTTCTTCTGTTAACTTCTCTCCTGAGAAATGGAAAATCAGTTCTGCTAAAAGTACTGCCCGCTTGTGTTTCAGTGCCTGACTGGGAAGATGTGGTGCGGGGTTAGCAGGGCCTGCCTGCAGGTGCCAGCACTTCTCTGGAGGCTGAGGGTAGCTGCTGCTGTGAGATAATCACCCAGCAATTCTCTGCTGGGGGCCTCTCTTTAATTATTGAATGCCAGAATAGATGTATATTGAATTACATTGCTGGTAAATATCATCTCCAGCATCTTGTGTAACTCTACAACGTTCTCTGTTTTCCTGCAGGCGTAAAATGAAATCTTCTTCAAAGAATCTAAAAAAAGTCAAAATATGTTTTTATATATTGCTTTTATAGTGGGACATGTTTTCAGAGAATAACAAGTTGTAGCTGGCTTTGAAGATAGCCTTCCCTGGCCGTCAGGAGCATGTGAGCACTCTGGGTTAGCCAAGCCTGCACTCGGACGGGCAGCAGAATGAAGCAGGGTGTGCATGGTGTGTTACCAAACCAACCAACCAAAAGAGAAACAGGAAAAAAAAAAAGGCAGTCTGATTTTGCTCTCTCTTCTCTGAAGTATTTAACTTGTCAGCTCTGGCAGAAGATCTGGGTAACATGTCCTGAGGAAACTGCAACCTGTAGTCCTGCTCCTGCGGTGCACAACGCTGGGAGGGCCCGTTGTGTCCGTGCAGGGTCCTCCTGGAGTCACTCGCAGTAACGCACGGGGATGGGGGGAAGAGAGAAAATCAACATATGCATTTGCAATTTTTCCCAGCTGGCAGAGATGCAAATAAATGCCAGTGTTCCCCCTCATCCCTCCTCCTCTGTCCTGCTGCTACGCGCAGATTGTGGGCGTTAGATCTGCAAGCAGTGGTTGAGAAATTGGCCACAGATTCCTTGACCTTTAGTTCCTGGAGAATCCTCTGGATAACGTAGTCTTCGGTGCTCACAGACATGGTATGGGTTTTGTGTATGTTCTCCCTGAATGGGGCAAGCAGAACTTGCCATTGCTTGTTTTGCAAGAGAAAGCAAGCGTGCCTTCTGCTTTCCCAAACTGCTGAACTCCAGGTAATCCTGCTACCAATTTACAATAGAAAGGAAGAATATTACACAACGCTTAACTGGAAGGAAAGGCAATCCTGTGGTTAATCAAACACTTTTGTCACTTACAAGTTTCGGAGCATTTCGTGCTGCTGGATGACGTTGGGCCGGCAGCCGTGGAGCCGACATCCCTGTGCAGCCGCCGCGACACGTCGCAGGCAGCGGCGGGCAGGTGCCGGCAGTGATTGCAGCGCTGGGATGTGCCACGCTGCGGGCGTTGCTGGGCTCCTGGAGCTGGCGAGAGGAGAGCTCCATCTACTGTCCTAAAGGCAAAAATAACCGAACGGCCTTCCCCCCGCACACCGAAAGCTGCCGAATACCGTGTACTACCCTTATTTCCTTTACAAACGGCCCCCCCCCCCCCC
>VZSF01002916.1:121451-182765 GCA_013398295.1 Chionis minor | reverse complement strand
CCCCCCCCCCCCCGTTCTTCCTGTGGCCTTTTGAGTCCTCCCTCCGGATCCAGCTCCCTGCTGTGGGTGCTGCGGGGCACGTAGCTGGGCAGGGTCCCCAGCGGGGACAGTGGCTGGGCAGGCGCAGGCAGACAAAGGGCTGGGGAGCAGCGGCGGGGAGCGAGCGGTCACCTGCGCGCGTACGGTCCGGAGCAGAACCAGAAACTGACCCCCGTGTCGCCCCCGTTTCCCTCACAGCTCGGGTTCATCCTACAAAACGGGTCGAACGCAGAGACTCCTTGGAGGCAGCGCTACAGGCAACGCTCGCTCTGCGGCTGCAGAAGCAGCGCTCTAGATCGCATGTGGTTCTGTGGCTTTTTACTTGATTTGCCACTGTGCTGTTTCTGAATTTACTGTACCTTGGACAGGCAGCAATTCTTGGGTCAGTGTACGTAGGCGTTGTGTGAGAACCGAGCCCTGCACAACACCCGGACACCTCGTCTGCCAAGCTTGGGGATCAACAAGGGATGCGAGCCCTGAGCCGAGGTCTGGATGTGAATTCTCCAGGTAAATTCTGTCCCCAGTACTTTCAGCTAGAATCTTACTCGCTGCCTTTCGGGTTATGCTTTTAACAGTGGTAGTGCGTGCTCAAAACGGAGTATTTTTCAGTGATCTTTCGCTTTGTAATAGGCCGAAGTAAGATGTGCCGTTCAAGTGCCAGTTGTGCTAGCCTGAGATGTGCTATATAGAGCCGTTACTGGCCACTTTTAATAGTTCCTAAAGGACAATGTGTACAATTTAGTCCTAAAAAAATAAAAATTCAGGATTTAGAACACGTGTAAAAAGTGCTAATTTTTCTCTACAAGTGATTTGCTGGTAGCGAAAACATGTTATTCTGTGCTTGCAGGGGATATCAGAAGTTTGGATTCTTAGATTGCCCCAAAAAGCTTAACTGATAGTTGTTCTGCGCTGGTGTCAGGAAGAGTTTGTGCTTCTGTTAGTCGACCGTGAAAGCTCATCTCAAGTTATGTGAACAGATGTTTCAGATTTGTGTTCAGCCTGGCAGAAGAGAGGGAACAGTCTAGTTCTCAGCATTTTCCATCTTTCATAGTATTACTGCAACCTCACATCTCTTAGATATGCTCTCAGATACTACATCTTCTGCAGATATTTGCAGTCCCTTTTCTGTGATTTTCATGGTTTTTTTAAACTGGGTTTTTCTTTACCATGAAACTGAAATGCAAAGTCCTTGAAAGGAAAAGAAGGATTCCCTTTTATCCAGGCTAGTCCTTGTGGTGTGGCGCTGTACTGAGGGAAATGTGTGGGTAGAGGGTGTTGAGTGGCCCAAGAGTTGCAGAGGCCAGGACCCGAATGTTGTGTTAACGCTGGCCTTTGCTGTTCACATGGAGGTTTTCGCATCTAGGTACGTGTCTGACTGCTTTGGAGTGAGACTGCGGACACGGGGCGCACCAAGGACAGCCCAAGTCACGGTGCAGTGGGGCGGCAGGTCAGAGAGGCACGGCCCCTGCCCCAGCCAGGCTCTGTGCTTCTGGGCTGGAAATAGAGCGGTGGCCCCTCGCTTCTCCCTGCGCTCGGGGCAGGCGCGAGCAGAGGTCCCGCTGCCGTGCGCGCCCGCCCGAGGAGCCAGCCTGCCTGCTGGCCTGTGCCCAGCCGGAGCGCTGCGGCTGCCTTTGCCACAGGGATGGGCGCTGCGGGTCCTCACAGCCTGAGCCGGAAAACATAAAAGTTCTCCTAACTGACGAGGTGTCATTAGCGTTGGGTATTCCTTTGTGAAGTGACCCATAGCTGTCTGAGCATAGTTGTTATACTAATTAACTCTGTACTTCCTTATCTTTAATTTCAGAGCTTCGCACCTGTTTATTCAAGTGCCTTTTGCTTACATAGTGTTTTAACATATGGAGCTGCAACTATCTCCGTAAAACTGTAACAAACAATTAAACCCCTCAATAACACAGAAGTCATCCTCTGCTTTCCGCGTCCTGGTGCGTGTTACACAGCCAAGCAGTCCTGAGTGTAGCAACTCGTATGTTTGCAGCAAGAGGAACAACAAAAGAAACACAAAATACTGCTCAGGACACAGCTGTCAACAATTAAACTGTGTGAGGCTTTGCTAGTAGAGGTTATGAAGAAGCCCATGGAAATCTGAAACAGCTTTCAAAAGAAAGCATTGCAAGTATGTGCCAGAAACTGAGGAATAGATTGCAGATGGCAAATATATGTCTCCACAGACTGTCAGGGAACAATTTGGTTTGACAAATGGCTGTGATCTACCATGGAGCTGTGCAGAAGATGAACCATCAGGCTGCAGAGCAGCAGTGTACAAAAATAATTAAGCTAGGTTAAGCATGCCTGATACTGATTTTTGTGGGAGAATTCATCCATATATTCATTGGCCAAATGCCACAGACTGCTGGGAGATGGAGGACCCTCCACTCCTGCAAACAATGCATCTGTAAACCCGCAGGAGCTGTTTTAAGGGAGAAGAAGAGATGGTGTCGTTCGCCCGCGACTGGGGCACAGCGGTGAAACGGTCTGTTAGAGGCTGGAGAGCGATGAGTGGTGGCACTGGGAGGACATGTCCGAGCCTCCCAGCCCTTGGCGTGTTCCCCCAGGGCTGGAGGAGATCGCGTCTGTCGCAGGCAGTGAATGAAGAGGTAAAACGCTCGGGGAGTGCTCGCGGCAGCGCTGGCCGCGGCGCGCTGGCAAGCTGCGGGGTGGCAGTGCTGTTTCCTGGGACTGTGTTCCTGGGAAGCAGGCTGGCCCACCGCACAGCTCGCATTGAGTAAACTCCCAGTGTTTGGGGTTTTGCCGCTGACCCGCAGCTGAGCTGCTGACTAAACGTGGCCGTACCGGTGTCTCGGAAGCTGTGAGAGCTGGGGGAGTGGAGGAAGCGAAGCCAGAGGGCTGCACACCTCCCTGCGGCTGCTGCAGCCAGCGTGGCCGAGCTGTCCCCGTCCTCCGAGCAGCCGTGCCTTGCACGGGAGATCTCTCGGCAGCAAAGGAGCGCAGGAGGCGTTAATTGGTCGTAGGCCTTCGTTACGTGGCGGTGGGGTCAGGCCGTGGGCGCTGTGTGGTCCCTGGAAGTTTGCTTTGCTGCAGCCGTGTTTGTGGCTCGGTCCCCGTGCGTCCCAGGGCCTTCGGCGCTGTGCAGCCTGCAGAGCAGCTCGCCCTTTCCTTGGTCACCCCTTTCTCTCACAAACCCTCTGCTGGATTCTCCCAAATTAATAATTTGCTCAACTCTCTAGCACTGCAGACTAAATCTTGCCCATGGTAATGCAGCCCATCAGCGACAGAGGGTTTGGGTAAGGCTGGAAGTTTCCAGGTCCCGAGAGAAGACTCTGGACTTGGCCACGTTGCTGTGCTCGGGGGGAGCGTGAGGGCGGCGGGAGGTGGGGATCTGCAGTGCTGCAGCAAGTAGGTCTGAAGTTGCATCTAAAATAGCTGAACTGTGACGTTTTCTCTTGACAGAAGTGGTAAGAGAGGCCACAGACGCTTCTTTTCTGTGATTCAGAAACTTGAAAATCTTCTTTGATTCGCACCTTATAAGTAAAATTAGCCTGTGCCTTGCTGTTGCCAAACCTTTTCAAAGCACAGATATTTGTACAAAGGAATTCAGCAACAGAAATGGAATTTGCTCGTGGATCAGATTACTGTTATTTCTGGCTGGAAGCAGAACCAGAAATAGTTGCAGGGATTTCCACTTTGCCTTTGGAAAGATGCTGTGTATATTGTTGATAGAAAAGGAGCTATTTGGGAGGCTAATTCACACACATTAAGAGACAGGAAGAGAGATGAGCCCCACGAGGCTGTCACAGCCGAGACTGTGAGTGTTTAGCTTGCGTTGTAACGTTCAGTCACTTTTGAAACGGGGATCTTCAGCTGTTATTGTCGAGAATGTTGTGACGTGAGCCGCAATTGCTGCTGCTCAGGAGAAGGCAGTTCCAGCCCAAGGTCTAAGCTTTCACGCAAAGCGCAGTTCTTTGTACTGATTGTGCCGCGGCCTCCTAGCGCCTCGTGTCAGACATCTTCCTGCATGTGGGGACTCTGCAGAGGATACTTAATGAAGAGGAATGTTTTGATGATGTTTAAAGTGGCAGTCATTTGTGACACTGATGGACGTGATGCGTCTTAAAACATAAACCTACCCATCAGCTGGGAGCGTCGGTCAAAAAAAGTCTGGCATTCAAAACACATGCTGATCAGTGGTCTGTATTTTGCGGCCAGCTTGAAGTAAAGCCTCGGTCCACTTGACGATGCTGTCCTCAGGGCAGAGCATCGTCTGAAGAGCTGGGCGCAGAGGCGGACAGCCCCGCGCAGCCTGCTGAGGGGTGTGGGGAGAGTTACGGACCCCCACAGCCCTCTGCCTGGCGGCAGTGAGACCTCCTGTTCCCTGCGGGTGCCGGGGTGTAGCAGACATCTCCAACAGCGATAGCTACCTGGGGCAGCCAGGGACAGCCGCCAACTGTAGGCTTTCCATAAACAGATACCTGATTGCTCGGAATATACATGGATGGTTTTTAGAATAAGGTCCGAGTCTTCTGTTTGTAGCCCTAAATTCTGATAGAAATGGTGGAACGAATGGATGTCTGTAGTGTATAGAAAGACATTCCTATTCCTGGCAAACTGAGAATTTTAAAGCAAAAGAGTATAAAAAATTTTTACTTTAACAAAAGGTAGGCGTGTTATGTTGGAAATAGGGATGGTTGTATTACTTTACCCTGAAGTAATCTGCCTGATATCTCTGAATGTCAAGTGAAGTCTTACCAAGCCATGCCATGTTTTTATGACCATCTTGGCTAGGTTTCTTCATTCTGCTGGGTGGACTGTGCACAAAGAAGTGTATCTGCAAGGAGTGAATTTTTTGGCTCTTTGGAAATGCATGTGAAGGGGACGCAGCATATGGTCTTGGCGTACCCCTGGGGATGACTGCGGGAGCCTGGGAACATGTCGTGCCTGGAGCAAGTGTAGGAAGGAGGGAGGAGGAGCGACGACCGACCAGCTGCAGTGAGCTGAATTGCACGGCCGCTCCTCGTAGCGGGGCAGGAGCAGCACCGGAGGGGCCCAGCCGTGCTGGTCTGCCTGCGCCGGCAGATCCTTACTGAGCAGGTCTCTACCGTGCTCCTCCCTTCCACATGGGTCACAGCGGAATTGGAGATTCTTGTGAAGAGCCGTGGGCAACATCCGGAGCAGAGGATGCAAATAAAATCACTGTCCAGACCAAAAGCAAGGCAGTTGCTGAGGGCAGAACAGAAGAGGGACTGGTTCGGAAGCTCAGCGCTGTCAGCGATCAGAGGTGCGAGTGGAGGCGGCAGCACCCTGTGGCTTTTCCAAATGTGCCACCATGAGGAGACGTATTTATGGATCGGGAACTCCAAATGTTGTACACAACAATGAACTAAAAATAAAACCGTAGCAATCTCCCACAAATTGCAGGTGAGCACGCCGCAGGCAGCGGGGCGTACACAGAGCAGTTGCACTGAAAGCCTGCAAGAGTCTGCGTGCTGCCGTTCACTCCACAGCAGGTCTCCAGCACATTGTCTCTCTCCGAGATGGAAACGGAGCAATTGCGTACTTCTTCAGAGCTGTGACCTCGCAGCTGTCATGGCAATACGTTAGGGACGCCAGGTCTCACTCTGGATCTTAAACAACAACCCCCTCAACTTGTAAATAACATATACAATTAAACAGGGTGCATTTTCCTCTGCCTAAAATGCGTGACGTACCCTAGTGAGGTCAGTAGATTTTGTCGCACATCTTAAAAGAAGATCTGATTTATTTACAAGGCGTGCTAATGGAGCCTGGGCCTGTTTTCCACTCTGACGCCCTGATCTGGTGTCCAGCAGGAGATGCTTTCACTTCCTTAGCTGTTAATATTAGCATCTCCCTGTTTTGCTAGGAGCAGCAGCACAAGCCGGATGTCACTCCCAGACTTGCCGGCACGCAGGACCAGTGACACTGCACAACGGCATCCCACAACCAGGTCCCTGCTGCTCTCCTGCCATGCAGCCCTGGACACCACCTGAGGAAGCGGTGGCAACGAAACAAGATCTAGGCAAGACCCGCTTCTTGGGAAGGAGGTAGTCTTGAAAATAGTATTAGTGTAAATGTATGCTCATTGTCTTTCAGCCTATATATTAATTAACTCTTTGTTATCATGTGAAGAACTAATTGCACCAAATTATCCAAGAACGACAAAAATCTGATTTTTTTTCTTCAATTTCGCTCAACTCCAGTGGACCAGAACTGCATCCCAAAAATATTAGTGCAATCAAAGGAAGCAGTAACTCCTAGAGCTAGCACGTGTACCGAGTTACCGCTTGAGAAAGAACGTGTGGCACTGAGCTAGCTGTCTGGCAGAGCAGAGGACTCGGAGTGGGAATCCCACCTCAACCTTGGCAGCAAGACAGGTGATGAGGCTCTTCAGTACCCACCCGGTGGGTGTGCTCACAGGTGTGCATCCTGCAGCCTGGTCCTCCTCTCCGATTCGTGAATTCTCATTTTTGAATGGCCCAGGTAAATGAGAAAATAGCTCTTTCCATCTTAAATGATGAGGTAAACTCAGCACTAATGTCATCCCTCTTAACTCCAGTGATTCAGGGTGTAACTGGCAGCGTGACCTCTCTCCCTTGTTTCTGTCAGCTCTCTTCATATTCTGTCGTTGTCCTGCATGTGTTTTTATTTGTCCATTTCTAATGTACCGGGTCTTGTACATATTCCTGCACTGGTGATGGTTAATGATGGTTCTCATGCCCTGGCATTGACTATAACATCCCATTTTGGTAAAATGATGCTGATTTGCAGACACACAATCCCTCTCCAGGTCTGTTCATGGCACCGTAAGTGCTGGGAAGGGCGAGAGCCCTGGCAGAGGCGTTGGAGGGGCTGCCCGTGTGCGAGGTGTGCCAGCCTACCGGGGCTTTTCCTTCTGGAGCAGGGAGAAGCATGAATGGGAGCTGATTTTATGATTATTTCAGTCAAGAAAAATCAGGGATATGAATTGCTGAACTGTCGTCAATTTCAGTGACTGCAGAGCTCAACTAAGCCTCTAATTTTAGTTTCATGCTAACGCTATTGTCAGCTCTTTCTGTGAAGCAGGTGATGCAGTTTTAGACGTTGCTCTGCAGCTGCTTCTAGTGGATTGTCTGGTTCCTATAACCTGACACCCAGCAGGAGTATCGGGACAGCATTTGGAAATTCTTTAAAGGCCCTGGGTTTTTTACATTGTTTTTTCACTGCTGTCCCACTGCTGCCCCGCTGCCCCCCCGCTGCCATCGCCCCGCTGCTGCCCCACCATGACCCACGCGGGCACCAGCCCTGGTCAGGCACAATCTCTCCTCTGCCACAGCCGACCACCCATTTGGCAAAAGATGAAGGGTTTGTTAAACTCCATTTTATTAGCGCTAACTCGCAAATCTGAAACAGGGGTGCTGCCACTTCCAAGATGCCATGGGCACGTGCTGCCCTGGCCCCACACCTGTGAGCAGTGAGGAGGGACACAAGTGTCCCTTGGGCTGCGGCTGCCGGCTGGTCTCTGCTGCGTGACCCCTGGGACAGGCCGGGACGGAGGGTGTCAGAGCGAAGGACAGCCGCGGGCTCGGCTCCGTCCCGCTCTTGCTGCTGGCGCGGTCCCAGCACAGCCGGGTGCTCTTCCGGGCGTCGTGCGCTTGGCTCCATGCAGCCCTGCTCTGGCTTGCGGCACGGCCACGGTGGCGCAGGAGCCCAGCCTGCCAAGGGACCGTCGGCGCTGCCGAGCGTGGGAGTTTGCACCGTGAGTCTCCTGCAGCGTCTGCGTGCGGGTGCTTCTGCGTGCGGGTGCTTCTGCGTGGCTCTGCTCTCCCCTGCGTTAGCCCCCACGAAGGGGGGCCCCCCTGGCGGGGTAACCCTCTGGAAAACACCTGGACACGGTCGGGTTTTGGAGCGCAGTGCGGAGGTTTGTCCTTTTCAGGAAGATACGGAACATGTAGATGGGAGACAAGTGCCCAGCATCCCTGCCAGGAGCACTCAGCACCTCCATCCGTCGGAGCAGTGGGATGGGAAAAACGTCCAAAAAATGTAGAGGTTTACTTAAACATACTATTTAATGTTAATGAGCTGGACCCGCAGCGCAGGTTTTCTAACTTCAAAGACTGATTGCACTGAAATTCTGATGACATGGAGCAGCTGAGCTTTATTTGCAGAGAAATGTTATTCTCCGGTGAATTTGCAGGTAGGAACACAGCGTCACGTTAACACTAGTGTCGGCTTCCGTGTTACACTCTCAGCCATCCCGGAGGATGCACGCACAGGCCAGAAGATGACAGGAATGCCGTAACAGGTTTTCCACAAAGAAAACAAAACTTTCTGAAGCTTCAAAATTCTCAGCTGGCTCGTGCTGTTTCTGAGATACATCTGAGATGGTGGTCACACGTGAGTCCCTACAGCTCCTCTTGAAAGTCTGAAGGCTTTGTTTGCGGGAGAAAAGCCTAGCTGAGCATTATTTGTGCTGGACTGAACTTCAAACAAACTGGCTGCTAGGAACTGACAGCAGGCTGTGTATGACAGCTAGTGGTATGTAGCACAGCCCTGTCAATGAATGGATAATCCCCCATCCTTAAATATACTTTCTATTTATGTTGGCAGTGTACAGACTTCTAGGGATTTTACCAGTTATCCCAGACATAACACTTCAAAAGCACCACCGAGGAAACATCTATGCAAATCTCTATTTCAAAACTTCTTAACTAAATAATGTGAGTGGGCAAATATGTTGCAGTCTGTTGGGGCTTAAAGTAGAAACATTTTCAAAAGCAGAAGGAAAATATTTGGAGATTATTTTCTTGTATCAACTGAGGGGATATACCAATTGTTGAGGTTAATTTGTTTGAGGTTAGTTTTCCCTGGTTGATTTATGTGAAACATAAATCATCAGATTTCCAAGGTACCAAACTAAACCCCTCCCCTAACATTTCTCTTGAACTGACGGTTTAGTTGCCAACGAACGGTCAACACTTTGGCAAAACCCATCACCGTGTTTTCAGTTAAGTATTACAGACCGACTGTAGGACAAGGTTCCTGCGAGAGGGGCTGCCAGCCTGCGCCCTGCTCCGGCGCGCCTCTGCTCACGGAGCTGCTGCTGGCCATGGGACCCCTGCCCACAGCGAGGGGTGCCAACAGGAGACCCCGAGCTCCGCTGCTGCTCGGGGGGCTGCCGAAAGCAGCCCCAGCTCAGCCCCTACGCAGCTGGAGAGCGGAACCTGATGTGCCACGCCGAGGGCAGGATTTTCCATCTGCCGCACAACGGTATGCCATGCTCTGCAGCCGTGGCTTGCTAAATATACCGCACGCTGGGAGTGACCTGGTGGGATCACTGTCCATCCTTGGCCCTGCCTGGATTAACAGGGTTTTCTTTTCTAATACAGCTGCACTGTGAACTTGGTTCATGCTAGCAGGGTGCTAAGAAGGTAACTCGCTTACTGCAGGCAAATTTTCTCGCGTTGTTGAGATCCATAGGGCTGCTAATTTCCTTTCTCGGGTGTAGAACAGCCTGTTGTCACAGAAGTCCTTGAGCAGCACAGGGCACTCTCCGCTCGGAGCCGCAGTGGAGAATGCCCCGCGGTCACGTCGTCCTGCCAGCTGAGCGGCCCCACACGTGCTCTGACGGGGCTCACGGAGGCGCATGGAGGTCTGCACTGGTGCTGCTGTATTCGCACATTCCTTGGATTTGGCCTCCAGTTCTCCTGGTTCTGGCGCTGCCACCCAAACAGGCTGGAGAGCTGCGTCTGTGCAAACACCAGCAGCGGAGCGTCGGCTTTCCTTCTCTTCCTCACAGTTGTTTGCAAAAAGAAGCTAATGGTGTTAGTGGAATCAGATGTTTTGGGGTTTTGGTGAAAGAGAGGCCTCGTATTACACCCCCTCGGTTCTGTAACCATGTGTTGGATGCTGTTTAGATTTTCTGTGGCTTGTGTTCTACAGAAATTACCTTGAAATGAAATTACAGATGAATGAAACCAAGTATCTTTCTGATGAAACATCTATATAGTTTCCATTTGTTTTCATCTCAAAACCAAAGAAAATTTAATTTTTTTTTTCATTTTTTTGTGGGAATAGATCTCCAAACAAGAGCCAGGAATGTCTTCATTATTTAAGTGAAACATTTTGACATTCCAGACTCAATAGTGTTCAGTTTGTTGAACCAGCTTCAAAGTCAATTTCCACTTGAAGTCTTTTCCCTCTTAAAATGCATTTTTGAGCTAATACCTCCGGAACCTAAACGTCTCCAAGTGTCGGGCTTCCCAGGGAGAGGTCAGCAGCTCCCAGGGCGCGCTGGGCAGACTGGCCATCGGGACATCTGCCTTGCGTTAGGGGAAACATGATCTTCTGGAGGCTCTGCAGCTCTAACAGCGCGCACTAGTAAGGAGATGGAGCATAACGTTTGCTTGAACTGACACCTAACAGAGCATTTTAGAATATATTGAAAAAAAAATACAATTAAATAAGTTGCTTCCATTTTCTCAGCAAAAATATGAGCCTTTTCAGAAAAAAAAAGGGTGTTTTTCCACACAATTTTGTAGAAACTGTTGAGGATGGTGGGTCACTCAGTAACAGCAGGGCTACTGCCAGTAACCGCACCGGAAAGTTACAGTGGAGACTTCTTGGGTTTTAACACCTGAACCCAGGGGTCTGGCTTCTGGCTTTGTCTTACGCTGACTGGGGCGATCACCACAGGCCTGGCTGGAGTTAATTGAATTAAACGGGAAGCTTGCCAGAAACTCCAGTTATCTTGGTCCAGTCATTAGCACAACCCCAGTGTAAGGATTAGCTGTTGTTTGCTGTCTCAGGTGTTAGTGGTGATACCAGCCAACACGTGAAGGGCTCGTCAGAAGCGGTACATTCGGGAAGAGACAGCAGCCTTTCTGACTGATATATATGTGTCGATTTTTTAACATGCAAGTATGCCTCATTGGAATAATTTTATTTTATTCCTCACTTTTAATTTTTTAATGTGTTCCATATCTTCTCTCTTTTCAGTTCGCAACCTGCACTTGCATTTTCAGGGGTTTTGCAAATGTGTGAGACAGATTTACTCGTCTTTGCGACTGCCAACATTTCCAAAAGACGCACTTTCCAGCCCTTCGTGGCTGGCTTCGCCGGGCCCCTGGGAGAGTGGTGAGCGATGCGGGCGGCTGGTGACGGAGCTGCCGGGCTGAGTCACTGCTCGTCAGCGTGCACTGGTGTCGCATGAACTTTGCAGGGCGGGAAGACGAAGACTCCTTTTTGATTCTGAGGGATATTACTTTGACAAATAAAGACAAACAGACTTAGCTACTGCAGAGAGAGTGAGGATTTGCTGATTTGTATTCTAGATGAGAAATTCTGGTCCTGAAAGTCTGTACAATTACCGAGGAAGCAATGGGAAAAATAACATCCTTGATAACCCCAAGAGACCTTCTGGCCAATCAAGGCAGACTTAACATTCCTTAAATACTTCTTAATCAAGGGGAAAAAAACCCCTAAACTTGTTCCTTCTTCTGCTCCCCAGCATTTCAGACTTTTGTTCGGTTTTATAAATAGGCAAAACAGGGAACAAGGCCGATTTGTGACGGATCCCTTTGTGAAAGGCTTTTCACCTCGCCTCACAGAGAGAAACGTGTCCTGGAGGGCTGGGCATGCCCCTGCAGGGCCCCAGAGAGCAGAGCCGGCTGCGGTACCCTCGTCCCACCTGCAGCGGTACCCGCATTCCCCCCGCAGCAGTGCTTGCATCCCACCCGCAGCGGTACCCTCGTCCCACCCGCAGCAGTGCTTGCATCCTACCTGCAGCGGTACCCTCGTCCCACCCGCAGCGGTACCTGCATTCCCCCCGCAGCAGTGCTTGCATCCTACCTGCAGCGGTACCCGCATTCCCCCCGCAGCAGTGCTTGCATCCTACCTGCAGCGGTACCCGCATTCCCCCCGCAGCAGTGCTTGCATCCTACCTGCAGCGGTACCTGCATTCCCCCTGCAGCAGTACCCACATCCCACCCGCAGCAGTACCCATGTTCCACCCGCAGCAGCGCTCGCATCCCACCAGCAGCAGTGGCCACATCCCAGGCATGGCAGTACCCGCTCTCTGCATCCCGCCCGCAGTGGTACCCACTCTCTGTGGCCCACCTGGAAGAGAAGCACAACCGCGTTCTTGGGCTTGGGAGCGCCAACTGATGAGCAGAACCAATGACAACAGTACTGCATGAACTGCTCAGCTCAAACGTTTCCCCCGTCCAGGGTTTATGGGGGGGTGGCTGCAGCTGGGCTGTAAGCGGGGGTTTGGGAAGTGCTTCAGAAGCAGAGCGGCGCTCCCCACAGCTGCAGAAGTTTCTGGTTCGGTTGGATGTCGTCCCACAAAGTCTCTCCAGGTGAGTCCGAGCCCTGCGTTTTTCGATGGCGGCGTCCTGCCAGGAGCCAGAGAAGCTGTGGCTCCCGTGCGCCAGAGCTTCGTCCCTGCTGGGCTTGGCCCACCAGGGGTGACAATAGCTGGGGGGGTTCCACATCAAATGCTGACCTGGGCTCCTTAATGGACTCATTCTTTCATAAACCACTTCTTAAGAGGCAGCGCTCTGCGCAACAGGCTCTGCAGTTACGCTGCGAGTCCATGGTTTGCAATAATAACCTCAATGTGTTCTGAATGTTGTGGAAGGCCCTTCGCTTTAGGGAGACATTTTAATCTCTTTTTGAGGGGCCTTAAAAATTTCTGAAGTTTCAAACTAAATTCTTGTGATCGAATATTTATTGTTGAACTCAGCATGAAATATAGAACAAAGCCTAAATCCGAGGATGCTCTTGACTTTAGCAGTAAACACTGACAGGATTTTCAATATATACTGTATTTTAGTGGTGAATGCTTAAAATTCTTTTTGTGTTTTCCTCCTCAGCTATTTCTCTCTCTGCTGTGGTTAGCCCTAGATTCTGCATTGGAATGAGAACATGCAGAGATCTAAGACTTGTGATAAGCTTAGCCTAGACTGGCCTAATACATGTCTTGTAGAAAAGTATAGATACTTGCTGGCAACACCGTACAGTCTTTTCCCTTTTGCCCTTTAATATGCAGTTCCATCTGCATTTAAAAAAAAAAAAGGTAGAGACCCCAACAGCCGGTGAAATGAGTCCAGCAAACGCAGCAGACGAAGCAGCCTGTTGCTGGTTCTGCTCCACGCTGCACTGCTCTGCCGAGGCCACGGCGCGCAGCATCCGGTGAGGTCCGGAGTGGCGGTGGCGATGCTCTGGCACGCTGGGCTCGGTGACACCATCCCGTGAGCCTAAAGGCAAAGCTGCCCGGGGCGTGAGCCTCCAGAGACCCGCCTGGGTCTGCTCCAGACCGGGTCGGTTGACTCTGTCCCCTCTTGTGAGGGCTGGCGGTGCGTCCCAGCCCTGCGGGGAGGCCCCCGCTGCAGCAGCCGGGCTGTGCTCTGTGGGAGCCTTGTTGTTACTGCGAGCAGACACCGTGGACGGAGCCAGCCTGCCTGGTCACGGCTCCCACGGGGACCGTTCCATGCGGGAGGAATGGCTGCCTCTTCCCCTTGCGCTTGCGAGGCTTTACCAGGACTCAACTCTCACCTAGTTAGAGCCTGCCTGTTCAAGATCACCAATTTCAGTCTGTTCTGTCATTGGAAAATTGTTCATTGTCATGGATAAGTCAGAATTAATGTTCCGTGGTGGTGGGAATAGGGTTCAGAGCAGGGTCAGCGTGGTGCTGACCGACAGCCCGGGGCTACGGGCCCTACCGCCGTGTCCAGCCTGCCAGGGCTCGCGCAGTTTCCACGGCATGGTGGTGAATTTCTCGTGTACTCTGGAGTATTATCAGGAAATATAAATGTACAGGACTTAGGCAAATCAAAAAATCCACAAAATGCCTTTTGTACCGTTTAAAAAAAATCACATAAATGTTTCTTTCATGTAAAATATCCTTGGTGTTTTCTGATTCTGAAGAGAAATGCATTGGAAGTGGTAACTGCAGTAACTGGTAGATAGAATTATAACTGCTTACTGAAATTAAAAACACACTGTAATGATATAAGGGCAGAGCTGGTTACAAAAAATAGTCTTCATTGGAGTCCAAATGAGACAGATGTGAAACATTACGCTAGTGTTTCCTCAAGGGTAGCACTTAAGTAGTTCTTTGCTTGCAGAAATGTATCGCAGAAGGTTTGTATCAGAGTAACGTTAGCCTAAGTCATTTGTGTAAGAGGCGATAACCATCTCTTTTTGGAGTTTCACAGATAGGCTTATCGGAGATGAGAAATATGGCACAGAGGTAATGAGAGCCTTCAAAAGATGCTCTTTGTCCCCGGGCCTTTCTCTGGAGAACAGAATGTCCTGAGGGGACGCTGAAACAACAGTTGTCTGTATGAAGTGGAAAAGCAGATGTGTTCAAATTACGGTGTTAAAGAGGCTGCAGGCTCACCGTGGTGTGCCTTGTGACCAGCACATTACGATGGGCAACGAACCGACTCCTGAAGGCTCCAGGTCGAGGTTAAGGCTCTTTCCAGCCGCGTTTGCCGTAGCGTTGGTGCAGCCGCACGCTGCTGTAGCCGCACGTTAGTCGGCTGCACGCGCGCCCTGCACAGGGCCCTCAGTCCGGCTGGCTGACGCGGTGCCCGGGGCTCCTTTGCAGTAAAGCTACGGCACGAGCCAGCGGTGCCTGTGTCTCCTCCCGACGTGGCAACCCAACGTGGCTGCTGTCTCGGACGCTCTCTGGAGGAGGGTGGCAGCTGCAGGGTCCCAAGGGGCTGGCAGCACGGGAACCACGAAGCCTCTTTGCTGCCTCCCCTGGTCTGGGCGTGTTGTGGAGTCTCCTGGTCCTTGGGCCAGCCCTAGGGACTCCCTGGCTCCGCGTTCCTCTGCGCCCGAGGCAAGAACCAACGTGGTGGCTGGGGGGAATCCAGGGATCCAGCTCTCTAGGAGTGAAAGGAAGTTACAGAAAACGTCTCTGTTCCTCCAACTCGCGCTTTGAGCAAGTGTCAGAAAGAAAAGGGGCGAGTGAAGCGTGCTGCAGTGCACCAGGCCTGTTTTCAGATGGACACGAGCTGTAAAAATAGTTGTTATTTAAAGAACTGTGCGAAGCTGAACTGGTTAACTGAAGACACGTTTTGTAAATTGATTTCACTAAGTTGGTTCAAAATGCCCATCAAATCTTGCCCTGAGATAATACGGAGCTGTCTCGGGAATATTAGATTACGCTCACTGAGCATAACTTCAAGCTAAAGTCATTACCTGATCCAAATGTCTGTGCTAGGCTTTATGCCAGCTGAATAGTTAGTTTTAGCTTAAGAACCAGTGATCGGTACAACTTTGGCCAAAGGCTCGGATCTGTCTGTGGGCAGAGAGAGATGTTATGGTTTGATCTAATGAATCTGATGATTTCCACCAATGAATCTGAGACACAACAAAAGCCACTGAAGAACTCTCCAGAACAGCGACCTCTCACACAAGTGGCATCCCAAAAAATCCTGTTGGGGTTTTTGTCCCAAAGGGTTCCAGCTCTTTTTAGCCATGCTGTTTTGTTTTAATACTGTCCTGTGACACCCAAGTGTTTTGACACTGAAAGTTGGCTGGGGTTAAAACGCCTCCTTTTATTTCGGAACAAGACGTGAGTGGGCAGGAGGGCAGGGCTGGATTTCAGAGGAATAAAAAGGCCCTCAGAGACTGATGGAGCTGTCTTGGAGGTAAAGGAGAAGTCGCGGTGTCTTGGAGATACCATAGAAGAAGCCAGAGGGTGCCCATAACCTTCCAAAACTCGGTGCGTTTGCATTTGTCCCACTATCCCAACTCTAGGCTGTAAGGAGATCTGAAGCGTGGCTGCAGGGGAGTTTTGGGAGAGAATGGCTTATGTCAGGTGTTCAGACTGCACAGGAGTTAAACTGTAACAGTAAAGGAGTTAAGAAAAGCTGAAGTTTCGTACCTGATTCCTTTTAGCAGACGTGTCTTCACGTTAAGCCACTGCTTTGGCATCCAAAAAAAGCTTTCCAGCAATCTCACTTGAGTAGCCTGGATAACCTTTCTGCATCTGCTCCCTTGTAGAAAACACAGACAAACTTCCCTCCTCCTAAGCAGACTTGTTTGGATCTAGAACTGCCTCTTAGGATACGAAAATCTTGCTGGCCCGTAAAGAGCTGACCTCGGTCCAGGTCTGTGCGTGCTGCTGTGGTACAGATGGCGAGCGGAGCGTCCGGCCGTGCCGGCAGTGCAGGGCTCGCCCAGGCAGGGGGCGAAGGGGGCTTGGCCTGACTGCGGAGCCGATTTTGAGTGTTTGTATGAAGAACATTCTGAGAAGCCAAGGAGGAACCTCATACTCCAAAAGCAGCTATTAATATGTAGTATGTGATAACCAAATCACTACTTCTTTTTAAATTTTAATGCAAAAGAGTACACATTTTGTACGTTAGTGCAAATGCATTAAAAGTGCTAGACTAAAAGTACCAATCCATGATTCTATTAGGCTTTAAAACAGAAATGCGTTTTCTTTTAATTTCTATTCCAAGTCTTTTCTGAATTCTGTAGAAGTTTCCCATAAAAGGGCTTTGTTTTCAGCCGTAGTGCCTGGTTTTCCCTGAGAGTGCAGCGGAGGAGATGGTTAGGTATGCCATCATACTGAGCCGGTCATGTTAGCAAATTCTTTTTCTAAAAAGAGGTGTCAGATTGTTCAGCCAGCTGAAGTAATCCACTTGGCAGGAGAGTGACTTGATTCAATAAGCAGAATTTTAAAAACACTGTGGTTCTTTGTTTGACAGCCAGATTCTACAAAATTAGCTCCAGCTCTGAAATAATTTCTCTCCCCACCCTCCCCATGCTGTCCCCCTTCCATCCTGCACGTCACTGCCTCCCCTCGCTGCCTTGGCTTGTCTGGTGCCCACCCGTGCTGGAGCCACCCGCTCGGCCCCCCGTCGGGTCAGGGGCCCCGCGCTCCCGCGTCGGGCTGAGGGACACGGGGCTCTCCATGCCCGCTGCCACCACCCCGCTCGCCTGCGCCGCGAGTGGTTCACTTCGCTCTGAGGGCAGTGCCGGGCGGCACTTCAGTTCACTTCAGTGCCGGGTGTCTGAGACATCCGCGTCGGGAATGCGCGCCCTGTGCGGGCAGGTGGCAGCTGCGTCCCAAGCTGTCTGCGGGCAGGGCTGGGCAGGACCCACGTCCCTCGGCGCTGGGAAGGGAGAGCTCACACCCGCGGCGCCCTGCCGGCTTTACACGGGCAGCTTTTGTGAAGGGCTGAGTTCAGCTACCAGGAACGAGGAGCGTGCTTCGACCTGTTGTGCTGTCACGCTGTGAGCACCCTCGGCCAGCAAAAGCGGTGGAAGCTAAAAACACTCAGGACCCGCGGGCACCTTTGCAAAGAAAGAGAAATCTCTGTGCCGTAGTCCTAAGCCTGCTGTACCGCTGCTCCTCGCTCCCAGGAAAATGCCTTGGTCCCTTATGTTTTTCTGATCTCTGTTTTTTCTTTTCTCGTCTCCTGAGATGGACGAGAAGACGAGTTCCCAACCTGCTGGCAGTTACTGTGAGGGGTAGGGTGGCTCCGGCACTGCTCAGAGATGCTTCTTAACCTTTTCTCTCTTCTTTTGTCTTTCCAGAGTGCTGTTTGTGCACCGACCAGGTGCGAGATTGTGCATTTCTTATCAGCAGCGGCCCTGGAGCTTTTTTCCAAAGGTATTTTTTCCCTTCTACTTGCCTGTGCTCCTCTTCATCCCTTTCCCACTTTGAGAAAAGCATCACTGTTGGTTAGTGGATTCCTCTTTAGTGGGGAATATCACTTTGATCTATACTACTTGAAACCAGGCAAAGTTTGCCCCGAAGCCTGTCCTGCAGGGAAGGGGCTCTGAGGCTACTGGTCACAGCTGGCAGGGCCGGAATCTCCCGGGCGTTCTCCCTCCGCGGTGCTCTGCTGGCTCCTCTCCCCGCAGCGTGCCGCTGGGAAGAGCGGAGGTGGTGCGGGTGGGCAGTGTCCAAACCAGCGCTCCGCTCCACGCTGGGCGTCCCGCGGGGCAGGCGGCCCCCGGGGGCAGCGGCTGCTGGCTCCGGGTCTCCAGCGCAGACCTGATGGAGGAGCATCCCGGGACAGGCCAGGGAAGCTGGGGAGCAATGCAGACCCCCATGCTTCTGGGAAGGGAGGTGGCTCTGGGATCACTAATGGCTGTCCTTCCTCTGAATGCACCTCTTTCTTGCGCTCCCCACCCCGGTGGAAAGCAGAAGGGGATCAGGACAAAAAGAAGGGAATCTTCCCGGCTCTCTCCGTGCTCTCCGGGATGGCAGGGGAGGGCGGCGTGTTCGTCGCTGCTGCACGTGAGCTCACAAACCAGGATTGCTGGCGGAAATGAAAGATGTTCTGCCTGGATCAGGTTCCCCTGAGAAGAACTGGGAAGCAGGGTGAGTGGTCAGGCCCGGGGCCGAAGTGGCCCAGCAGACACAGAGCGAAGCACCCGCTGCCCTGCGGCAGCCTCGGTGCCTCCCCCGAGTGCTCCCGAGCTGCTCCGTGTTCCGGGGAGGCGGCAGCCAGCCGGGCTCGGCGCCGTCAGAGGGAACGCACCTCCCGCTGGTCCTGTGAACTCGCGTTCAGATGGACTGACTGATGCAAACCAGTGCTCCTGACCGCCATATTAATGGAAAACACCAATTTTCCTGTTAGCCTGTGTGTCAAATCACGTAGAGATCAGATGTTCGGAACTAACGCTGTCTTTCAATGAGCAGTATATGACCGGCTTATCGATGTGGTGCCAAGTTTTACCACCCTTTCTGCTGAGTGAGCCGTTCTCCCGGCTGAACGTGGCACCGCCGACTGCGAGCGCGGCAGAGCCTGGCTGGCGGAGGACGCAGGTCTGCGGCGAGCACCGCTCCTCTCTTGGTCCCGCAGTTGTGCTGTACGATTTGTGCCCGTCACCCACAAATCCTTTACTGTCTTTTTCAAATGTATCTTCATAATCTTAAACAAGCACAGCTGCAACTCAAATTCTAGGCAAAATTGCACTGCCAAATGTTGCCCCTTTCCTTCTTTTCTACTACCTCCGTTTGATTTATCATTTGCTTTCCATTTCAGGCTTGCTGTTTTCTGGTTGGAATATTTTTTATAGTCTGCATTATTAAATTAAAAGCTACAGGCATGGCCATTAATTATTCTGGGGAAAGGACAGCCTGCCTTCTCCAAGCATCCGGACCCACTGCAGAATATGCGAGGTAAAAATAGAAAGCAGAGTGCTAAAACAAAGAGGGAGTAAAGATTAACACGGGGGAGTTGGTGGCCTAAATATAGACAGTTCTGCCCCTCTCCAGTGACTTACTGTAACAGAGAATATTCTGCAGGCAGCACAATTTGGCCAATACCCAAAATACAGCACAGAGACCTGACAGGAGGGATTGCAGCTATAAAATGTTGCATTCTCTTTGGCACAGCTGTCATATTATACTAAGTCAGTTACTTCCCTTTAATCCTAATTAATACTCCCTCTTTCCACTCCGAGCCAGGTTCCGTGGTCAGCTGTAATTGGGGGGGTCTGGTGCCGCTCCCCCTGCAGCAGCCCGCTGTCTTCAGGCAGCCTGTTCCGTTGTGCTCCTTCCATGGAGCCACTGGAATCATGAATGAAACGTTACTGCTGCTAAAGAGAACTCCTGGCATCCACCCGGCAGAAGAAATCAACCTATCGTTCATTAAAGACATCCATAATTATACAGGGAACACATGCTTGCCGGATGGTGGCAGTTCAGTGTTACCGTAAGAGGGAGAAGGAGAGGGAGAGTGAGGAGAGAGGGAGAAGGAGCAGAGTGGGAGTGGGAGAGGAAGGAGAGAGCGGAGAGGGAGAGGGAGAGAAGAGGGAGAGGGANCCGGCAGGGCTGTCAGGAAGCCAGGATGCGTCGGCAGAGGTTGCTCTTCTCCCCAGTGCTGCCACGGCTCTTGGCTGCCGGCAGCGAGACCACCGAGAGCAGAAGAAGAGAGGGAGAGGAGAGGGAGAGGGAGAGGAGAGGGAGAGAAGAGGGAGAGGGAGAGGAGAGGGAGAGGTCCACCTCTGCTAAACACAGACTCCTGTCCTGCCTGCCAAAACCATCCCAGCCCCCGGGTTGTCCCAAGGGTGTTTGCTCATCTCCCATGCAGCCTGGGAGAGATGCCACCGGACCCCTTTCAGCTTGGGCTGCATTTCCACCCCAAACCACTAAGTAATGTACAAAATAAATATATTTTGTGGGAGGGAGGAATAAGAGCTGAGATCTAGCGTCTAGACGCCATGCTCTTTTAGGTAGCACTGATACTCACAGATAGGATTCTATCCCCTGCATTTTTCAAATGGTGTGATTTACTACAGTTTGCAAATACACACAGAAACCAAAAATTATTAACTGTAGCTGATTTTAAAGGACAATGTGTCTTTAACAAATGTTATATATATGTTATATAAATATTGCAAATGTTATACCATATATTTTAGTTTTAGACTGCTATTAATGGGGACAAACAACATGTTTGTAGTCTGAGAATACTGAAATGGTTTGGTCTCTACTTTTTTCTAATTATAGAATTTCATATTTACTCAAAATAACTCTCCATGTGCATGTTATGAAATGTTTCATTCCAAGCAGAAGATAAGCGCAGTTGGAGCATATCTTGACTTGTGTCAAGAAATCAAAGCAGGCAGGAAGGGAAGAGAGTACTGTACATCAAACGGCAGTTCTTTCAACATGAAGGACTGATTAAAAGATGTTGCGTTTTCACTTCAATAGAGAAAACGTCTATGTGTGATGGACAGTTACAATGTTAGAAATAATTAGAATTAACACAGTTTTTCTTATTTCCTAAAGACCATGTGCTTCTGTGGGATGGTGGGAGAGCAGGAGGACGGTGTGGGTGATGCCGAGCACCACGGGGTGCCCGGCTGGGTGGTTTCTGCCCAGGCTCGTAGCCGTACGCAGGCAGGGCACGGCTCACAGCTGGCGGGGTGCTGCGCCGCGCGCTGCTGTTGCTCGGGGGACACAAACGTGCTGTCCCACACAAACCTGGCTCGGCCAGGGTTTCCCCACCCCGCTCGCCGCAGGAGGCGGCTGGTGGTTCTCCCTGCAGCTGCAGAGAGGTGCTGCGCATCCCGCAACCGTCCGTTTCAGCTGCGCTCCCTGCCAGAGCCGGGCAGCACGGGGGGGCAGAAGGGAAGGTGGCTGCAGCAGCCCCTGGCGAGCTGAATGTCACCCACGAAGCAGGAGGGTCCAGTTCAGTGAGTGTTCCTGGAGCTGCCCTGCTACCACCAGCTGAATGTCCTCAGCACTCCCCCCAGCCCAGGAGCACCTGGTCCCTTTCCTTGGAGCTCACCTGTTGCCAGGAACACCCTGAAAACCTCTCGTCCTCTCTCAGGCTCTCTCACCTGCAGCCCCTTTCTGGAGCCCGGCAGTTCTGGCTCATCCACCACCTCTTTGGGCACCCAATGGACCTTCCCAGCCCACGCAAAGTGCACGGCTTTGTGGCTGGTGAGTTTTGTGCGGCGGCAGCAGCGTGTTCTACTGTGACTATTGCGTGGGGCAAGATGGGTTGACCATACGTTGGTAGCTGTGGCATTATGCAATTCTTTTGTCTAATTAAGTCACCTTCTTTAAATGTCTCAGATGAGGTTTCTCGGAAATTGTCTTGGAGCTGATGCTCGCTGCTGTTACCAGCACATGGCCAGGGAGCAGCGTAGCCGCGTGCGCCACCAAGCAGCCCTGCTGCCGGCTGGGTGCCAGAGGAGCACGGAGGAGGCACAGCTCAGAACTGCCCTGAATCCCGGTGTCTGCGCCTTCTGCCGGAACATCTCGGGGGACCTTCTCTCAGGAGAACCGCGCTTTACCAGGAGAGCAAGAGGACCCATCTCCACTTCAGCTGTCAGCTAAGGAGCAGCAAATCAGTAAGTTGAATAACAAGCCTCCAAAACTAGGGCTTTTCTGCTCAAGAGTTCTAGAAGGTGAAACTGCGCTGTTTGGGTAGCTGCAGAGTGGGTCGCACTGTGTGGGTCAGCACCGATGGCTGAGAAATGGAAGTTGGCAGCCGTCGCTAAGGCTTTTAAAAGGCCTCAGAAGTAATCCATTGACCTGCTGATTGACATCAAGCTTTTTTACCAAACAACCTCTTGGGAACCACATTTGTGTAATTACTGTTTCTGTTCCTTTACAGCCTGCAAAATGTTGGGAATAGCGAATACTTTCCAGAAGATTGGAAATGTTTTTGAGGTCTGATGCCTCTGCTGGAAATCTTTGAAATAGTCTGCAAGAACGTGGTTAAAGTGATAGAGCCAGCCCCGAGAACTTCAGTTGCCTTCCCCTGAGGAGCTGATAATGAGAGCTGGTGGAGACACTGTTGGGCTGGGTGAACCTCAGACAAATTTTCTGTCCCTGTGTCTTCCACAGCCTCTAAAGCCCGAGGCAGTCTGTGTTCTCCAGAAGAGCCCGATACAGTGGAGTCGCTTTCATCATCTTGATTTGTGCAACATTTTCCCAGTAGAGGTGCAGATCCTTGTGCAATAACGACAGCTTGCAAAAGTTACTTTTTGTGAAAGCTCTAGAAATAATCAACAGATCTCAGTAGTCCGGGGCCATAGGCAGGAGGAGGAAGGAGTGGGTGCACTGCTACGCTTTATCTTGGTTTGCTTTTATTTAGTACATGCCCCCAAAGGACATCCTTGAGCTTTTCCAGTAATTTTGCCTCTGACAGCTACTCCAAAAGCAACAAATACATCTAGCAAGCATCCGAATGCCCTGAAAACCAGTAAGTTTTATCTTTAACTCAAATCTAGAGCAACTGTAGTGAATAAATGCTGGGTTTCCAGATTTGATCAGGCGTGTGGCAGGTGACTACTTTGCCCAGTACAGCCTTACTGACCCTGCACCCAGGAGGAGCAGCGACAGTAGGTTCGGATGACAACAAGTGGCGTTTGTTCCGCGCAGCCACGGAGCCAGGGAGCCAGCATTGGTTATCTGGCATACACGGAAGCCTCGTGAAGCTTCACAGGAGAGCTGCCGGTGTTCCTTGTTCTTCAGAGTCCCTCAGCAGCATCCCCAAAGAAAACCCGGTGGCATGAGGAGTTTTGTTCTGGGGCAATAGCAGGCTGCCACTGAAGAGCAGATTCTTTCCAGCCTCGAATCTGCTCTTTGCTTTTCTCTCTCTGAGCCAATGCTGCCCAGCACCTCTCTGAGCTCTGCCCTCGCCGCACTGGTGAGGGACTTTATCCCAGCCTGCAGCCAGCTCCCGTTGTGCCCTGGACGCACAGCCTGCGGGGTCTTTGTCACTCTGATCACTATCAGTCCTTGCTGGATACTGCATTCCTTTAGGATAAAGGGCTTTTTTGGGGTCCATGGATGAGGCAAACAGCTCTGGCAGCCCCAGGAGCAGCTGTGCTGAAGCAGTGACTCTTTCTTTTTCTTTGCAACTCTTGTGAGGGCCTTTGGCAGCTTCTTTTTGGTTAATTCTTGCAAAAGGTCCCCTTCCTCTCCCGAGCGGAACGGCACAGGAGTTTGAGCTAAATCTTTAAATGGGGTATGGAGTTTTTCTGGCATTTATGTATTCTAAGCACAGTGTTACCTCTGGCTGGGACGGAGCACCACGCTGGGGACAGCGAGCCCGAGGGGCTGAGAGGGGCCAGGCTTCTGGCAGCAGACATGGCAGGGGGGGGACTGTCGCCTTTCTGGAGGAGCAGGTAGACGAGTCCCACGCGCCCCACTCAGCGCCCACAGGGGATGGAGTCCACGGGGAAAAAGGATTTGTGCCCAGGTCTGGTCCAGTGCGCAGTGGGAGGTGGAGCTGAGCTCCGGGCGAGTGCCAGCGGGTGCAGGGCACGGAGCTCAGCTCTTCTCTTCTTGGGTCACCCGCAGCACCAAAGCGCTCCCTCAGGCAGCTCTGCTGGGGCTCAGCAGCACACACACGCGCGTTACATTGCAATGTCTTTCTCAAATACGTTTGTTTTCCTTAATTAAAATGAGCCCATTTCAGCATACACCTGCCCATTCACGTGCATCTGTACACGTATATCCGACCACGACCGTCACCGAATTTGCGTTCTTGTAATGATTGTTGTCCAGAGTCTGGAAATACTTGTGTGCGTTCACCATTATGTGCAGGAAAGGAATCCTGCGCCACGCAAACTCTGCGTAACCTTTGTAGTGTCTAGAGCAACAAAAAGAATTTGGGATTGGGAACGCACCGCATTGTTATTTATTGGTATTGCATTCCTGAGGGGACAAACCAGGGCCTTGTTGTGCTAGGTTCTGCAATCCAAAAAAGCCTTTGCTTTGATGAATTTACAGCCTAAGCGGCAGTGTTCTGTTCTCCATTACAAGTTGTTTTTCAGAAAACAAGTCCAGTTTATTAAATTAAAACCTCCTCTAAAATAGAAATTTTATTTAGCAAAGTTCCTCTCGTGCTTCCATTCTTAGTGTAAAACAAATTTATTTACTTCTGTAGTTGAAATCGCACATATTAAGGAAGAACATAAAGTATCTTTAATTTTGTTTGATGTTCTTTGTCTAGTTTTGTATGAAAGTTGGGATTGTGTGACGCATCTTGTGGCTGTAACACTTGTAAGTTCATTTAGGGCAATGTTTTAATTTCTTATTTATTATCACAAAGTTTATTGGTTTGTTAGTGGTAATACCCAAATTTATAATGCCTGGAAGGAAAAGGTGCAGTGTGAGCTCACCTATATCACTTGTCATTGGAGAAGCTACATAGAGAGTAGCCACAGATTGCCAGGTTCACAAGCGGAACCACAAGCCGGTTTGTCTGTCTGTCTGTCTGCCTGCCTGTGTGTTTCAGAGATGATTTTTAGATTGTTTTTCGTATCATGATGCAAACATAAAGCAAGCCTTTTTTTTGCAAAAGCTTGGAAGTGACTTGGAAGTGTAAGAATCTATTGAGAAGAGTGTTGGAAAATCTCAGCCATTCTCGGGGCAACAGGGAATGATACAAATTTTGCACAAGTTTGTGAAGACTTGTGGAGACGGGAGTCTTGGAAAGAAAATGCAGAAGGAAAACCTGCAGGGATGTGGGGCAGGCGGATTCACCGGGCCCGGGAATTAGAGACTTTTACAAAGCCACCTTGTTCTTTGCCCGGTTTCAGTGGGCTTTCATTTAACAACGAAAGTAGCTGGAAAAATTACCCAGAAATATTTGACCTTCAAAAAGGCCTCTGAGGCACAATTACCTGATGTTCACTGAACTGGTTCACGTGGTTCCCACTCTAAATGACTTTCTAAGTTCACCCATGTGTGAACAGGGGTCTGATTATATGGAGGAGGGCAAAGGAGAAAAGAAACTTCAGGAAGGAGAGAAATACACCAGGGAATTCTACTGGTTATGTTTGCTGCAAGGGAAGGAAAGGGCAAACAAATGTAGCCGACTCGAGGTAGCTTTTTGGCTTTGAGCTTCAAAAGAAAGTAACAGGGGAGAGATGTGGGGTATCAATAGCACTCGATGTAAGCTGTTTCGTAGAGTTGGGTGGAATTGTGGAATACGTCGTACTTAGCTTTCTTAGCCAGATGACAAACTCATTTTTTTCCTCAAGTACAACAAAAATATAACAAAATCCAGTTTTCCCCCATGTCTTTTCTTTCCTTCTGCCGTCGGTTTCCCTGCGCACAGGAGATCCGTTGGCTGTCCGGCCACCGGTGCTCGCGCCAGGGTCCGGCCGTGCCCTCTCTGCAGTGGTTTCGGCTCTTCCCACTGCCGGCTCCTGGCGCCGGAACAGAGCAAGTGAGTTATCTCGGGCTGCAATCTCTACTGGGCTTTAGGGAAAATACTTTTTTAAGGAAATAAATTCCACGGTTGGCACAAAAGTGCCTCTACCGTGCACTCTTTTCAGTGGAAGGTATAACCAGGTGCACATAAAATGGTTTAGTATTGACTTAAATAGTTTAGTATTGGCAGAGACACAAGCGGCATTTTACGCACTGGCCCCCTGCTCTGAGCTGCCAGCGGAACCGCACGGGTGCGCAGAGACGGACCGTCCTACGGTGCCAAAACAGCAACACCTGAAAAGCTGAAGACTTCTTGAAACCAGGGAACTGGATTTCCATCTTTGATGAGAGAGCACAGTGTGCAATAGGAAGTACATTTGTACGGAAGCAAATTATTTTAAATAATCTTGGAACTTGAAGCCTTCCATGAACAAAAGCGAGTAGTCAGTACCCCTTCGGTCTGCATCTAATAAAAGGAACAAGTTCTCTGAGGCGGGGTGGAAAGACAAGAGCAGCAACATAAGTGTACCAGTGAAGCAGTTCTTAAATATTTGACCAAGTGTCTTTGTGAAAGAAAAATAATTCAGCTTTTACATTAGAGATAGTGGCTTGAAAATTGAAATTCTAAACCCAGAGAGGTAGCAATCAGAATTTTTGAGTACTCCAGCCTTTCAGTCTTGCTTAATAGAATGGCAGTAACCCCAGTATCCATGGGGCATCACTGCCTGTTCTGCCTGAGAAGTCATTTGAAGACAGGTTTGGGCTGCGTCCCACTGTGGTCTGCAGCGTGTATCTGATTTACACGGAAATCTTTCTCTTTGGGGATTTTACCCATGGTTTACTAAGGATGAGTGGGCTCATACTCCAAGGCATGGCATTGGCACCTGGAACTGCAGACAGGGGTCTAAATCCCCAATCCCCAATGTGGGGCTGGAGGCGTTTCAGGCGGAGGCTTAACTGGAGCCCTGCTTGCGGGAAAAGAGCCCCGTCCAGCTGGTGCTTCACCGGGAGAAGGGAGGGCGCTCGTAGGCTGGGGCACCCACCCCCAGGAGGCAGTTCCTGGCCGTGAATGGTGCCACCCCGGGGAGCAGGAGCTGGTGGTGGCAGGTGGGCACAGACGCGGAAAACTGGAGCGGGTTCCTGAGCACAACTGTCCCGAAAGGCTGGAACTGCTGCGCCCTTCTTGTCGACAGGAGATCGGTGCTACCTGGGGTCAACATGCCAAGTTTAAATTTGGATCCAAAGCGTTAGACTTGAGTTTCCACAGAATTTTGGGACTTTGGAAGTGTTCTGCTGTTTTTCAGCATGAGCTCATGAACTTGGAATAGAGTTGTCCTTTGGGGCAAAACCAGAACAGGTGATCGCGTAAGATCTGAAGGCTGAGGTGGGCTCAGGTGGGCTCAAGGTGCCTGTGTTTGTTTTCCATCAAATGCGTGAGCGACTCTGAGCGGGATTTGCCTCAGTTTAGGGAGGCAGGGGAAAAAATTATAAAGGAAGAATGAAAGAAGAATCTTGAATAAGAGATTTTTTCAAAAAGCCATTTCTTTTCCTAGATAAGACATCCAGATCAAAAGTGAACGGTGGTTCAGGAGAGCGCTCAAGCCCCTGCTTACGGCAGCTCTTCTCCGGCTGCCTCTGATGGCAGCCCCACTGGAAGGCCAGTTTTGGTTCAGCTCAAAGCAGCGTGAATACGGGATGAAGTTCATCAGGCTCGTGCCTTCTCCTTTTGGAGGCTGAACAACGCGCACACGTCCGTGCCCCTGAATTCATGCCCGTTCTGGCAGTTTGTTTGCCTGATCCTTAAAGTTGTGCGTTCGACTTGGTCTGCGCCGAGTGCACCAAGCTCTGCGAGCTGATGGATGCCTCAGCTTACTGGAGAGACTGTGTGGAAGTTTTCTGCCTTCCTGCAATGCTTGCTGCTTGTTAACAGCTGATCCCGAAAAGGAGCTGACATAAGGGCACCGAGGAGCATGGCTTTACAGAAATGCACTCCCTGCATTTCCCGCTGAAGGGTATGTGCTGAGTAGTTAAACTGCAGCAGAGAGAGCAAAACATTTGTAAGGTTTCTACTGACCCTATCTCTCTGCAGCCCTGTTTGGGAAAGGGCTGTCGTTAGTACATGCTTTTAGCTCGAATTTGCACTTCTTCAGTCTGGGAGGAAGAATGGAAGAAATGTTCTGAGAGCAAATTCCATGTACGTCTTCTGCCATCTGCTAATAGCATGTGTGAGCGGCTCTGCTGCCAGAAACCGAGGAACAAAGATAACATCATTGTGGAGAAAATTGCACTGCTCTGAAAATGAGACTCTTGTTCCAGATGACTCGATAGCTCAGCACCCGCTGGGGCCGAGGCGGGGGCCAAGTTCTGCTCCCCGGCACTTGCACAGACCCAGGGCAGCGTCGCTCAAACGAGCGTGAGCCCTTGCAGGGGCAACGTTGCTCCTGCCGAGCCTACAGAGCAAGCAAGTTTGATAATCCATTTAGTGTGGTGGCCTTGTTGGAATCCCAGAAATTAAATTATTTAGGGTGGGAAGAAGGACGAAAGCCGAAGAGCTTCTCTGCTGAAACCACATGCAGGCAACTTGCAGAAAGAAAGTGCGGGGAGCCCAGATGGCAGCAAAGCGCACAGGAAACAGTCAGAGATAACCTTCCCGTGTCTCCTTTTGCGTGAGGTCTCGTTTGTACCATGCAGGTGTCAGTGCACCCCGTAATGCTGGGACAATGGCGATGGGATCCGAGCCGCCCCGCTCCCACAGGCGAGTCCCTACGGGAGCGGCTGGAGCTGCTGCCTCCCTCCTGCGGCGCAGCGGGTACGCGGGGCAAGGCATAACCGTGAAAACTCAGATTTACAGGTGGGAATTCTGAGCTCTAGTGCAGCGTCTCCTCCCTGTGCAGCTGACACGATAGAGCCAACCATGCACAGAGCAATTCTGTGCGGTCCCCTTCTTCAGACCCCTCCATTGTGCACTGGTTTGCAATGGCTGGGTAACATGAGCCTGGTTATCAGCAAGGAAAATGGTGAAACATAGATTGTGCGAGACATGCAGGTAATATGGTAAAAAAGGTCTAAAAATGGTGACAGGATTTTTGTTTGTTTGATAACAGCCTGTTGGAAAAGACCCTGGTAAATAGCACTGGCTGTATTTCTGCCTGCAGTCAGCTCAGCTTCATCCTCCTGCAGGACTTAGCTTGGGATATTTCAGAAAAATGTTATTAGTAGATCTCAAAAATGTTTAAATTTCAGTGTGGAGCTGTTAACAAGGGCAGTCCGGTTGCTCTGATAGTCCTCTTGAAGGTAGAGCAAAGGGGGAAAAGATCTGCATTTTGCCTTAGAGTGGAGTGTATATTTATACCGTTACTGCTGGAGCAGGAGGGATATGAAATACAAGGAGGGTTTCTGCATGGC
Organism: Chionis minor; assembly: GCA_013398295.1. Taxonomy (NCBI): domain Eukaryota; kingdom Metazoa; phylum Chordata; class Aves; order Charadriiformes; family Chionidae; genus Chionis; species Chionis minor. The sequence goes on along the minus strand of VZSF01002916.1, from coordinate 153,688 downwards.
TTATGCTTTTTTGTGGCCCCCCTTTCTGCTTGGAAAGCTCCCTTTGGTTTTCAGTGGCATCTGTAGCGCTGGAAACTGACGCCTCGTTTCCTTCTTGATGTTACATTATGAAATTGTTAATAACATTTTTAGGAAGGGAGGGGAGCTGTTTATAAACAACTTTTGCATCTTCTGCATTTCTTATTTCCCTCCTGGTGTTAGAGTAATTGTATTTGTGACAGCGCTAGGTGGATGCAGGAACGGCGCGAGCTGCAGTAACGTGGTTGCGGCAGGTCTGCAGGGTGGGATCCCACATGCCAGCCCGGGACACCCAGACCCTGCGTGGGTCAGGCAGCGGTGACGTATGTGCAGGGAACGCACAGTTTCTACCAAAGACGTGTAAGCTCCTGGTTCTTGCATCACTCCTAAAGTCTTGGTATAATAATATAATAAAATCCTCAAATAGTGTTACAGAGTTTCTCGGGAAAGTTCGTACATGTGTTATTACATGTGTCGATGAATCGCACGTTCCTTTTGGACCTACAAAAACTTCTCTGGCTGAAATCCTCTCTGTGGGAGACACAAATTCAGCATTCCCAAATGGTGGCATTTTCTTCTCATCAAAACCAAATGGTCTGGTGACAAGAAGGCACCCAGCAAATCCCCCAGATCTGAAAAGGACTTTATTTTTTATTCAAAGCAAGCAGCCGTGTCCCTGGAGAGGTGAATTCTCCTGTCTACTCTCCATCCTCTCGATGCTGAGGAGGCGTCTCTCGAAGGACCCCAGCCCTTTATCCCAGCAAGCCCCAGACCTGCCGGCGGGGGAGGGATGAGCCAGGCAGGCGGAGGGAGGTGCCGTGCACGAGGGCACGGTGGGAACGCGCGAGGGAGAGGGAGCAGCTGCCCCGTGGATGGAGCCTGGGAGTCCAGTGTGAATGCCAAGGGGCAAAGAGAGTCGGCAAGAAACGGCACAGCGGAGGAGAAAGAGGGGAGGAGAGGGCAAGGAGGAGAGGAAAAAGGAGCACGGTAGTCTTCGGGTGAGGAGAGGCGTCAAGGGAAGGAACATGGTCATCATGACACGAAAACTGTCCTCTGGTGATGTCGCCCAACCTTTCAGGCTTCACCCCTCCTCCCTGTGCCAAGGCTTTCCCATTGCCCCTCTCCCAGAAGCTGTCCTAGTCCTGCTGCTGGGCTCCCTCGCCAGAGCTGGAAGGACGTGCTGTGCCAGCGGTCATCGCGCATCCCGCCCTCAGCCAGGCTTCTCTTCATCTCTCTGCTGCCCGCGTGGCACAGCCACAGGCACAGGAGGCTAAAAGATCCCGACAACTGTGGAACGGCCGGGTAAATCGGCTGGTTTGAGAACTGATAGAGTACACGAAGCGTGCAGCTCTTCAAAAGTAAACAGCCATTTACAGCAGCATCATAAAAATCTTTGAGGCATTCAACAGCAAGTTGCCTGTGGCTTTTCCCCCTTGTATCTCCAGGAGTTATTGCCCAAGAAGGGAGTATGTGGTGTTTTGTGTCAGCCCAGAGGTAATTGTGAGCAGCGACTTAAATAGCCCTAATTATGTTTAGAGAAGGCTGTTCCCTGAAAGCAGCTAGAATCTGTGAATAAACATATTGCCACAGGTGACCACCTGATCTGTGCATATGGACCTAAAAAAAGCCAGTTTGCTAAGTTTAAACGCCTCAAAATAAAGCTGAGCAGACACCCGACGCCGCTGGCTGTGCCTGCACCGTGCAGGCTCCCAAAAGCAGCATTGTGCGGGGGCTCTGCCGGGGGGAGAGGGCAGCTCAGGTCCCTGTGGCTTTGCAGGCAACCGTGCAATGTTTAGCCAGCCCACGGCGCGCTCCTGGGGGGACGAGTGGGCTTAAAATACGGGCTGGTAAACACCACGCAGACCAAGAACGGGGAAGTGACCCAGCCCCGGGAACAGGGGGATGGAGAGACCTGGCGGCTTATTTGGCTCCATCCTTTTGCAGACACTCAATGTCTGCCCCGGCCTTGGCCCCGCAGCTGGCCCAGAGCTCCCTGGGGACGGGGCATCCCTCCCTGCCTGGCACCGCCTGGGCCCCGGGACACCCCCGGGGAGCGATGCCCGGCGGCTGCGGGACCTCACGGGCACGGGGAGACGTGCGCGCTCTTTCCCTGGACAGGGTCTCGCTCTTCACCAAAGGCACCCGCGCGGGAGCCGGCATCATGGCTTCGACGGCCCCTGGCCCCTGGCCGCGGCTGAGCGTGGCAGGGCCCGGAGCAGCGGCAGGACACTTGCTCCGCAGCTCCGCTGTGTCTCCGGGAGGCAGGGCTGGAGGGCAGAGCCGCGGCCAGTCTCCACCGGCACCCCCGTCTGCCCCGGCACCCCCGTGCCGCGGCTCCCCTCCGCCCCGGCGTCCCCCCAGCGCAGGGACACGAGAGGTTCAGCTCCCACCAAAATGGGGACGAGCTCTGCTGCTCGGCGCGGCGGCTGAGCTTGCCCCGCAGGCCGTACTCGTCTATTGCCTCCCACGCAAGAAGTGCGGAATTCGGTCAGCTTTCAGGTTTTTTTATTATATTTTTAACACTTGTAAAATAAGTCCTTAGGAAAACAATTTAAAATACACCGTAGGCAAAGCTTTTTGGTAGCAAACCTTTAAAGAGAATTTGCAGGATTTTTTTAGGGCAGTTGTGGAATTACAATTGAGGTAACTTAGGAAGGATATATAGATGGAAGGGAAAAACCAGTATATCCATTCAAGTAATAGCAAGTTGGGATGAGAATAAAGGTAAGTTGTAGAGAGATGAGTAATGTGCGCCAGAGCGGTGAAGGATGGGCACCAGCCCTCTGCACGATCAGAGTTTGTCGGGTCACCGGTCGGGGCAGCCCTGGCACCTGGGAAAGCCGGAGGCTGTGGCAGCACCGGGGGCGGTTTCCGAGGGCGCGGGGCTGCGCTGGCCTGCGTTACACAGGGGGCACGCGCCGCTCCGCTCCCAGGCTGTCACCGCCCTGCTTGGGGCTTGAAGGGACGCCAGTGTCACCTCCAGGGAGAAAGTCCATCGAACCACGTTGCCTCTTTGCTAGACGAAACCCAGAAAGATGAGTCATGCCTGAAATGTGAGGGTTTTCCGGACAACTTCCAGACAATCGCTTCATGTCATGCCTGGACATCAGTCAGTGCCTTTCCGAGATAACAGGTAAACAGAAACAATTATGAACCAAAATATCTGGTGTTTCCTGCGCACACCACAGAAGCTTTCAGCAGAGCTTGGTGCACATTCCACCAGACGGGAACAGGGACTGTGTGACTGTCATCGGCCAAACCTGTGCCATCAGAGGACAGCTGAATCTCTAGCTATAACTTCGTGAAACTCTAATGAAAAACACACAGAACACAGTGACATCCAGCAAAGGTGCAGGCGTGAACCCGCTGTGCTAAGGCAGTCATTCCTTAAATAAGGACACTATTCAGCGGATGTCTTTTCTGATGCCGTTCCTGAGACCAGAGACCCACGGCGCTGGAGTCGGCGTGTGAAAGTAGATCTGTCTCCCTGTTGTCTACCCAGACTCGCACATCCGTGAGCGTCCGTGATCGCTCGGAGCGGTGGCTCTGAGTATCCGCAGCCAGCACCACAGCCCTCTTTCAGAGACGTCTTCTGAACAGGCGCCCAGAGCTCTCAGCGAGGAGCGGGCACTGTCACAAGGGGAATCGCCACACAGAGTTAGGAAAAGGCAAGCTACGGCGGAGCGGGGGGACTCCCTGAGTCTTCAGCTGCATGTCCGAGATTTGTGGTGCTCTAACCAAGTCTCAGCTGCCTTTGGCAGGCGGGAGGCCTGGGGGCTGGATAGGTTTCCATGGCTGTGGGCTTCTCCTAGTTTAGTCTTCGGGGAGCAGCTGTAGCTGTCTCAGCAACGGCAAAGGCCACGTGCTGAAGAGCTGGATCGCTCCAACGTGCTTCTTCCCTCCTCAGGCATACTTTGAACCCAGCCCAGAGGCATTTTTTCCTGCCTGACCCTCACTGGGTCCCTGCTAGAGATCAGTCTTGTTTTTCTTCCGTGGCTTCTCTGTAATTACAGAGCGTGGAGCCAGTAAATGGCAGACAGGGCAGCTGCTGGCCAGTCCCCTGTGCTGAAGACGTGCGGGCAGAGGCGGGTGGTTCACAGCGAGGGACGGTGTTCAGCTCCTTGGTAAATGCGTCCCGGTGCAGTCGGATGAGGAGTGATGTGCAGTGGTGGGCTGACCCGCACGCCCAGAGCTCTTGGGGCCACAGGCCCCCTCCCCGTCACTGTCCTGGAGGCTGCTGGCCCTGAGGCGAGCGCGGGCGAGGACACGGAGCAGCCTCTAACGAGCCGCGCTCCGTGGTCCGGTGGCCGATGTAAGAGGGACCGTACTGCAGCAGACCGAGGCCCCTGGCAGTCCGGTGTCCTCTCTCCCAACCCAGCTGCAAGCGGAAATTGCAAGCTGCAATTTCCTACAAAACAGTAAGAAAATAGCAAATGTATCTGCTATTTCCCCCCTGCTAATCTTCCAGCCTTTAATATTTTCAGTCCAGGGGATTTTATGAGCTGGTTGTCGACTCTTTAGGATTTTCCGCTGGCTCTGTTCCATGTACTTGTCCATTTTCCCCTTGAGTCCCTGAGAAATTTTTGCACGTTTTTGCAAATGCCCTTTGCAAAGCATTCTGCAGAGCCAGTGCTGCTGTATGAGGGACGAGCTTCTCCAGTTTGCTTTGACGCTGGTTCTAAAGATCCTTCGCTCTCTGTAGACACCCTTATCCACCTCGTCGGTGGCTTCCAGCATGCTGCCTGTCTCTGAATCTTTTCCAGTTCCAACGTATCTGTTGGAGGTGAGGTGACCACAACTGCTCGATGTGTGGCTGAACCCTGGATTTGTACCCTACCACAATTCTGTCTTCCGGTTTGGTCCCCTTTTGGTCTCCTAATAATTGCCAATGTTAAATTTGTTCAGGTTTGTTGGCCACTGCAGAGCACTGAGCTGATGTTTTCACACTGCCTGCCACAAGCTCGAGGCCTCGCTCCTGCCTGGTGAAGGTCAGCTAATTTTTTATAGGTGAAGCTCTATTTTTTTCTAGTTACATCACTTTACAGTTACATACATTAAATATAAATTGCTGTTACGTTGCCCTGTACTCAGTTTCACTGGGGTCTTACGCATCTCTTCGTAGTCAACTCTTACTACTGCAATATATTGAAATAATCTTGAATGCTGGGCTGTAAGCTGCGCTGAGTCAGGGCTGCTGGAAGTCCTGTTCAGCGTTTTCCCTCTGGGGTTAGCAACATCCAGGAGAGTTAAGGCAGGAAACTGGAGGTGGTTACAGCATCACTCATCTCAGTTTAATTTACTGTCAGAGGTAATCAATGCCTTCTCACTGTGATAAACATCTTTATGATCTCTGCAGTGGATGAAGCTGTTTGGTCAGGCCAAGTAGCCAGTTTTAAACCAGTCACTATAATCTGCCTTTTCACCAAAGCAGGTGATTCTGTAATCACTGTATACGCTAGATCCCACCAGGAAATCAGTATTCTATGACGTTGGCTGCTACACAAAATTCACTTTGGCCTTGGCTGGAGCACATGCTGGAGTTGTTAGTTTGCTTCATTGTCACATCACCAACTGCACTGACACGTAACGCACAAAGCTAAGTTTCTTTGCACTGTTATGCGAACAAAAAAAATTAGAGTAGCATCTTTTTCAAGAATGATGAGTAGGCATCTTTACTTAGATGGAGACGGGAAGTCTTGTGGTTAGACACACACTCAGGAGCCACAGGATTTGGCTTGTTTCCAGTACTGAACAGATTTTTTATATTATCTCTGAGCCCCAGCTTCCCCATTCAGGAATTTTGTGAAGTTCAAGTGAGTCATATTTCCTAAACTGATTTCTCTCTTCCTCCTATAACCATTTTGGCTGACGAGGCTTGTTCTTCTTCTCTTGCAACAGTTAGATTTAAATATGAGTCAACCCAAAAGAAATCAGCAGCACAGGATGCACTAGCTTTTACTGAGAGAATACCCCTGCGTGCGTACATGTAAAGAATTAGAGTTTAATTGGGGTGTTATGGCACTGTCCACATACAAGGTCAACTTCCCTTTTCCCAGCTGGCACAAATCTGTTCAGTTCAGAAAAGCTGGGGACTCGGCAGACGACCGCTGTGATGACGCTCATCTTCCTCTGGGGTAGGGGTGTGCAGAGCTCCTGTAAAGGAACTGACTTGCTGCGCTCCGGCTGCGTTACAGCAGCTTTCCCCGCGTCAGCCCCTGCGAACAAAAGAACTCATGAGACAAACACCCTGAGCCTTTAGACCCCTCCCTTATTCCCAGGAAAATTTATTACTGGCATGCACAACAATAAGACCCCCCTTTGCATTCCTCCTGGCACATCTAATGAAGGATATGATTCAGAGACGGCCTCTTATTGTGGACAGGATAGCATTTCTCAGCTTTCACAATAACCAGACATTAAAACGTAGATGACTGTACCAGAGCGGCCCTTTTTTGTGAATGGCAGTGACAACATTTGGCACATACCTCACATTTCCAACAAAAGGCCCTCATTGCATTACCCCAGGACAGAGCAGAGCACGTGCTTCCCCTTCCTCCCCACGTGCTCGTTTCCCACCACGCTGCGCAGCACCGGGCAGGCGCTCGCAGCGACGCTGGGTGCTGCAGGGGGACGGGACATCCCCAAGAGGCTGTTGGCACCCTCCACGTCAGCAGACCGGGGTTAGTGACAAGACAGGTAAAAGAATACAGCCCAAAGTTGGCAGACACCCAGTGCAACCACTGAAGATGTCCACTTGCGGTAGCTGAACCTGGCTGGCTTTTTTAAGGAACCAAAAATCCTGTCTGGTAGTAAACATCTTAAATTACCACATGGAAAAAGAAAAAAGCCCAAACAACAATCACCTAGTCAAGTTTGTGGGATGGAAAATCTTGAAAGTCTAGGTGAGATGGACGCAGCATGCCTCCCGCCTGGAATACCTGGGAGCGTTTGTTGGTAGCGTGCCTGATTGTGTGCTGCTGGTTGGACACGGGGCCAAGCCCTCAGCCGTGCCCCTGCCAGCTGCGTGATCCCTGTCCCTCCTTCTGGCCCTGGGAGAAGCCGGTGGCGCCTGGGTGGGACAACTGCCAGGCATTAGGGAAGACCACCTACCCCTGTGGTTCGTTTCCCTGGCAAGGCACACCTTGCTCCCAGGTGGGACGCACCGATTGCCGACACTACGTCCACCGCCGCGCTGCGACTGTTCTCAGGAGCGCGCTGCAGCGCTTCACGCAGGTGCGGGGCCACCGAGGGGGACTGCAAAAGCCAACGAGCAAATAAGGGGAACGGCACCAAACTTTCGGGGGGGGAAGCAGTTTTGTTGCAAGTTGGCCACCCGCAGTTCAGAGTCACTCCTTGCAAGGAGGCTACGTGGGCGCGCAGAGCAGCGTGCAGCTCACCTGCGCAGTCCCTCTGGGATGCCACAGCTGGAGCACTGCAAGTGGCAGGAGAGACGCGCCGTTCCGTCACAGGGCCGACAGGGCAGGCGCGGATCCTGCCGCAGCTTCCGCTCGCAGCCTGACAGAGTGCATGCATTTCAAGTTGCAGAACTCAAGCTTTTCATAGTTCAGCTTTATGAATGCTAGATGGTGGTTTTGCCACATTTCCTCTATCAGATTTCTCAGTTTTATCCACTTTCCATCAGAGTAAATTAAACCCCTGATTTTGCTGCCTTTCCTTGCCTGTAAGTGGGTGACAAGGAGGTCAGCTTCAAAGAGGCCTTGTGAAGAGGAGGGTGGTAGTGGCTGTGAAGTGTCCTGTCCGGTAAAGTCTCACATGAAAGACAGGATGGCTGTGCAAGGCATTCTAAAGTCGTTGAAAATTAAGATAATAACAGGCCAGGCCCATATCTTTTGATAGTGTGTGAGATTTCAGAATCACTGCTGCAGCATTTCCATGCCAGGAACCCACACCAGCTGCCACGGCCACGGATCAGTCCTTCAGCTGACACCAAAGCGTGGGCTGTGCTCCAGCTCTCGGGCTCCTTCACCTCTGCATCACCAGGATTTCTTCAGCACAGTCATTAGCAGCTCATGCATACCTGCTGCACCTTCCAGCACACGCCTCTGCATTCCTGCCCTGCACCGAGACATGCCTTCTCCATGGACTCGTGCTCTCGGAGCTCACGTTCGCTGTCTGTCTCATCATGCAGCCCTATGAAGTGCCGCTGAGCTGCGGTCGTGACGAATTTAGCCCACAGCGACCCTGTCCTTGCAAGAGCAGACCAAGGGCAGGTTACCCTGTCACCCAGCCAGTACTTTTGGGAAGTATTTTACAACTTACATACAGAAAATAGGTGCTGGAAGTGCCTCATCTGTAGTGACAACCTCTGGACCTTACTACGCGCGTAACACAGCCGAATGTCTGTCACTTGATGCATTTTTGTCCGTTCTCCGCCCTGTGACCAGAACTTGCAAGCTTTCTCCCAGCCTTTTCTCAGCTTACAAAGCTTTTCGCAGCATCTCTTATGTTTACCAAGCGCTGATGGTATTTGCAGCTCCCAGAGTTCCTGTGACAGAAACAGCTCTGTCTTCCAGGGAACGCAGTACCTGGTAGCTCTGACGGAACGAGCTGGGGGTCGCAGCTAGGAATCTAAAGCATCAGCTTAGGCTGATTTCATTTCCCATTTTTCTGTTCTAGTCTCAAATTTTATGCCTTGATTTTTAGTTTAATCTTTTATTTTTAAGGTTTACTTGGCATCAATTGCTTCTCAGAACTATTGATCCTGTCCGCTAATTAGACTTATTAGCTCCTTACCTAAAATGTTACCTGATTATAATTAAAACAGTATTCTTTTCTGGGGAAAAAAAAATCTAAGCAGTGATATCTCCAGAAGAGTTTGTTAGGTTTGTACAATAGAGCAGGTGTCCCCAGGCTCTGGGTGAGCAAGATGTCTCACCGATTCCCTCGCTTGCTTCCCGACACCCTTCTGCGCATGCAGGTCCTGCTGACCGTCAGATGCGAGCGTCACGGCGGGTTAGGGTATGTATTTTGAGAACTGGCTTATGGTATAGAAGACGTCACTGCCAGATGCCAGTCCCTCAGTGAAAGAGCTTCGTTGAGGAGAGGTGCCCGGGAAGAGGGATGGAAACACACGGAGGGGTCAGAGGCTGCTCGGGCAGAGAAGCCCCTGTTGTCACCACGTGAAGGCGTGCGGTCCTGCTGCAGGACAGCCTTCCCGAGGGAAGAATGACCTGGTGGTGGGAAAGGGCTGTTCTCTGGGACTGATCCCAACCCACACCACTTTGAGGCTGTGGATTTCTTTCGTGGGTTCACTGCAACACTGTTTTGCTTTAGGAAACCGACACACCTTGAGATGTGATACCACTTGTCTGGTTACAGCCGAAGCTGCTCTGACCGGGCAGCCGTGCCAGGCTCGCCAGCTCTCCCAGCCCTGTTTTCTGCTCTCGGCTTTGCAGGCTCACATCCGCGCTGTACTGCCATACGCAAAACTGCGCTTTAAAAGTGGCCAGTCTGTTTTCATTGAAAAAAAAGTCCCTCCTTCTGGTATTTTTGCTAGCATCGGCCCCCAGAACACCATCCCTAACACAGGGAACATGTTCCCCGCTGATGTGCCAGACAGAAGTTCATGGCATTGTCTTACGAAAATGAAGTCTTGATTACTCATGCAGTTCCCAGTGAGTCACTCCCCACCCTTGAATTATTTCTGACAGATGTGAAATGCCTTCTGCTGAATTCCTACTCCAAAGAGCCTTTTGCACGACCGGTTTATCAGTGAGTGCGAGCAGACTCATGATTTACAGTGCTTCATCATCGTGGCATGTGCAATACTAAGCACGATGACTAGGGAAACCAGACCCACCTATTTTTTGCCATAGGCTTGCAGCCTCCAAAATCTCGCGGCAGCCGCCCAAGAGGCGTCGGTGCCGGGCAGGAGAGCGCAGGCAGACGCTGCGTTACCCTCCGGATTTCAACACTCCTGTGTGCAGGATGGAAAATTGATTGGCTGAGGGCGTACGGATTCACTGGCCGGGGTGATACAGAGACTGAAGCACTAACCTGAAGGCCTATTTCTGTCACTTTTCACTTTCTTGCTTTCTCTTTGCTGCCAAGAGCGTGCTCACCGCTGGTGAAATGCTCGGCTGTGGTGCAAGTCGCGCACGGTCTCTGTCCCCGGGGCCGACAGACCCGACTGCCCAGCCGCGAGCTGAGGGCCCATGCCCGACCCTGCCTCCTGACCTGGCCTCTCCCCGCCGGAATCCCGCTCCGCTGGGCGCCACGGACGGGCTCACACACCAGCGGGCGGTCAGGGGGCGCAGACAAACCTCCCCGCAGCGGGCAGAGGATGGGCGCTGGCTGTTACCTGATGGCTCTGCGCTTCTTCCTGAGCAGGGCATCCCCCGGCTGGCCTGAGGAATTCCACAGAGCTGCTTTCCCCCGCAAAGAAAAGCTCTTTCAGGGGCTCTGACACAGAGGGGACCTCCTCCAAAGGGAGAGCCTCCTCCAAAGCAAGGAGGCAGTGGCAGCAAGGATGCCCCGAGGGGTTCTGATGGCACAGAGCTCCCCTGCCACGACCAGCACTGCTCCACGAGGAAGCAGCGGGATACCCACGCAATCCAGCTGCTGACTTCGAGATAACGCTAACGCCGCGAGGGTTAGTCTGGGCAGACGTAACTGTCACCCTGCGCACGACACTGCACGTGTCTCACCAGGAATGGTGCGACTCCTTCTAGCAGGGAGCTCTGCTGCACAGCCGAGCGCTCACCGCCCGGGCAGAGCGGGCAGAAATCCGGCTGCCGTGGCCATCCCTGCCGGAGTGAAAGGGGCTGATGTGCTTCCGCTGGGGCCGCAGGCAGCTCAGGGCACGGCGCAGCAGGCGGCCCGTTCCGGCACAGTGTGAGGCTGAAGACATCGTCTCTGCAATGTGAGGTTTAGGCTGTGATTCCCCAGTTTTCTCCTACAGAAATCTCTGTCACTGTAAAACACAACAGCAGCACCCAAAACCACGCTAAGCAGTCACTTCAGCAATTCCGAAATCTATTATTCATCTGGTTACTTTAAAGAAGCCCCTCCTCCTCTCTTTTTATTCACAGATGGCCATGATGATACCTTTTTGTTAAATAATTAGCCATTTTTGTGTCAGGTTTGACTTGTTTTAGGGAGTTATAAACTGAGTGTCTCATTCAAGGAAATCCCTAACTGAGATACAGATCTCTGTGCTTCTGTGAAAGACTTCAAGATTTGTGCAGACGACCAAGTACATGTTTTAAACATATATTTTATTATCTTAGAGGCATCTACACCGGACGTTAGCAGAGGCTGATCTGCCGTCTCCCTGCCTTGTCGGCAGAGCCGCTGGGTTCTGACAGCTGAACAGAGGCTGTTAATTAGACCTGCCAGGTTTCGTCAGACTTTTGTCATACTCCCTAGATAATTCGGTCTCGTGCATTTCAAGCAGCTTCAGTGGGAACACGACCAAACCTTTTCATTTCCCCCTGAATTCTCTGCCTCTTTCTAAGAAAGAGGATTTATTCCCGCAGCAATAACCCTTTGCATTTTGGGGGTCAGTGTGACCCAGTGCTGCATTAAGGAGCACCCGGGTTTGTGCTGACTCCTCGGGGTGGGAGCAGCTGTGCAAAGGCTTTGCTGTAAACTCCCGGCCCTCATGAAGGTTACGGAGGATAATGCCACAAGTTTTGCAGGAATAAAGAGCCTTTTTCTTCCTTTTCTAAGGAGGATCTATGCTAGAATAAGCAAACAAAAATTGGACCCGATTTCACATCCCCCTGCTCCCACAGCTACTCTCCCTGGAGCCAGTCACTGCTCACGGGGACATCGGACCTGGTGTATGGTGTAAGGACTCTGAGCAACTCATTCTTAAAGCAGAAGTGTTATTTTTGCATGTAACTATGACCTATTTTTAAACTTTGCTATATATACAAATTTACCCCTCGAAGCACGTCTATGAATCCTTTGAAACGCATGTGATGCAGAGCAAATGATTGGACCTTAGAGGCATATTTAGAAAATGCCAGTTTTGTTTATTTTACATGTTTACAATCGTCTCTGGCCATATTATTGTTGATGATTTTCCACGGTATCTTTCAAAGTAATGTTGGTTTGTCTGGATATTAAACATTGCTAAAAAGCACTTAAAATGTCAAACACAATGTGTTTGGTTTTTCCCACTACTACAGCCTAATACATATTTGCACCACCAGCCATGTTGTTACAGCTTCTGAAATCAAAGTAAAGCTGGATAAATCACAGCATAGCACGAACATATCCTGTAAAGATACACAAGTACCTTTCGTGAATCCGTAGCATGCAAATGGACAGACCTTTGAATATTTTCTTGTTGTATTTTCAAGCACATGCTAAAACTGGGTTGAGAGATTGGTTTGCGATGAGATAATAACCTGTAGTCACAATGGACAGGTCTTTTATTATGCTGCTTACTTTCTAAATTATCCTCATCAGAGCTTTTCCTTAAACATTTAATTATCTCCGCTCTTCTCTGCTCCCCAGACTTCTCTAGTCAGTGGGGACAACTGGGTTCATGAGAGTTTTCTTATGGAAATAAAAACAACTCTGTTGCTGGAGCAGAAACAACTTTTCCTTCCCTGTAGCTATACCATAGTAATTTTATAAATTATATTTTTCTGCAAGAGATAATTTTATGCATTGTAGCTGAAGTAATAGTAATAAATAATTTATATTTAAGCCCAATGTGTACGTATTATAATTCTGTTTACTTATTTGCTTCTAGAGGTTTTTACCCAACCTCACCAGAGGGAGGAAACTGATTTATAGAAAATCCAGAGTAACATATTGTTTCAACTGGGAAAAAAAATAAATCTGGGGGAGGCACCATCATCAAGCTATAAGAGCCACCCACCCGAGCCCAGCCCAGGTGGCGCCTGCCCCATCCCGGGGACACACGGCCCCTCTGCAAGGTCGGCTCGGGAGCGGAGGGTCCCCACTGCCCGCCCGTGCAGGGGCTGCTGCAGCAGAACGGCCCTTCCCGCGCACCGCCCCGCCGCGGCCCCCCGGCACGTCCTCTCTGCTCCCTAGCCGAGAGCTCGCTCTGGCACACCTTGGAGGAAGCTCTCCCTGCACCTATGATTCATATAACTGTTCGAAACAATATATGACATGATGTGATGTGATGTGATCTATGAGATGAACAGTATTGCTCGGGGATCGTAATCTTTCAGACAGCAGAAGTGATTGCCACCAAAGAGTCTACACCTAAATGCCACTGAAGGTGTCCTTTGAGCACAGCACAACCTCAGCACCCTGCTCTCACCTCCCTGTGCTAGAGAGAACTTTAGACAAGCTAAAATCAAGCAAATTCTGTCTCTGAAGTCCAACTTATGCTGCCCGAGCACCCAATTTTCTAGGAGAAAATAAAGATATGTGATTAGATGTTAATAGCAACTTCTCACTGTCCTGCACGGCAATAGCAGTTACTTTGCATGGACAGCTTGTTCCTTCCATGTGTTGCTCAGAGATGGATCCTCTTCAGAAACACATTCCCTGCCTGAGCAGAACCGAGGGCTCTGTCACCTCCTTCAGGAGTCACCCCTGCTCAACAGGGGTGCCACAGAGTTGCCTCTGGGGCCACCCTGAGCTGCAATAGAGCCTGGGGAAGGCTGCTTTCAGGTAAGACAGCACGTGCAGTTTGCACGCTTGTGAGGTTGTGAACTGCCAGATGTGGAAGTTACAGCAGGAATGAATGCATTCCCAAGGGAATTCATACGCCACTTTCTACAGGGGCTCCCACGGCTGCACGGAGGCAGATACGGAGGCACGTAACCGGCATCTTGGACATCCAAACAGATGTCAACAAGCAGGTGTCAACAGCACCACACAGCTGGCTGTCATCAGCAAACGGCGCGCTCAGCCCCACTGTCCACATTGCTGACAAAGCTGTTGAGCAGCCCTGGTCCCAGTACCAGCCCCTGAGGAATGACACTCCTCACTGGTTGCCACTTGGACATAGAGCCACTGATGGTAACGCTTTCAGTGCAGCCACCCAGCCAATTCCTTATCCACCAAGGGGTCCATCTGTCAAATCCATGTCTCTCCAATTTGGAGACAAGGATGTTGTGTGGGACAGTATCAAAGCACCATCTCGTAAGGCCACTTGCTGTTAACTCCCGCGCTGCACGGTGCAGTGTAAGGGCTAAGTATAACGTTCAGTTGCGAAGTGGCGTGAATAAGAGCATCTGCCAGCGCCTGCGTGTGTATGAGGTCAGTGGGTTTACATTCCTTCGGGTCAGAAAATAGAACAAGCATGATCTCATCCCCATGCCAGTTTCTCCACATTACAAGGTCACCGCAAGACGTGACGACACATTGTTCCCGCTCCGGGAGGAGGGGACCGAGGGCTTGTCTGCACCGCTTGGAAGAACAAACTGGAAGGAACACGCACGAGCTACCTCGAGGCAAGAATGCAGCGGAGAACAAGCACAGTTTTTCCCACAGCGTGAAACAGCCGAGCTCACAGCACGTACCTCCAAAAAAACTTAAATGCCTGGTCTTTAGGATGTTTTTACTATAGTCTTCATGCTTCTTGGTAAAACCACACCATATTTATGAGGGAATGCAAGATCCTAGTGCCCACATTTGCTTGGTGTTTGCCCACTTGGTGGGCAAAAAAGGTCTACCACTTTAAAGTGATGTGCACGATCTAGCGTCCAGCCCCCGTGAACGGAGAGGCAGCTATGCAAAACAGCCACGGAGCAATCGTATTTTCCCACTCCTCGTGTTATTCTGTGCGGGAATGTATTAATTCCTTAACTAAACTCATTTGATTATTTTTATAACCCTTACTGATGTCACTCTGAATATTACTGTTATCCTTATAAATACACAGTCCTCTTTCTGAAGAAATTTTAGCCATCCAGCTAACATGCCCTATGACTTTGAAATCAGTACAGTAAATTCGTCAACGGAATTGAAAATAAAATTAAGCTTTGGATGAAAGATACACTATATACTCCTAAGGCTTATAAATTTGGTCTGGTCCAAATATAAGTACATGTCCCCAAAGTTAATATCATTCTGATGGGTTTTATACATTTCTTAGACAGGAGTAGACAGAGACACACATGTGTGCAGTGGTTATAAAGGCATGTCCTGGGTTAAGGAAACAAACATCGTATCATACAGAGGTTGATATTAAGGATGGGAATTGCTCAAAATTGGTATGGGTAAAGCATACCTGTAAATTTTATTTGCGTCAGCAATACCCGGAGGACCGGACTTGTCTTGCACACCTTTGCTGGCTGGAAGCAAACTTGCCGCAACCCAATGTGCCGCGTGGACGCAGCCTTGCACCCAGCTCTGCGTCCGGCCAGGCTCTGCCCAGCTCTGACGGCAGCAAACGGGGAAGCTGGTGCTGGCACGGAGCTCGTCCCCGGCCGCGGGCTCTGCAGCGCGCGCCTGCACGGGCAGCCACGCTGGAACAGATAAAGGAGAAGATTTGTCGCTGCGAGCGCGCTGCCCGGCCACGCATGCTCAGGTCTGTGGGAGGCACGAGCGGGCAGGGGCTGTCACACCGGCGCTCTCGGGACTGAGCTGCCACGTTTACGGGAATGCAAAGCCACTGGACAATGTCTCAAAGGCCTGGATGGTCTTGAGTCTAGAAACAGGAATGCATCCAGTCTCCAATTTAATACAAAAACCATTGGACTCCCCTTAAGCACACCATGCATGAGAGCTGAAGTTAACGCTGGTGAACGGCGAACGTGCCTCTGACACCCATTTGGATCATGTTTCATGGCAAAAGGATCGTCTTCTTAGAGACCGCCACTGATTTTATGTTCAGGACCTATTTTCCATGCTCAGAGATAAAGTTTCCTAGTTATGTTTTTCAAAAGCTACAGAACCTCAATATACTCACCACCTTTGGGCCCAGCCCTGTAAATCTTGCTCCCATGAATAAGCCTTGTTCATGAACATTCTCCTGTAATGAGAAAAGGCTTTTATGGAATCATGCTTTGTAAGCACTAGTGAAAAGCTAAGCTAGATAGTACCTAGATAAGTGATGAATACACATAATGAGATTTTTGTATTTATAGCCAGGCCCTAACATCCACAAAATTACCATACATATTGAGCAACAAACAAATGAAGAAGCAGTCAATTTCCGAAGACCTACTTGGATAACACAATTACTCTTCAGTGCATAAGACTTGAATAGGGCTCTGGGAATTAGCAACATAAAAATAACGAAGATAGTGATGAATTTAAAATGCTCTCCAAGCAAGAAACTGAGGAAGTCTTTAGAGAGGTCTTGTGGTAAACTTGATAAATCTTTCCACAGTTTTTAATTCTAAGTATTAGTTATTTCATAATCTACAGTGCTTATTTAGCAACTGCTACAGGCTATTGAATAAACTATCACGGCAACATACAGCTTTTGCCATGGGCTGGGATCACGAATTTGTCATCCTGAATCTGCCTATGCTGCTCTTATAGCTGCAGATCTCAAGATGATTAACAACTGGATATTCATCAACCTTATTTCGAAAATGGAGTAGCTTTGATGTAACGAGATGAAGAAATTCACTTGACAGCATCGAATGAATTAGTGTCCATACAAGGATTGGAACACATTTCCTTATTCCTGGTGCCATTCGTAATCCGCCACACCAGACTGCCGTGCGGCGGACACTTACTACCGGTCGCCATGGCCCAACAGACTGGGGCATCAAAGGACTAGGCATTAAATCTTCTTCACTTTCCAGGGTTTTAAAGAAACTGTTCTGACTAAACAGAGGACTTCGGCCACTGGATGAAAAAGCCCACGACGTGCGCTCTTTCACCATACTGTTCTGCTCCCAGGTTTACCTCTCGTTCCCTCACTCCGTCCTCCTGATGAATCGTGAGTCCAGCCAAGCGTTAAGGCCTGCAGTGACATTGCCATGAGAGATTTTTGCAGTTCGTGACCCTCGCAGGAACATAGCACGTGGCCAACACAGCTCTGATACGGGATTTTGCATTTGTTCATGCTGAATTTCGTAAGGGCCACTGCCCCAGCCTCAGCATTTCCGAGTGGCAGCTCTGAGCATTTTTTCCAGTGATAATGATTCAGGTTGTGGCTCATTGCAATGAGAATTCTTCAGGCACAAAGACCATGCCTTGTTTCAGGGGTGGCTTTGCCTGAGCAAGGACCGTTGTTATTTAGCTGAGACTATCATGGCTTTTCAGGGACTGAAATTCAGATTCTTCAAAAGCTCATACGAATTCAAGAGGAGGATCATATTTACACAGAGGTGGTTTTCTCTACACATAGAAGTGTGGGTTTGGGTAGTCCTTTTAAGCTTCAGGAAGTCGCCAAGGAGAATAAAATAAGAATACACAGCTATTTCTTTTCTTGGGCATTTTTGGGATGGGTAATCAAATCTTGGGTGGGTAGTCGGCATGTGGTTAGAAAAAATTGTGCTGGAGAATGTAAACATAGGAAATGGAAGCAACAAATAGGCAAATCCAATTTTCATGGAAACCCACTGGGTACTTCTCAGATCCTTTATGTCACCAGAAGTCAATTTTGACAGAGTCAGACTGTCCACAATTTCTGTATTAGTCCCACCTGATAGTGCAGTTGTTCCAGACAGATACCAGCACAATTAAGAAAAAGGTTTGTCTTTCCTAGTGAATTGGTTTTGTCTTACCTAGTGAATTTGGAAGCACTCTTGACATCAAATTTCTTTGCCTCTGTTGTTTTCTTCTAAGCACCTATACAATGCACTATTGTAATTTTTTTTAAAACTCTGCTAATGCTTACAAATTTATGCAGAAAAACATCATTGATGAATTACTCCTTTCTCCTTGTTTTAAAACCTGTGAAAATAAGCTCATAAAGCTCTAACACATCTTTAACTTCTATGCCTTCCAAGACATTCTGGTACTTTTTCTTTGCAACGCAGCATGGAGGAGACCGAGGACAAGTGCTTTCAAGCTTACTCATTATCAGAGCTGCGATGTGAGCTTGTAATTCAGGTTCTGTGTCGTCTGGGAAAAACTGTAGAATGCTCACCTCTGCCCCCTGCACCCACCCAGATGTTGATCGCTTTAATCATTAAAACTTGCTGCTATTATTTGAATTAGCATACTGTCTAGATAGATTCCTTACAGCCCAGAATGTTACTATGCTATACGTTACCCAGCTTTTTCTGGTCTGTATTTGTAGATCCCCAAACGGCTTCATTTACCATGTGTTATTCCCTATAAATGGACCTTCAAAATTAAGGAAGAAAGCTTGTCCTGCAGTCACGATCCTATCTTCAGCGCTCTGCCATAAAGCTTTTTCTTTTACGGTTGAGTGGGCTCGTGCCAGTAACTGCTGCAGAGAGGAATTTGTCCAGCCTGGAATGAGGGTCAGCGGGGACTGTGAAGGTGTGCCTTTTCCTTTTAGTATTTCAGCAAGATGAGGCTGAAAGGTATTAAGTCTAATGATTTACAAGGCGAAAACAGGGTTACAAGGTTCCTATCTACGTGCAACCGTATATGAGTCATGGAAGGAAGTAATACACGTTACACATTCTACAGGGTAAAGTCATATGAACTTGTCACTTGGGGTTTCTTGCTACATAACGCCAGGCTCTGTCAGGTTCCTGTTACTGACTTTATTTCACGTCCCACAGCTTCTCGTTGTAAATACTGGCTGAAGTAAAATCCCAGATCTAACTACTGTTTTCAGTTATGCTGACGTGACCTAAATGCACGTTCTCGTGTACAATCTCTCGCAATCTGCTGGGCAGCCAGAAGACTTCGGCTTGCAGACCTCGAAGCGCTATGCTGGAGAACTCTGATGGCCCAGCACGAGACCACCAGCGCTCCGTGGAAGTCAGCAGCACTGGGTACCAGTGCAGAACCTTACACTGGGGACCTAGCAAATTGCCTCCTGCTGCCACACACGCCAAGGAGGAAGCAGGAATGAGAAAGCAAATGCGATATGGAGGTGTAAACAGAAAATGTGGGAGGGAACTGAAAGCATCTCCCTTCTCCTTGCACAACTTTATCTCCAGCTTTCCAAGCTTCTGCTCTGAATCGCCTGTGTTATAAGCAGAACCTTGTTTCCGTTCCTGTCTGAGAACACACAGAGAAGTATAGGCTCAAAAATCCTTTAGTGATTTAACACTCAAAATCAATTTTTCCTCTATATCCTATGTGGTGTCAATGCATATGTGAAAATACGGATGCAGCAACAACAGACTAGTGCAATGTGTATTATACAATGCACATACGTGCTCAAGAGTTTACACAATGCACTGTTTAGTGTTCACAGTAGTAGGCAGGAGATCGAGAAATTCGAGATTTTGATTTTACTTTGGACACTGACTTGGTCTGCAGCTTTGAGTGAATAATTTGCAATCATATTCAGTTTTATTACCTGAAAAAACTCTGAGATACTATTTATATTATTTATAAGCCTCATGGAACTCCCAGGAAATTCTTCTAAAAATCTACCTGTTCATTACGTTTAAACAGAAGCTGCAATATTGCTGCATACCATTCACAGAAGCATCACTATAGAAACAGACGGTACGTGATACAGCAGGTACAGCATATTTCTTCTAACAATTGGGTGTATGATGGTGTTGAAGGCCTGGTTCTGTGAAGTAGAAAAGTGGGAATTTTCTTAGGCATTGAGCTATAGACTAAGAAATTCGAGTATGTCAGTGTTCTTGAAAAGAGTAATTATGAATAAATATGATATGTACACTGGCATGCTAATTTGAACAGCATGCCTACGTGTACATTTTAACTTTAAAATACCTGAACCCCTTTTCTGCTACTTTTGTGTACATTGGTATCACTCAACTGTCATATTCTTACAGAGCTACCCTGAACTTTCCTACATGCTGAATCTATCACACTATGTATTTACTTACCATTATAGAAGTCTTTTACCACACGAGTAAATACCGAAATATTTACACAGGGTTAACCACGATATCGGTCTACACAGAATAAAAATGCAGTTCCACTGCACTGTTGTTCCGTATTTCTTCCACCATCACCTTTGCCTCCTCCGGCTCGTTCTGACCTACGCGTGCCGGTAAAGACCTTGATGACAGGATGCTCTTCCAACGGCAGCAGACTGTGACTGGGCAGTCGCCCCTGCTGTCCCCTGGGAAGACACCGATTCCCTGAGCCCAAACAGCCGCCAGCCGCAGAGTGACGCCCGCGGGTGTTTCGCTGGAGGGAATGGCGACCCTCAGCCAGGGCGGCAGAGCACGGGAGCGTGCCCGTCCTCCCCCCACTCCGCTGGCAAGGCCACGCTGCGCGGCAGTGGCCGAGGGCCACCCACGCCCTGACAGCACCGGTTTCTCACGGCCCGCATCCTGGCCTGCAGAAAACCACCATTTACAGCTCATGGCTCGTGCCCGGCTTGTTTTGCGCTGGTTTGCACATGCCAGCGTTCAGCTAGCACCTCGAAGCAGCAAGGACCACGGGGTAAGGGCCGTGAACCCATCAAGGCATGTGAGACCTGCAGGATGCTGCAGACCAGACCTTCTCTCAGAATTGTGTTTGACCCGCTGCGGGGCATCGCGCAACCCACAATTCTGTAACAGAGAACAACACTGATTCCACTTACCGTCTCTGCCCTTTGGTATTGGCACTAGAGAAGAAGGAAAGAAATCATCTCCGAGATAATTAGGTGGAGAAATGTCCTAAAATTTAAAAAAACCTGGAGAATCTTTGATCTAGACAGTGCGCGATTCACAGTAAGATATGGAACCTTCCGAGTGCCTCACTGAGGGGAAGAAGTGAGAAACTGAATGGCTTTTATGCAGTCATCATAACGCAAACTGAAGGTGCTAATGCTGAAAGACTGGGAAATTCAGAAAAAAACTTCTCCCCTTTCCTTCAACTGATCTTCTCTTTGTATGACTATATAATCTAAAAATTGTGTGTGACTTAATACTGAAAAAAAGCCAAAACCTCCTATACTGGAGAGACCACAATAAAACTGCTTGCAAGCTGAATTAGTCATAACGTACTTTACTGTGTGCTGTAGAAGGGAGTTATCTGCAGAGTGCGAGTATCAGCCAGGACAAACACGTACTATTGTCCAAGCAGGGAAACCTGCACCCCTCACGGCTTTCAATGATCAAACCCTGTCTGTCTACCACTTCAGGAGAGCAGATGATTTTTTTTCCATTTCCAAACACTAAATAAAAAACAAAAAAGAAAACAAATGAAAAATACAGGCCAAATTTGTGCTGGTGTAGGATAGGGTTACTCAACTGGTAGAATAACTCCAAAAGCATTTTAGAACCACTCTCAAGGGAACCGTGCTTATGTGAGTTGAAATTGTTATCGTCTCTAAAGAGGAAGGGCAAAAAGCTAAAATAAGAGGTGACTAGACAAGTGTAAGATTTACTAATGCAGAGAGAAACAGTCCGTGTATTTTCACAGAGCAAATCTCCCTGGAGATACTGGCTTATATGTTGCAAAATAATTGTCAAATATTTTATTAGGGTGGCCCATTCTCAAATGAATGCGTACTATCTTTACAGGTTTCTGACCATAATGGTGAAGTAAAAGGAAAACTTGCAGTTCAGTTAGAGAGGCATTCACCTCTATTTTCTACTATTTTTCTAAACGATGTTTGGTTTTAATATAAATGCATCTGACACTTTTTCTAGTATTTGGAAGAGTATTAAAAGAACCAGTCATAACAATTTGATGCCTGCAACTTCAGGCAGCGTTCAAAGTGATATTTAATCTCTGCGTCATCTCCTGCCAAAACCAAACCACAGCACAATGCCACACTATGGGAAAGGCAAAAAGAATCCATTATCCTCACTGCAGCTCCAGCAACTGTTATTACATATGTTGTGTTTGAATGCTCTGGTTGTGTATGCATCTCAATTGCAGATCCAATTAAAAACTTCTTGAGAATTCCACAGCTTTGTCACCAATTCAGATTTAAGTTAAATCACCAGCAGTGCCTGCACTTGACTAGCATTTTAATGAAAGAAAAAAATATGAATCTATGCATCACGAAGTGCAAAGCATTTAGAAACAGCTTCTTCGTGGTAACAGACATTGCTAAAACTTGCTAAGTGCTTGCAAACACCTATTTCCAAACTGGATTTTGATGGGAATTCTGCTTGAGCGAGGATTTCAAGCTTGATTCCTGCATTTCATGGATGCCTGCTAGTATTAATTTGCTACCCAACGCTGTACATTTCCAGTAGAGAGCAACACAACTTCAAGATTTAATTCCACATGATATTTGCACTGTGCAGTAAATTTATCCACAAGTAAGGAAGTCATAGTGTTGCTTCTAATTGTACCACTAACTAAGCAACCATATAAGAACTGCACTTTTTGATGTCACAGAACTACATTTTTTAATAGTATCAATAAACACATTTGTTTTTCCTAAACAAAATTTGTTTGATTCTTTTTTGCGGCTTTGTATGCCATGCTACAGCAAAACACCAGATTCCTCTTTTGAAAAGGAAGGACAGCAATTAGTTTTCTTATGCATCAATACAGAATTGTTACTATTAAAATGGCCTAGCCCTTCACTTTGTTTACTACAGCAAGGCAACCACTAAGGAAAAATAGGCTCAGTGATGACGACCTGGCAAGCCAGAAACTGTATTTTGTTTTCCATGTTCTCAGCACATTACTATTTACTTTTTGCAACCATTAATGTAAAGTAAATTCAGTTGATATAAATAAAATGTAGAATTAACAGCTTTACCTGAGACTCGCTGCATGAGTAAATAAAACCTTGTTAAGCAGAAGGGGCAACACTAGTTGCTTGTTACAGTAAATTAAAGAAAGTGTCTGCCTTTCCGCAATAGAATAGCATGGTCTGACATCAACAAGCTCTGAAGGTGAATCCATGGTTTTCTTATCAGGATTACTCTCATGAACGGGGAGCAAGTATTTCTGACTAATATTTTCTCCATTCTCTTGTATAACGTACTTGCTGATGACCACAAAAGCCAGTGTAAAATGGATTCACATGCTCCTGTCTTGTTGACACCAGCTACAAAAGAAAGCCAGTTACCGCTTCTCCAACTACACTTAGTATATATAAAGCTCTTTTAGAACTACTGTAAATGGTAATGGGTGGGGAAACAGGGAGAGTACTAAATTAGGGGACTAGTTCTGGTAGTGTAAAGGTGAAATACTGCTTTCTTATCGGATATTTTTTGACAACGCAGTACCAGAAAGTGCTTTTCTGCCTGCCCTTTGATTGGGTTCTTGAGAAAGGCCTGTTAGCAGCTCTCTGTGACCTCCCAGCTGAGCTTCTGGGGTGCACAACTGCAATTTGGGAACGGCAATAGCTAAGAGAATAGATTTTTCTCTGCATTACACACACACAGAAGAGCGACAGGAGGAACGGCGGTGGCCGTAAGAGCAGGCGGGTGTGCCAGAAGGGGAGGACTCCCCGCGGCCCCGGCGGACCTGCGCGTTCAGGAAGCCCATTGCACAAGTAGTGCGCACGTCGGGCTGCACCCCCGGCGCACTCCCTGCAGAGCAATGCCAGCACCGTGCAGTCTGCCCACCAGCTCGCTTCAGATGCTGTCAAACTCACTCAAATATCAGCGAGAGCGTGACTGTGGCCAGACAAAACCCACCAGCCATCCCTCTCTTTCTGGCAGAGGGAGTCACCAAGTCATGACTGCTCCCCAGAGAGACCAACCACAGCTCCTCTTCTTGGAGACGACTCTCCGTCGATAGCCTCTAATGATTGCCGATGCCTTAACCGAACATAACCCCCTGAAGAAAAAGACCCTACGGTCTCACCTTGCAAAATTTGCAAGATAATTTTTATGCATCTGGAACGATTTATTTATAGTGCAACTGAGAAGAAAAAACCCTCCTCCAACCGAAAATGCTTACTATATCACTGCTTTTGCAATGTATTACCAATGAATTTCCACACTATTTAACACCTTCAGGACAATTCCACTGGTCAACTCCTAATGCAGAATCTGTTAGGGCTTGCCATAAAATAAGTGATTATTATGAAAATCCTAGTAGTGGTATTCTTTAAGTATTGTGATTTAACCCAGCAGTAAGTTTGCACCACTTCCACTCACTTACTCCAACAAGCTTCAGAATATTCACTTCCCCAAATGTTCTTTTGTCTCATTTTTTTCAGGCTCCCAAGACAGAACACTGAAAGTGTTTTGAATTTGCACACACGGATATGTACTGTGATCACTTCTTCAGCAGTAACGATGAAGGAAAATAAATTGTGCCTCTTCTTTTAATCAAGTTTATAATGGAAGTGTTCCATTATAAAATAATAACAATATGAAACACAGATCATCATGAACAACTATTGCTTGTCAACTTCTAACATTTTTATTTTTGCTGAGTAATCTCTCCGTTTCACTGACAGTTCTGTTTCAGTGGATTTCAGTGGAACTACTTATGCAAGTTTTAAAACAAAATTAACAGCAGAAAAACTGAGACTTATGTAAACAGAATTTAATTTATATTTGCCGCATTGCTTCAGTGTCTGACAGCACAAGTGTTTCAGTAGGTGCAGTCACAGGCTTTTATAGTACGTGTACATTCTGACGAGAAAAGCAGGAATTAGCCACAGAAGTACTACTTTTTTGTATGTATTTTGTATACAGCTTCCATTTGGAGCCAGAAGATCCATCTATCCACTACAAAACCACTATTTGTGCTTTTGTAGAAAAGTTGCAGCTATTGCGGAATATTAGTTTTAGGCAGCATTTTTATGCAAAAACGGCCAGGGAACCAGTTTTGGCTAATCAGTATCCCACATGTTATGGTAGCAATAGATCTGTCAAAAATTACTCAGAACCTAAATATGTAGAAGTTCCCCCACACCTCTATTTATCTAGCTCTAGTCTTTGCTCTTGAATGCATGCTTAGCCAGTAAAAAGGGGAAGAAAAGGCATTGCGCTTCTTGAAGTGAAATGTGAGGGGCACAGACACGGGTTCACCTTTGAACCTGACTATCTCGCATACTTGAAGCAAATGAATGTCGTCTCAGCTGCTCAGAGAGCGCAAACATCACCACTCCAGACAATCAGGACTCCCTGGAAAGTCTACTTAAATAGGCCACCTAAATATTATTATTATAGTGTTGCAATCGCTTTAATGTCTACTCTGTAACTGCTCCCTCATCTTAAAAATAGACGATCTTTCTATTCTACACTTCCTCTTACTCTACTGCTACAAATGTCACATAAGGACCTACACTTTATGAACTAGTACTGCAAACTTACCTGTATATCTACAGATCAAGTCATGCCACAGGTTATTTAAAGTATCTGGCTATCTGAAATTTGTGCACATTCCCTTTTTGCTTAGACAACATCCAATGTTAATTAAAAAAATAAATGCCCTGCCAATATTCATGCTTTTAACACCAACAGGTAATTGATATAGCTGGTAAAAAACCTGAATAATTGTTTATACACAGAGTGAAGTGATTCCATGCTATTCAGAGAAGAGTTATTCAAGAAAATGAGCAACCACGATTCCAGAAAATTCAGCAATGAATTATTGAAATGTCCCATTAAGATACACTCTTGCCAAACAGAAAGGTTAAGACATAAGAAGTCTATCGAAGAGATGTGGATTTTCTCCACTACTGGTACTAGTCTTTACACAATACGAGTTTGAAATATATGAGACAATATGCTGCTGAAGTCCATGTAAGATATCTGAAACCATTCACATTGCGCTTTTAAATAAGTTAAATGAAACCTGATCTGGATTCCACTTGATCATAAGACTGGAATGCTGAAAATGCTGTAATCTATTTATGCATCAAATTGAAGACATTTTCTGTGTCTTTAAATTTCACTGCATTCCAGTGTATTAACTAAATATTGACAGTTTACAAACTGTTTCACATTCAAAGGGAGAATGAAAAGCCAGACCAACCTGACTTACCCTAAAGCCAGGATTTATTTCCTGGCTTTTAAACTACGTATGAAACCCATAGAGGTCTGCTCTATGCCTTCCCTAAAAGTATTGTTCCTGCAGCAGTAATTCATTGCTAGTGCCAACACACGGCAGCTGCCTCATAATGACATCAAAATACATAGGGGTTTTTCAGCATCAAGAACATAGTACAATCCCAAACTGGGTTTGCAGTTCAGATTTGACTTATACTTCTCTTTTTCTTTCTGCCTCTAAACCACAAATGATTCAAAATACAGCAGAGAGCAAGGCTGAGAACAACTATGGAAATGAGAACAGCCAAATCAAACAGATGAAAACCACATAGGGGCTTACAAAGCCCAGAAGTAATTGACAATAACTAGTCTAGTCACAGGCAACCTCTGAGACTTCCCTGGTGAAACAGCACTCTTTAGGCAACTGTTCTATATAATGATGTAATTTCCCTGAATTATTTACATAATTCTTTAGGTGTGCACAATGGTCTTTGACACGTTATGCTGAAGAGAGGAAACGTGCTGCCCTGGAGTGCTGCCAAACAGCGGAGTCAGGTGCAGCACAAGACAGTATGGGAAAAGTAAAGATACCCACCGCGGAGAAGAGCATATTATGCTACAGACCTGCCTGTTGATCTGTACAAATGCTCGCCTTAGATTTTAACATATCTCAGTTAAGTAACACACTGCTCCCAGCGGGTTTTGCCACTGACTTGAAAGGGGTCAGGATCAGGCTAACCACAGATGAGATTTCAAAACTTACTCATTTCCATTTGCATTTTAATGTGTTTCCACGTGTCCAACAGTTTCCATTTGTTCTTAGTTGTTGGTCATATTAACTTTTTTCCACTAGTTGTTGGATTTAGTGCCTATTCTTTCCCATATAGAAGACAATGAACACTGCAAAGACAAAAAAGAGCAATTTTGTTAGGGTCAGGAAAAAGGAAATTTCCATGCTTTTTGTCACATGAGACTTTAAGAAGAGCCTAAAGCTAAATACTGCAGCTAGTATTCACTGCTTCTCTTGATAGTTAGTGGCCTTTATAAATGCAAAAATCCTACTTAGACATTCAAGTAACTCATTTGCCCTTTTCTATGCCCTTCTTCCCTCCAGCAGTCTGTAACCTGGAATTTGTCTTCCAGGTCTTGCAGCTTGAAATTCAAAAGGACTTGAAATTCCAATTACCATTGCATCTCAGCCTGGTTTGAGATCATCTGTGGTAATTTAGATGCGTTTTAAAAACAAGAACAACTTGGATAAATGTCTTTCTGTCTAGCACCACTAGTTTAATAAAAATGGAAAATGTACAGTTTACAGTGAAGGAAAGGAATTTCTGATACTACTGTTTATTTTAAAATGCATGACGTTAACACAGGATCTTGATACAGGACTCATCTGAAAGGGAGTGCACTCTTAAAATACCAAACTGGTAAGCCTCAATTCACGTATGTGAAAGCCTGATTTTTAGTAACTCCTAAATTTCTGTTCAAATTTGAAAAGAACCTAGTGATAAATAAATTGCTTATCACTTGTCCATTACTGTGCCGGTATGTTACTATTTCTAAGACAGCATCACGTAGCCTGACCAAAATTTAGATCTCGGGACTCAATACACAAAAAAAGGCAGGGAGAGCCCTGTAGACTTCTCTCTATCTGCAGACAAGGCAGGCTGATAGATGGGAGAGAGAAAAACAACGGCACAAAGGAGGAAAAATAACTTGTACAAGGCCACACTGCTGATAAATACCAACTTAGGTGTAAGACCGAAGTTAAAAAACTAATCCCCTGAACTTTTTCTACTGACTTCCACACAAACAATTTCAATCTGGACTCCTGATACTTGGGTAAATGCCCTATCTGTTACATCACACTGCTTCCCCAGGCTAGTTTTTAATCTTCAACAACAATCACCTAATGCTATTAAAGGCTAAAAAATTTGAACCCATGAACTCTAGATACCAATAGTCCAACTCCCTTTGATAATTCCTACCACCTTCTTTAAAAAAACACTGTATTTTTAATGTTACCATTAGCAATTTTCAAAATTTTAAATTTACATATACACCTACTAATATACATCTTCATACACACACATATACACCTCTAGATGTGAGCATGTGCATGTCTGTGTAAACCCCGTAAGTGTTCAGGGTGTTTAACATACAGCTTTTATCCCTGTCTGAATGATACACAGATTTAAGCTACGATCAGTGGGAAGGCCCACCTTTTGCCCATTTAAAATCATATAAACAAACAGAACATTTTTGTACCATTTTCACTCGATACATGCGGTCAGTGTTTGAGTCCTTATAGCTTACACTCCAGAGGAATTTCTTTTTTGGTCTTCTGTCATCCGTGATAGCATTTCTGCTCTCTCAGTCTCTGAGGCCGAGAGATTTTGTGAAAGATACACGCCTCTTGCATGACCGGTGCACAATCCTTAAATGCCAAAATATGTAAATTCACCTGCAGTCCCCAAACAGTAAAAGCACAAGCGTGGAAAGCCGCTAATAGCTTTCATTGCTACTGAAGCTCTGTCAAGGGATCCTCTCAGTGAAACGTGTCATGGTAGAAGGCGATGGAGAGAGGGTGAAGAACACAAAGCGCTCTGTCACACGACGCAGGAGCACTGGAAAGGAGTCTGCTGCCCTCACCGCTGCCTGCTAAATCTGTCCTTGCCAGATCTCGAAAAAACAGGAACACGCACACATACACACAGAAACCACGAGAGTCCCACACAGTTGGCACTCAGAGAAACTCAAACAGGAGTCATGTGGGAATTTCTTTTAACTAACTACGACAGATGTTTTTCTTGAAGGCAAAAAAGGAATATATACATGCTTGACACAATAAAAATATCAGTATGTTTGTGCCCAACATACTAGAACATTCTTCAGCTCTAATTCAACCTTGCAAAAATATTATCAGTGTAATGCTGCCAAGGCCATTGTGTGGATTATTTGTGTGTATCTTGGCTAACCTGGCCATGGGCTGTAGCAATTTTTATACTTGACTTTTCAGAAACCTTTCTGGTTTGTTAGTGAATCAGTTTATCTTGTTCCTCATCCTTTCCCTCCTTTACCGTTTCTTAATTTCCCTTTCTTCTTTGCTAGACCAGATGAAATGGCAGCCAAATAGCCCATTCCTTATTACTTTTTAGGTTACACTAAAATATTCATATATACACAGTTTGTAAACGGAGGGTTTAGCAAATGACTGTTTCGATCTAGGATTTAGAACTTTTATCATTTCAAATTATCATTTATTCTGAACAACAGTGACAGATTAATGGATTCTAAAATAGCATCTTTGCTATTTTAGATTTCAGACCTATCTAAACTAGAAGACCACTCTACTAAAGTGTGTTTTCACTCACTAAAGTAATATAGTAGTTGCATAAAAATAAGAAGAAAAGAACTTTTCATTTTGGTTTACTGCGCTGCCAGGAAAAACGGCTGTTCTTACAACTTAGCAGCCTGCTGTTCAACAGCTACTGGAAGTTGCCCAATGTTGAAAAAAGTGCTACCTTATCTGTTAGGGGTCTGCGTACCTGCATGGTGGGAAAGAATTTCACCCTACTAATTACAAATCAGATGCCTTCCTGTAACAATTTTGAACTATCACTTTTAGGGTAGGTCTAGTAGAGTAACTTCTTACGTTCTGGCATGCTGCATCTTTCCACTGGTATGCCAATCATTTAACTGTGTGGGGACAGTGTTTTTAAAATGTATTCCTATCCAGAATGGTTTTATCATATGTTGTCCTGAATGTATTGGATTAATATGCCCAAATGCTTTCTGTTTGAAAATGAAGAAATTAAAAAAATCCATATACAAAAGTTATCCAAGTTTTTACTCTGTCCTGTAGCTAGCTAATTCCTTGCCCTTGTGAAATTTTCTTGAAAGATTATCATCAGCATTTATAGATCTATGCCACATACAATCCCAGCTGCTTCACCGCCCTACAGCTTTCATTCTACCCTGAAAAAAGCCCAGAACTCCTGCTGACCTTATTGGTATCTGTGGTATAAATAGTAGTCCTATACAATATACTGCATTATTATACATCCTTGGCCGTATGACTTTCCCTTGGCTATTTAATCCACCACTGTTGTGACTAATTTAAAAACTCCAGACACATCCACATGCTGCACGTTAAAATGAAACTTAACTGGTCAAAGCAGCATCGCCCTCCCTGCTCAAATACAGAGTTCCATTCTTTTATCAAATTATACTTGGTTGACTTGCAGGACAAGGAGTAATAGTTCCTGGGCTAATGGCAGGTTTCAGGTCTAACACTTCACGCCCCATGCCAAAAATACGCTTTCTCATGGACATAAGACATTTCTTAGATTGAAATACAAAGTTTTAACACTGCAATTTGGTATTAAGACGATATTACTCATTTTAGATATCACGTGCCGTGTACGTTACGTTTCCTCTCTAACATTTGTATATTTGAAATCACGCAGTGAAGAAGGTGCAGGAAACAAAGGATTGCATGTTGGAGGGAATTTGTTTGGGAGGAAGTTTGGGGGATTGTCTTTATTCCCTCTGCAATGTTAGGGTTGGACAGAGAAGATGAATTCTAAGAATGCAGATTTGATCACAGCGCTAACAGACAGCAGTAAACAGAAGATAAAGAATACGCTTTATCCTCCAGTGGGTACCTGGTAGAAACTACTCCAGAAGGTGTTGCCTGACAGAACTCATGTCATATCAGGAGCAAAAGCTCCTGTATACCAGGAGGAAATCCAAGCATTACAAACAGAGTTCAGATGGGAATTCAAAATCATTAAGGAAGACAAAGGATGCCGCACAGACACTTCATTATCTCCTAACATATGCAGAATGAAGAAACTCTAGAAGGCAGACTTTGAAGAACATGAGGACAGGAAATAGTAAGGGATGAGCTAGCACAAAGAGAAACAGAATCGAAAATGAGGTTTACGCTAGCATAAAAAGATGTAGGCAGAAGACAAAGTGCCAAGGAAGACAAGAAGAAAAGCAAGTCTTGGCACGCTGTACACACACAGACACGGAAACCAAGGATGTTACACACAGAAGGAGAATTCGCAAGGCACCACAGAACAGAATGCTGTACTGAAAGCAGAGCAAGTGGGGTACAACCCGAGATTCAGGACTCGAAAGAGACCGCCCAGGGTGCGTGGTGACAGGTGAAGGGACAGTCCCCTGCTCAGAGTACACCCAGAAAAGCTGGGTTTGTTACTTGCCAGGACACAGAATGTGGGATGCTGACCTGAGGCTAATGCAGATCACCCCACGGGCTATCTTCTACACTGGGGTGCACACCACTACCAGATTCCTGGTGAACTATACCAGAGCTTCTCCACCAGCCTGGTGACAATGATGGCAATGCCCAAAGGTGTGGAGACCTGGGTGATCCTCTGAATGCTTTCCTCCCTGAGAAGAAATGAGAAGGTGTGACAGGATAATGAAGACAGAAAGTTCAAGGATGGAGGAGGCTCTGGCCACTTGAAATATCTGATAAACGGAAGACGCTAATAACATGAACAGACACTTACCCAAACACCTCTTGCAGAAGTTTTCTGGAACGGGGGCTGGCATGGTTGATAAGAGCTTCAAATTAAAGTTGGGGGGGTGGGGGGAGAAGTGGGAAGGCATTTGCCAAAGACTTGTGTAATCGGCACAACTGATTTTAATGGATAAATTTACCACAGTGTCTCGTGTCAGGTTAACTCAAAACTCTTTTCTAACACCAGCGAGTTCTTACATTGCAAATGCAGTAGAATTAACCTCTGTTGAAGCTAGCGAAGCATTTGGTATGATATCATACTGGAAAATATTACTGAGAACAGATACAGACGAGATGGATTAGCACACAAAATTGCAAAATAAATCAGCACGTGCTGAGCTGCTGCATTTACAGGGAATGGCTGAACTGAAGGGAAGCTAGAATTGGGGCTCTCCCGTATTTTAGACCTGGTCCTTAGCGCGCGTCGTGACCTTCCACACAGAGCCAGGATGGGTCAATGGCAGAGCTGCAAGGCGTGGCAGCTCAAACTGGAACCAGACTATGGCCCAGGAAAACGCCAAGGACACCGGCAGCTGGACACCAGCGAGGCAGACGGAACAAAACAGCCACCTTACATACCCTGTCGGGGGCTTGGGAGAGGAGAGCGCCTGCAGGCACCAAAAGCAGGCTCCTTACGGCTTGGGAATGGACCAGCACCGCCATGCAGCTGCGGAAAACAGACAAACAGACAGACAGACAAAGTTTAGGGCCGCAGATGCGCTCGGGCTGGGGGACGGGAGGGCTGCGAAGGGCTGGGAAGGGCGAGGCGA